>VZQC01012550.1:628198-684545 GCA_009823505.1 Rhizomys pruinosus
ATAAAACAAAACAAAACAAAAAAAAAAAAACAGAAAGATGCAGAAAAGTTACAGCAGAATGCATGATCTGGGATGGGTGGTGGTGGGGTGGGGGGAAGGGAAGGGGATATATGCCTGAACTGAATTGGAAAATGATGTATGAAATACACGGAGCATCAATAAAAAAAAGAATATGAGGATGTTGAGTCCAGGAGATACCCCATATATTTAATTATTAAGTATCTGCAGGAAAACCCAGATTTGTGCTGATTCAAACCATATAAACTTGCTCTCTATTACATGCCTAGACATTTCCTTGTCATTATAAATCTTAATGTATATTGAAAGTTCTATTTCCATGTACTGAGCTTTTCAGTATTTTAATAAGCATATAATAAAAAGTAAAATGTATAATTACCTCTATTATCTTTGCACTTTACAAATCCACAGAAGCCATTAGCTTAAAGAAATTCTTCCAAATGAAAATAAAAAGAGGAATGAATGATATCACCATAAAACTGATCCTTGTATTTGTAAAATCATCTAGTTCACTACAAAGAAGACTATCTGTGATAACATACTTATTTACCACTAATATTGCCCTTTTAATTGTGTTGTCTTACTCCAACAATGCTATCACATTACTTGATTACAGAAGATAACTAAATAGGTTGATGCAACCTCATCTAGTTAGCTCGTGCACAGAATGTAGTATTACAGAATACACTCTCACAAAATAAAGGAGAATTTTCACTCCTTTTTCCCTCTTAACATGGAATCCAGGATTTTAGCTTCTTAATGATGAATTCTCATGCCTTTCTTGAATTTCTTTCCCTCAATAATCCAATGAGTCTTTATCTATTGCTGCAGACAGCCATCTTCTCAAATCACTGGGAGATGTGAATGATAACCCTATCTGCTGCTAGACAGAAACATCAAAATTCTGGCCACCGTTCACCAAGATAGCTTGTTTTTGTCTGCAGTTATCTGTCTATGTGTGAGGACAGAGCCTGCTTTCAGTAATACAGCTGACTACAAATAACTAAAAGCATAAGCTTCTTTCCAGGTGAGATAGTGTCACTCAGGTCCATCAAAATGAACTGGCCTATGACATCAGATACCTGAAGAGCAATGAGAAAATCTCTTGTTGAGTAAATATTAGAGAAACTTATTCCAACCATTAAAATACATTGTTTGCTTAAATCTGTATGATTTGACATCAGCAGATAACTTATCCTGTTTATGCTTATAATGTGTAACAATGCAAATAATTTTAAAGATTCTTTTAATAATAAAAAAACAGTAGCAACAATTATGTAAGATTAGAGAATAGTTCAAATATATTTCAGTGAAGCTGCAATTTTAATCAGGTGAAATCATGAAATATGTGTTGCCACATATTATTTCTGTCAGATAATATACCTTTCAAAATTTGGATTTTTGGTTTGGCATTTATTTTTTCACATAGTGTTATATAAGTAGTTATGAGATCCCTCATGATATGAGTTAATTCTGAATTAACCATCATGAGACAGAACTTAGTTTAACAGTTAAGGCATAGATTATTATCTTAACACTTTCTTGAGTTATTTATTATAAAGTGATTATTCTCCTCAATAAAAAAAAAACTATAAAATGACATATGCTCTGTTTTAATGAATGCAAGAATGTATTGCCTTACCAGTAAAGTGATTTATTATTTTTAATTTAAATGTTAAGCATTGGGGCAGACAAAATGTTTCAGCTGGTAATAAAGGTACCTTCTGTCAATCCTGATGACCTGAATTCAATTCCAGGGAACCACATGGTGAAAGGAGAAGTGGTGCCTTTAATTTGTGCTCTGACTTCCACATTGGCACTGTGGCACACACAGAAACACAGACTACAAATGCTACTTTTTAAAATATTAAACACTGTGTTCTTTATATATCTTACATCACTCTAGTTTATTTATTTTGACTGTATAATTTCACTTCCTTGGAATTTCCTTTTGCATTTTATACAGCCTGTCTCATCAGGTTTTATGAAAGTCTGAGTTTAGCAAAATCATTTTGCTTGATGTAGGTTTACATTTTAAGTCCTTGGGAATAAAAGACAAGTACAATACTCCTGTTCCCAGTGTATTTAAATCTTAATGATTAGGACTCCAGAAACGGACTTGCGCTTCTCTTTCCTACTTCCATTTTCCCAGGCAGATTAATGGTTTGGGTATTTGCAGTTAAAAGATGCTAAATAATTCCTGCTACATCTTTGCTCTTCTATCCTCTAAAAATATGGTTTGAGGTTTTGCATAATTTACATAGACTTCAGGTACTAAAGGTATTAAAAGAGTTTTATTAAAGGGGAGTGTGGCTGTGGAAAGTGCTCCAGAGTGACATTTCCTAATTGGCTGTGGTACATTTTAATAAACTATAGGCTTACCCGTCAATCACAGGATAAAGGCTGGGCATAGAGGAACGTTTGAATTAATTATTAATATCAATTGGCTATTAGAACTCTTTGATTTCTTGCTGTGTGGTAAAGCACATCAGTGAAAGTGCTAGATAGGAGGCAATTTGAATGGAAATGGCTCTAGGTTATAATAAATCTTAGAAATTTCTAATTCTCACTTGACCTCCTGCAACTTCCTTTTGAGTGACCAGTCACAGTGGAGATATTAGGATGTCTTAATCACTTTGGATATGTGAATCCTGAAGGGATGAATAGGTAAAGGTATGGGGAGGAGGCTACATAAAATGATGATTTCCTACACTCTTCAACGGTCAACTGTTGCAGGATAGTGATTTCTGGACAAATACTTTAGTTACGCACTTGTTAAACCATAAAGCATTTTATTATAATTACTGATGTCAATCAATTTTATACGATAATGTATTTCATTGTGCCTTTTTATACATGATATACATGCACATATGATCTTTATTTTGTCCACTATCCTGTTATCATCTCTTCCCCATCCCAGAAATAAAAGTTTCGTTGCTGATCCCTGTGAAAAATTACACAAAGACCATGAGCAAATTTTCTCTCTATAAAGATTGCCTTCTCTAATTTCCCAGACTTATAAACCAAAGTATACAGAAAACTTCTGCTTTCAAATAGAAAAGCAACAAAATTAATATATGATTTTATATTCTTTGCATCATTGTTTTACTCAAGGATCTTGAAAATTGGTCAAAATTGAAAAATCATGAAGCAAATAAAGTTTCTAATAAAATACTATACACACACTAGAGTGCAGACACTTTTCACAGTTCATCTCAACATCTATATTTCTTATATATTATGTGTTTCTTGTCTCAATTCCTTCTCCTCAATTTCTTATCTGTGAAATATCAACACTTGCCCAATTTAGTTGAAAACAGTAAGTAAATTATAAGTCATATAGCTATGTAATAACTTAATACGTAAAGGTGAAAGCAAGTCTTATTTAACAAGAAAAAATTATTACCTAAAGTATAAAATAATTGTAATAAAATGTCCACAAGCAAAAGTTTCAACAAAACATTAACATTTGATATTCTCATATTCTACAAGGTAATTTTTACTAGAAAACTAATGTTGGTCTCCTTTTGTTCATTACAAGAAATTTATTTGGGTTCAGAGTTTTAGAATTTTGGCTTCATGATGGTTTGCTCAGTGCATGTGAGCCTGGGAAAGACAGCACATCATCATTGTGAGAATAAATTACAGAGAGAAATCTCTCATCTCTTGGTCAGGCAGCAAAGAAAGAGGCATGGTGCTAGGATCCCTTTAAAGGGCAAAGACATTCCTCCAAAGACCTGAAGTTCTCTTATCAAGTTTCATCTCCTCAGGGCTCTACCACCTTCTGTTGGAACCAAGATTTGGACCATGCTTTTAAACATTGTGTCTGAACACTCCTGCTAACAACAACAACAACAACAAATCTTTTCTTTGGAGATACATTCTAGATTCCAGCTATATTATAATATAATAAGGTTACAGTCTTTAACAGGAAAAAGAAAGAAAACCAAGTAGCTGACTTTTAAAGCCATATTTATTGCATTTATGTTGCTTAGATATTTTATACACATCTTAGAGGCAAAACTGGATATAGCTATCTTCTTTATAGTATATATAAATACAAATATAAATATCGTATATATAGTATATATAGTACATATAGTATCCCCTGTGGGGAAAACTTTTAAAGCAGCTATATCTAAATATTTTTTTATTATTTTTGTTTTATGTGTATGAGCATATTACCTGCACGTGTAAGTGCACTCATGTGATGCAATGATCATGAAGGTCAGAAGAAGGTGCCAGATTTCCTGGAACTAGAATTATACATGGTTGTTAGCCTCCATGTGGGTGCAGTGTATCAAACCTGGGTTCTCTGCAAGAGCAGCCAGTGCTTTAACCGCTGAGCAATCTCTCTTGCTCCAATGACTGTATCTAATAGCACAAAATTGTCACATTTAAAATTAAGTCATTTTTCTATTTTCTTATTGCTGTTTATAAACATTAAGCACTGTTTTCAGAAAAATATGCCCCAAGAGAACATTATTTTCTGTTCTGGGTCTTCTCATCTCCTTTAAACAAAGCAGAAGGACATTATCTCCTTGGCAGAGATCTAGAAGCCGGCTTTCATTTTCAGCTCTAATGGTCTCATCTGAATTCTCATCCCACGAGTGCTAGCTGACAGAGACCCCACACTGAGATCCACACTCCTTAATGCCAAGTTGACGGGTAATAAAGTTATCATAATCCATAATTTAATTATAGATGTTGGTCCTTGTTCTATTGAAGCTCTGAGAATCTGGCTCCATTTACACTTCTGGGAAACTTCACAAATGATTTGAGCTGATCTTTGATACAGGTTCATGGAGGGGAAACTATAAAATTACATTCAAGCTTACTTGAAAGACAGAGTCCACATCTGAATTCTATTTATTTTTGAGTTGTCATGTCTATAGTTTCAATGGTAAGTATAAATTTTAATAAGGATTCGTGTGGATGCCACAGATATGGGCAGGATTTTGCATCTCATTTAAATGCACAGATTTCTTCTTTTCTTGTAACTGCCTCAAACCTCCAAAATAAAAAAAACAACAACTACAGCAAAACGTTTCCTAGAAATAAAAGGAAAATGCCTAATTGGAAATAGCTTTTCTTATATAAGACATTTTCATGTAAATTTCATGTATATTGATGAATCTGCTGTTCCTGTTCACTTACTTGGGCACATTGTCCTCTTCCTTTTGCATTTTGAATTGGTAGTCACTGTTATCCTTTTTCTTGATGAAAGTTTTCCTACAAGGAAGTATAATAAGAAGTCATGTTGCTTGCAGCCTGTACTGGCCTGTACAATTTTGCAATTGAGACATTAATTAAAATTGTCAAATTCAGTAAATTCCCATTTTTATAGCAATTGAGCCTTTCTCAGAGGGATGTGATGATAAAGCAAAATGATTAAGAGACAGATCTAATAACCTCTTAGGATTCAATCTAAATGCAAAGGAAGATCTGGATAAAATTGGAACATTTTGCTGGGGCTGGAGAAATGGCTAGGCGGATAATATTAATTGCACCTCTTACAGAGGACCTGTATTCTGTTCCCAGCACCCACATGGCAGCTTACAACTGCCTGTAACTCCAGTTCCATCTAACACCCTCTTCTGCCTCCATGAGTAACAAACATACATATGGTATACATACATATGTTTAAGCAAATGCTCATGTACACAAAATATAAATGAACAAATTAAATGAAAGGTTTTTTTATTATATATGCATACACTGTGTATGTCTAAATGTATGATTATCTGTATGGAAAATAATAACAATATATATATATGATATTTGATATAATATACTTTCATTAATTTGAAGGAAATGTTTTATACTATGGATACTATGTACTATTTATAATCTGAGAAGATAGAAATTGTTAGATATTCATTGGAAACTACAATTATAATCTAATAAGAAAAAATAGTAAAGGCCAGAAAGAGACTAATAAGGCAGGGAATTTTATTTTCAATATTCCAAAGCATCTAATAAGTTCTATAATTAAGTAAATAAAAGGGAATCTTTAGTAATTTCATACTTCAAAATTTGATACAATCTCACAAAATTCAAAACATGGAGAGAAATGTAGTTTGATGGATTTCATTAGAAAATGATATATAAGGCTGTAGGTGGGGCTAGGTTAGTATTTGAGTTGTTTGGGGGCCTGTCCAACATGCATGAAGCCTTGGGTTTGGTCCTAGTGTCTGATAAACTGGATGTGGTGAAGGAGGAGGATCAGAAATTCAAAGTCATCTTCAGCTACAAACCATGTTCAAGCCAAGCTGGTATGACATATGAATCCCATGTTAGAAAAAAAGACCTACATGTAATAACATCATGGCTTATGCATTAGTCACTTTTCCGTTGCTGTGATAAAACCACGATGACCAAGGGAAGTTATAAAAGGAAGAGTTTATTTGAGCTTAAGATTGACCCTTCCAGGGAATTAGAGTCCATTGTGGTGGGAGGCAAGTTGCCTGGGGCTGGAGCAGAAAGCCAAGGTTAATGAGTACAGAGAATTCAAGAGAGAGAGAGAGAGAGAGAGAGAGAGAGAGAGAGAGAGAGAGAGAGAGAGAGAGAGAGAGAGAGATAGAGAGAGAGAGGCTGAAGACATCAAGGCTTGTTTTTATAATGGTTTTATTGATGTGTTGTTTAGACATCATTTCTCAGTTCAGTTTAGACATATTCCTCTTTCCCTTCTCTGAACCCCACCCCAGGTCATGCATCTGCCATAACTGTCTTGCATCTTTCTCTCAGATTTTTTTTTATGTTTAGGAATTCACATTTCCCTCTTTTAATTTTATCTTATTCTAAAATATGAATACATTACTTTCCTTTCATATACAGTAATTACAGAGTCTGAAAGTAAGTAGTTGATTGATTCTAGAGCCTGTTAAGAGATTTACATTATAACAACATAGTTGCTTTCTATATAAACAGATAAACAGAAATATAAGAAAAATGTTGTTCATAATGCCTTTCATCTGGGGATTTGGTGTTAGCATCCACAAATGAAGTAGACCATTCACCACTTGTTTTTCTGGAACTCTGTTACCTCACTTAGCATAATGGCTTCGAGTTCCATCCATTTACCTGCAAGGTTCATGATGTCATCCTTCTTTACCACTGTGTCGATGTACCACATTTTTGTCATCCACTCAACAGTTGAGGGACATTTGGGTTGATTCCAGCTCTTCACTACTGTGAGGAGAGCTACAATAAATATGGATGCGCATGTATCTTTGCAGTTGGGTGAGTCTTGTGGGTATATACCCAGGAGTGGTATGACTGGGTTAGGTGGTAGGCTCATTTTGGGTCTTTTAAGAGTTCTCCACACTGCTTTCCATAATGGTTGTACAAGTTTACATTCCCACCAGCATTGGATGAGTGTTCCCCTTTCCCCAAAACCCCTGCAGCATCTGTTGTCTTTTGTGTTCTTAGCCAGTCATAATGGAATGAGATGATCTGAGAGTGGTTTTAATTTGCATTTCCCTAATTATTAATGATGTTGAACACTTTTCTTTTGGTATTTTTGAGACAGGGCCTCCCTGTAGCTCAGGCTGTCCTGGAACTCACTTTGTAGACCAGGCTGGCCCTGAACTCACAAGGATGCTCCTGCCTCTGCCTCACAAGTGCTGGGATTAAAGGGGGGGCACCACGACACCTGGCCTGAGCACTTTTTAAGTTGTTTTTCAGCTATCTTTACTTCCTTACTGGTGAAGTCTCTGTTCAGCTCTTTACTCCATCTTTTGAGCAGGTCATTTGTCTTCTTCCTTGTTTTTTGAGTAGTTTATATATTCTTGATGTCAATGCTCTACCAGATGTGTCACTGTTAAAAATTTGGGAGAATTCCCTCTGTTTGTATCCATCTGAACAGATTGAATAGCAATGGTTGTAGGACCTCTTTAAATGTTTTAAAAGATTCTGCCATGAAACCATCTGGACTCAGGCTTTTTTTTTTTTTTTAACTTGGGAAGTTTTTTTTTTTTTACTTGGGAAAGTTTTTTTTTTTTTTTTTTTTTTTTTTTATTACATCCTCAATTTCTTCAAATATTATGCATCTGTGTAAACTGTCAATCTCTTCTTGGTTAAGCTTTGTTGGGTCCCAGGATGTCAAATATTCAGACAGACTGAGAAAGCTTCTTTCATTGTGTAACCCCCTTAATGACTTATGTGGGGTCTAGTCAAAGTAGCAGAATCAAGAGGAATGGTTTTCATTTCAATAGCACCAATATGTCCACTAAGAAAGCATGGAAGATTTGTAAAGTTTTTTATTATTATTATTATTTTCATGTGTATAAGTGTATTGCCTACATGTGGGTAAGTGCACCTGTGTCGGCAGACGACGCTGGATCCCCTGGAATTGGAGATACATGTGGTTCTTAGTCTCTATATGGGTGCTGGGAATTGAACCTGGGTCCTCTGGAACAGCAACTAGTGTGCTTACCTACAGAGCCATCTCTCTAGCCCTTGACTTGTGTGGTTTTATGTGTCAAGTAATTCATAATTGTGACCTCCAATGCACTTGATAGTCTGTGAGTCTAAGTAAAGAGTGCAATGAAAATAAAAAACAATATAAATCAGTATAAAATCTCCTAGTACTTGGGAGGCAGAAACATGCGTCCGTGTGAGTTTTAAGGCCCAGCCGTGGTTATATAGTGAATTCCAGCAGCTGGAGCGACATGGAGACCACGGTGTCAAAAGACCAAAAAAAAAAAAAAAAAAAAAGGATTTGGAAATAAAAAAAAAAAAAAAATAAAAATCCAAAAAAAAAAAAAAAATCGCACCCCAAAAAAAAATCCCAAGACAAATTAACATGTTTTGTATATTATTTAAATTTGTTTGCATAGTTTAGAAACAATATTGCAATAATAGCAAAATTATGCATCAAAGATATATATTTTGATTAACAAATTATTATATGTAATTGCGGCTGGAGAAATGACTCAATTAGGTAAGAGCCTTGGCTGCTCTTCCAGAAGACCTGGGTATGGATGCTGACAGTCATTGTATGACACAAATGCACTTACATACATGCAGGTAATACACTCATGAACATAAAATAAAAATAACAAAGAGAGTGTTTTAAAAATAAAACATGTGGGCTAGAGAGAAGGCCTAGTGGTTAAGAGCACTGACCGCTATTACAGAGGACCCAGGCTCAATCACCCAGCACCCACAGGGAGCAGCCGAGAGAACCGTCCTGAAACTCCAATTCCAGAGAACGCCAGTTCCAGTGGAAGCTGACACACTCTTCTGACCTCCGCAGCATTGCATGACATGGGTGCACAGACTTGCAATGCAGACAGTACATTCATTAACATACATAAATAAATAAAAATTAATAAAAAATTAAAAAAATAAATAAAATAAAATAAAACATGTTTAGTAGATTATTATATATTATACTAATCAAATAAGGCCATAATCAGAGAAATTAAAAGAAAAGCAGCACTAAGAACAAATCTCATCTCAAGAGACTTGTTATCATAAAGACGGTAAATGTTAGCAAGGATTCGTGAAGAGAAAGCACACCCCCATCTTCATTATTTGCGCTCGTTACTGCCAACCCTAGCCTCGCTGACGAGCGGACCCTCAGTGGTGCCGCTTCTTCAAAACTAAAATTAGCTCTCTCATGTAATCTAGTTGTACTAGCCCTAAGTGCATAGCAATGTTTGTTACTTTCATTATTTTAGTAATAAAATCCCCTGGAAAAAAAAAACTGAACTCACGGGACACAGGCTGTAGTTGTCTCAGAGTTTGCACAGGGTCCAACATTTATGGCAGGGCACGCCATGGTCGCTTTTCTGCTCGTCCCCTGGCGTTGGCAGTCTGCCTGGGCTACAAAGAGACCATGCCTGAAATACTCTTAAAGACTATATTCCCGCAATTACCCACATCACCTTCCCACCTCTTCAAGAGTCTCCATAATCCCAGACATAGCACTCCCAAGCTTGGAACCACAGCGTCACCATTTCAAATTGGCAGACCCTTCTATACTCAAAAAAACACACACAATAATAAAACCTATTGCAGCTCTTGTTTTAGACTACCACATGGCCGAGGTTTTCATGGATGGAACTTCCCTGTCATGTCTAGATGACACTATCTAACAGCCAGGCTTGGGCCTCGTGGCACTTAAGATAGTTCTTTTCTGCCTTATCTTCCTTGGATGTTCCCCGGAGACTTAGATGTAGAAGGCGTGCAATTGAGAGGTGGTCCATTGGGGGCCCTAAACCAAATGGTTATGTAGAGTAGGCACTTTGTTCAGTTTGGAACGTTGGTAATTTCCCTGTCTGCTGAAACACACACACACCACACACACACACACACACACACACACGCACACCAGAGGTCCTTGTGATGAGGTAAAGCAATTTACCAGTGAGGAATTAAAAATTTATTCTTATAATGATAGTAAGAAATTGCTTTTAGAAAGTGGTAGTAGATCTTCCTTTGGGTTTTATGAAACCACTCCTATCTATCATGGTGTACTTTGCTGTATGAAAATGTCAGGGATGAGTTCCCTCCTCTGAGTGGTCTTAAATCCAGGTAGACAGTTGTTGGTTACCCGCAAGATAAAAAATGGTTACTAGGACAAAAACACAAACCAACAGAAATAGTTTGTGAAGCGGGTAGTTGTGGTTCATAGTCTTTACAGCTGGCTTTTCTCCCAAGGCAGCTTAGAGAGTATCTTCTGACACTAACAGAGCTAGTCCTCAAGGGGGAGATTTTAAGGCAGGTCCAGCTCAATTGTTATAAGACCTTTGACTGAGGGTTTCTCTCGTAACTCATAGGGTCTCGTCCTTTAGGTTCTAGGGAGCAACCAAGGGCTATAGAAATACCCTCTATTATTTTGGAAGTCTGTTTTGAACGACCCTGCCCAACAAAACGGGAGAAGAGAATTTCGACTTGCTAACAACTTGAATTTGTCTTAGAGAGCCATCAGGCTTTGCAACAAGACACACAAACGCTCATATAATATATATATATTATATAGCTATATATATATATATATAGTATATGTTTATTATCTGGTCTATATATTCGACGATAATGTGTTTTTCCTTTTTTCTTTCTGCCAATTACCAGCTATTTCTCGAAATTGTCCTCCTCTATCTGTACCTTCATTCTCCTTTAATGTATTCGCTTAAATATATAATACAACCTAAATAGTCTGATTTGCATCCACAAATGTCCTACACTGTGGATCCATCCAATGGGCACCACAGGAGTCCTACCCCGGGTAAGACCTGTCTTCTCTCCTACCAGCAGAAATCTTGTCAAAGTTCTTTAGGTTGAAATTAAGGACTGTTGAATGAAAGAAAAGTCAGATGTGGTAACGAAAATCTAACCAACACATGTGCCTGGAGAGGTCCATAGAATCCTAGAAAAAAAATGCTACAAAATCTCTAGACCAAAATACTTTCCTTACTTTATTTTATTCTAAATATGCTTCCTCATGTTTATAGACAAGGATACCTGTCACCTTTCATCAAAGAAACTTCTCTTTTTGAAACATATGGGGATATTTTTTCTTACCGATTTCCAGAACAGGTCAAATTCAGAGAATATATGACTTTGAGACACTTAACACTAAATAACTCATCTTCAATGAAACCTCTACTCATAGGATGAATGCATGTCTTAACTCTCTCACTAGAGAAATTTCCTTTTTCATCAAATGGTGATTAATACAGAAATTACCATTGGGCATAATTCTGTATATGTTCCGTGCTTTCATTTGTTGTCAATTGTAACTTGTTTGCCGACACCCACACCAATACGTTTTCGGCTGTCTTCTGTATTCGTTTTTGTCCTGAATTTCATCTCTCCCCAGGGCCCCTCCTGCGGTGTCTGCCGTCTCCGCGCCCTACTTCAGATGGTGTTCGGCCATTCCTCTTTGTCCCCCCACGGGACCGTCCGTGCGGTCGTTGCCGTCATCTCACCCCCTCTTAGGTGTTCGGCTTCCTTCTGTGAATTGTGCGGTCCTGCCGCTTATGTGTTTCTCCCGGTTCCGACGCCCCCGCAGTATTCGTCTCCGCCATTTGAGGCTTGATTGTGAAGACTTCATGGTTTATTGTGCCTTTGACAAGGATGTAACTCCCTCTTTGTCTTCAATACCCTCTTTGTTCTCTTTGTTTAATTTTAATTTTGAGATCTATTTTGTCAGATATGTAGAATACCCACTCCACTGCCAGCTTGTTTTTACTTAGTACCATGTTTGCTGTGTAAATATTTTTTTATTCCCATCCCTTTCAAGTTAAAAGGTAGTATCTGTTCTTGAGGTGAGATGGGTTTCTTGTAGCCAGAATATGGAAGGGTTTTTATCCGTTTCACTCTAATACATTCTCGCGCAGTCCCGATTGCCTTTTGATTGAGGCAGTTTTGGTTGTTTAACCATTCACTATTTAATGTTATTTATAAGCGATGTGATTCTCGAATCTATCACCTTTACCCAATAATCTTTTTTTTGTTTGCATTCTTGGTCTAGTANGGCCTAGTGGTTAAGAGCACTGACCGCTATTACAGAGGACCCAGGCTCAATCCCCAGCACCCACATGGCAGCCGAGAACCGTCTGAAACTCCAATTCCAGGAGAACTCCAGTTCCAGGGGAATCTGACACCCTCTTCTGACCTCCGCAGCATTGCATGACATGGGTGCACAGACTTGCATGCAGACAGTGCATTCATACACATACATAAATAAATAAAAATTAATAAAAAATTAAAAAAATAAAATAAAATAAAAATAAAACATGTTTAGTAGATTATTATATATTATACTAATCAAATAAGGCCATAATCAGAGAAATTAAAAGAAAAGCAGCACTAAGAACAAATCTCATCTCAAGAGACTTGTTATCATAAAGACGGTAAATGTTAGCAAGGATTCGTGAAGAGAAAGAAACCCCCATATATTATTTGAGATATTTAAATGAAAAACTAGCATAGCTGCTATAGAAATCAGTGTGAAGCTTCTTCAAAACCTAAAATTAGATCTATCATGTAATCTAGTTGTACTAGCCCTAAGTGCATAGCAATGTTTGTTACTTTCATTATTTTAGTAATAAAATCCCTGAAAAACTGAACTTAAAGGGAAAAGGATGTATTTGGTATCAGAGTTTGAAAGGGTAAAATTTATGGAAGGGAAAGCATGGTAGATTTTCTGATAGTCCATGGCTTTGGCAGTAGGAATGGGCTACAAAGAGACCATGCTATACTCTTAAAGACTTATTCCTCAATTACCCATCACCTCCCACCTCTTAAAGGTTCCATAATCACAGAAAATAGCACTACCAGCTTGGAACCACAGAGTCACAAATTAATTGGAGACACTTCATACTCAAACCACAATAATACCTATTATGCAGCTCTTGTTTAGACTACCACATTGCAGAGGTTTGATGGGTGCAACTTCCCTGTCATGTCTAGATGACACTATCTAACTACAGTCATCTTGGTCCTCTGGCACTTAATATATTTCTGCCTTATCTTCCTGGATGTTCCAGGAGACTTAGATGTAGAGGCTGCATTGTAGATGTGTCCATTGGGGCCAGCTACCAAATGGTTATTTATATTATGCACTTTGTTCAGTTGTGGAACTTTGTAATTGTCTCTGTCTGCTGCACACACACACACACACACACACACACACACGCACACAAAGAGTTCCTTTGATGAGGAGTAAAAGCTACATTTACCTGTGAATATAAAAATTTATTCTTAGAATATAGTAAGAAATTGCATTTTAGAAAAGTGGTAGTAGATTCTCCTTTTGGGTTTATGACCACTCCTATCTATCATGTGTACTTTGCTGTATTTAAAATGTCAGGGGTGAGTTCCCTCCTACTGAGTGGTCATTAAATCCAGTTAGACAGTTGTTGGTTACTCCCAAGTTAAAAATGTTACTATTACACCAACAGAAATATTTTGTGAAGCTGGTAGTCTTGTGGTTCATAGTCTTTACAGCTGGCTTTTCTCCCAAGGCAGCTTAGAGAGTATCTTCTGACACTAACAGAGCTAGTCCTCAAGGGGGAGATTTTAAGGCAGGTCCAGCTCAATTGTTATAAGACCTTTGACTGAGGGTTTCTCTCGTAACTCATAGGGTCTCGTCCTTTAGGTTCTAGGGAGCAACCAAGGGCTATAGAAATACCCTCTATTATTTTGGAAGTCTTTTGGACTACCCTGCCCAACAACGGGAGAAGAGATTTCACTTGCCTAACACTTGAATTTGTCTTAGATAGCCCTCAGCTTTGCACAGACACACACGCTCATATAATATATATATATATATAATACGTTTAAAAGCAGTCCTTGATAATGAAAATATTATAATTTATAGACTAAGTAGCCTACCTAACACAACAAAAAAAAGAAAAAAACAAAGGAAAGAGGAACACAGCAGTATGAGTCTCAATACTCAGAACCAAGTTCTAAACACAACTCGCACGGCACGCCCGACAAGACTCACCTAGACCCTAAACAATCCACCCCCCTTTTTTCCCCTTTCCACCTCTTTTCTCTCGCTTTCCCTCCTCCTCATCCCCTCCTCCACCCACAGCTTCCCCCCCCAACTTCCCTTCTCCCCTCTTTTATTCCCTCTCTTCACCCTCCTTCCCCCTCCTTACCTTACCTCTATCTTAAAAACACTTAAAAATTTCTTCAGCCATGGTCTTGTTGCCCCCTTTAATCCAGCATTTGAGTCAGAGGCATGAGCAATCCCTGTTAGTTCCAGGCCCGCCTGGTCGACAAAGTTAGTTCCAGGACAGCCTGAAGCGACAGGGAGGCCCTGTCTCACAAAACTACCAAAAGAAAAGTGTTCAACATCAATAATATTAGGGAAATGCAAATTAAAAACCATCTCAGATCATCTCATTCCATTATGACTGGCTAAGAACACAAAAGACAACAGATGCTGCAGGGGTTTTGGGGAAGGGGAACACTCATCCATGCCTGGTGGGAATGTGCTTGACAACATTATGGAAAGCAGTATAGGAAACTCTTAAAAGCCCAAAATGAGCCTACCACCTAACCCAGTCATCCACTCCGGGGGTATATACCCACAGACTCACCCAACGGCAAAGAGATACATGCGCATCCATATTTATTGTAGCTCTCCTCACAGTAGTGAAGAGGCTGGAATCAACCCAAATGTCCCTCAACCCATGTTTAGTGAATGACAAAAATGTGGTACATCGACACGTGGTAAAGAAGGATGACATCATGAACACTTGCAGGAAATGGATGGAACTCGAAGCCATTATGCCTAAGTGATAACAGAGTTCCAGAAAAACAAGTGGTGAATGGCCTCCCTCATTCGTGGATGCTAAAACCAAATCCCAGATGAAAGGCATATGAACACATGTTTAATTCTTATATATTCTGTTATATCTGTTTTATAGAAACAACTATGTTGTTATAATGTAAATCTCTTAACAGCTCTAGAATCAATCAACTACTTACTTTCAGACTCGTAATTACTGTATATGAGTGAAAGTATGTATTCATTTTAGAGTAAGATAGAATTAAAAGAGGGAAATGTGAATTCCTAAACATAAAAAAAAATCTGAGAGAAAGATGCAGACAGCTATGGCAGAATGTATGATCTAGAGTGGGGTGGGCGGAAGGGAAAAGGAAATATGGCTAAACTAAATCATTATACCATTATAGTCTAAAGGCAAAACTTCAATAAAACCATTATAAAAACAAGCCTTGATGTCTTCAGCCTCTCTCTCTCTATCGATCTCTTTCCTCTCTCTCTCTCTCTCTCTCTCTCTCTCTCTACTCTCTCTCTCTTCTCTCTCTCTCTGTGTTTCCTGTGTGTGCTTGAGGATGTGAGCACTTGGCTTTCTTTCTGCTCCAGCCCCAGGCAACTTGCCTCCACCACAATGGACTCTAATTCCCAAATGAGACGGGTCAATCTTAAGCTCAAAGAAACTCTTCCTTTTATAACTTCCCTTGGTCATCGTGGTTTTATCACAGCAACGGAAAATTGACTAATGCATAAGCCATGATGTTATTACATGTAGGTCTTTTTTTCTAACATGGGATTCATATGTCATACCAGCTTGGCTTGAACATGGTTTGTAGCTGAAGATGACTTTTTGAATTTCTTGATCCTCCTCCCTTCACCACACCGTTTAATCAACACTAGACAAACCGCAAGGCTCTCATGCATGTTTTGAAGGCCCCCAAACTACTAAAATACTAACACTAAAAAAAAAAAAAATAGAAGCCCCCACCTAAATCCGTAGATATCATTTTCTTCAAATGGAAGCCATCAAACTACATTTCGCTCCATATTTTGTGAATTTTTGTGAATTGAAATCCAAATGTTAAGTTATGAAAGTTAACTAAAGATTCCCTTTGATTACTTATTGAGAACTTAGTAATGTTTGGAATATTGAAAAAGAAAATTCCCGCCTTATCGTCCTCTTGTGGCCTTTACTATTTTTTCTTATTAGATTATAATTGTAGTTTCCAATGAATATCTAACAATTTCTATCTTCTCAGATTATAAATAGTACATAGTATCCATAGTATAAAACATTTCCTTCAAATTAATGAAAGTATATTATATCAAATATCAAATATATATATTGTTATTATTTTCCATACAGATAATCATACATTTAGACATACACAGTGTATGCATATATAATAAAAAAACCTTCATTTAATTTGTTCATTTATGTTTGTGTACATGAGCATTTGCTTAAACATATGTATGTATACCATAATGTTATGTTTGTTTACTCATTGAGGCAAGAAGATGGTGTTAGATGTAATGTCGTTTTACATGGCATTTGTTCGCTGCCATGTGTGTGCTGGGACAGAATACAGGCTCTCTTAAGAGGTCCATAATCCATAGTCCTCCTAGGCCATTTCTCCAGCCCCCAAATGTTCCACTTTTACCAGATCTTTCCTTTAGCATTTAGATTGAATCCTAAGAGGTTATTAGATCTGTCTCTTAATCATTTTGCTTTATCATCACATCCCTCTGAGAAAGGCTCAATTGCTATAAAAATGGGAATTTACTGAATTTGACAATTTTAATTAATGTCTCAATTGCAAAATTGTACAGGCCAGTACAGGCTGCAAGCAACATGACTTCTTATTATACTTCCTTGTAGGAAAACTTTCATCAAGAAAAAGGAATAAAAGTGACTACCATTCAAAGCAAAGGAAAGGACATGTGCCCAAGTAGTGAACAGGACAGCGCATATTCATTCAATATCAGGACATTTACATGAAAATGCCTTATATAAGAAAAGCATTTCCAATTAGGCATTTTCCTTTTATTTCTAGGAAACGTTTTGCTGTAGTTGTTTGTTTTTTTTTATTTTGGAGGTTTGAGGCAGTTACAAGAAAAGAAGAAATCTGTGCATTTAAATGAGATGCAAAATCCTGCCCATATCTGTGGCATCCACACGAATCCTTATTAAAATTTATACTTACCATTGAAACTATAGACATGACAACTCAAAAATAAATAGAATTCAGATGTGGACTCTGTCTTTCAAGTAAGCTTGAATGTAATTTTATAGTTTCCCCTCCATGAACCTGTATCAAAGATCAGCTCAAATCATTTGTGAAGTTTCCCAGAAGTGTAAATGGAGCCAGATTCTCAGAGCTTCAATAGAACAAGGACCAACATCTATAATTAAATTATGGATTATGATAACTTTATTACCCGTCAACTTGGCATTAAGGAGTGTGGATCTCAGTGTGGGGTCTCTGTCAGCTAGCACTCGTGGGATGAGAATTCAGATGAGACCATTAGAGCTGAAAATGAAAGCCGGCTTCTAGATCTCTGCCAAGGAGATAATGTCCTTCTGCTTTGTTTAAAGGAGATGAGAAGACCCAGAACAGAAAATAATGTTCTCTTGGGGCATATTTTTCTGAAAACAGTGCTTAATGTTTATAAACAGCAATAAGAAAATAGAAAATGACTTAATTTTAAATGTGACAATTTTGTGCTATTAGATACAGTCATTGGAGCAAGAGAGAGATTGTCAGCGGATTTAAAGCACTGGCTGGCTCTTCAGAGAACCCAGGTTTGATACCTGCACCCACAGGGAGGCTAACAACCATGTATAATTCTAGTTTTCCAGGAAATCTGGCACCTTCTTCTGACCTTTCATGATCATTGCATCACGAGTGCACTTACACGTGCAGGTAATAGGCCTCATACCATAAAACAAAAATAATAAAAAAAGATTTAGATAGTAGCCTGCTTTAAAAGTGTTCCCCACAGGGGATACTGATATGTACTATAATATACCTATATATACGATATTGATATTTGTATTTATATATACTATAAAGAAGATAGCTATATCCAGTTTTGCCTCTAAGATGTGTATAAAAGATCTAAGCAACATAAATGCAATAAATATGGCTTTAAAAGTAGCTACTTGGTTGTCTATCTTTTTCCTGTTAAAGACTGTAACCTTATTATATTATAATATAGCTGGAATCTAGAATTGTATCTCCAAAGAAAAGATGTGTTGTTGTTGTTGTTGTAGCAGGAGTTGTTCAGACCAATGTTTAAAAGCATGGTCCAAATCTTGGTTCCAACAGAAGGTGGTAGAGCCCTGAGGAGATGAAACTTGATAAGAGAACTTCAGGTCTTTGGAGGAATGTCTTTGCCCTTTAAAGGGATCCTAGCACCATGCCTCTTTCTTTGCTGCCTGACCAAGAGATGAGAGATTTCTCTCTGTAATTTATTCTCACAATGATGATGTGCTGTCTTTCCCAGGCTCACATGCACTGAGCAAACCATCATGAAGCCAAAATTCTAAAACTCTGAACCCAAATAAATTTCTTGTAATGAACAAAAGGAGACCAACATTAGTTTTCTAGTAAAAATTACCTTGTAGAATATGAGAATATCAAATGTTAATGTTTTGTTGAAACTTTTGCTTGTGGACATTTTATTACAATTATTTTATACTTTAGGTAATAATTTTTTCTTGTTAAATAAGACTTGCTTTCACCTTTACGTATTAAGTTATTACATAGCTATATGACTTATAATTTACTTACTGTTTTCAACTAAATTGGGCAAGTGTTGATATTTCACAGATAAGAAATTGAGGAGAAGGAATTGAGACAAGAAACACATAATATATAAGAAATATAGATGTTGAGATGAACTGTGAAAAGTGTCTGCACTCTAGTGTGTGTATAGTATTTTATTAGAAACTTTATTTGCTTCATGATTTTTCAATTTTGACCAATTTTCAAGATCCTTGAGTAAAACAATGATGCAAAGAATATAAAATCATATATTAATTTTGTTGCTTTTCTATTTGAAAGCAGAAGTTTTCTGTATACTTTGGTTTATAAGTCTGGGAAATTAGAGAAGGCAATCTTTATAGAGAGAAAATTTGCTCATGGTCTTTGTGTAATTTTTCACAGGGAGCAGCAACGAAACTTTTATTTCTGGGATGGGGAAGAGATGATAACAGGATAGTGGACAAAATAAAGATCATATGTGCATGTATATCATGTATAAAAAGGCACAATGAAATACATTATCGTATAAAATTGATTGACATCAGTAATTATAATAAAATGCTTTATGGTTTAACAAGTGCGTAACTAAAGTACTTGTCCAGAAATCACTATCCTGCAACAGTGGACCGTTGAAGAGTGTAGGAAAACATCATTTTATGTAGCCTCCTCCCCATACCTTTACCTATTCATCCCTTCAGGATTCACATATCCAAAGTGATTAAGACATCCTAATATCTCCACTGTGACTGGTCACTCAAAAGGAAGTTGCAGGAGGTCAAGTGAGAATTAGAAATTTCTAAGATTTATTATAACCTAGAGCCATTTCCATTCAAATTGCCTCCTATCTAGCACTTTCACTGATGTGCTTTACCACACAGCAAGAAATCAAAGAGTTCTAATAGCCAATTGATATTAATAATTAATTCAAACGTTCCTCTATGCCCAGCCTTTATCCTGTGATTGACGGGTAAGCCTATAGTTTATTAAAATGTACCACAGCCAATTAGGAAATGTCACTCTGGAGCACTTTCCACAGCCACACTCCCCTTTAATAAAACTCTTTTAATACCTTTAGTACCTGAAGTCTATGTAAATTATGCAAAACCTCAAACCATATTTTTAGAGGATAGAAGAGCAAAGATGTAGCAGGAATTATTTAGCATCTTTTAACTGCAAATACCCAAACCATTAATCTGCCTGGGAAAATGGAAGTAGGAAAGAGAAGCGCAAGTCCGTTTCTGGAGTCCTAATCATTAAGATTTAAATACACTGGGAACAGGAGTATTGTACTTGTCTTTTATTCCCAAGGACTTAAAATGTAAACCTACATCAAGCAAAATGATTTTGCTAAACTCAGACTTTCATAAAACCTGATGAGACAGGCTGTATAAAATGCAAAAGGAAATTCCAAGGAAGTGAAATTATACAGTCAAAATAAATAAACTAGAGTGATGTAAGATATATAAAGAACACAGTGTTTAATATTTAAAAAAGTGAGCATTTGTAGTCTGGTGTTTCTGTGTGTGCGCACCGTGCCAATGTGGAAGTCAAGCACAAATTAAAGGCACCAAAGTCTCCTTTCACATGTGGTTCCCTGGAATTTGAATTAGGTCATCATGCTTGAAAGCAAGGTAACCTTTTATGAGCCAGCTGAAACGTGTTGTTGTCTGCCCCAATGCCTTAACATTTAAATTAAAATAATAAATCACTTTACTGGTAAGGCAATACATTCTCATTCATTAAAACAGAAAAAAAAAAAAGAAAGATGTCCATTTTATAGTTTTTTTTTTATTGAGGAGAATAATCACTTTATAATAAATAACTCAAGAAAGTGTTAAGATAATAATCTATGCCTTAACTGTTAAACTAAGTTCTGTCTCATGATGGTTAATTCAGAATTAACTCATATCATGAGGGATCTCATAACTACTTATATAACACTATGTGAAAAAATACAGGCCAAAAAAGAAATCCAAATTTGAAGGTCTATTGTCTCTGACAGAATCAATAATCTGTGGCAACATATTTCATGATTTCACCTGATTAAAATTGCAGCTTCACTGAAATATATTTGAACTATTCTCTAATCTTACATCCTGTTTGCTCCGGTGTTTTTTCTTCACTACATCGCTCCACCCCCACACCACCTCGGCGGAGGCGGCCCGAGGCGAGCTAAAAAACAACATAGCAACATGAGGTAGATTAGAAGAATCGTTTCAATATATTTCAGGAAACTTGCCAAAATTTTATCAGTTGAACTCAAATGAAATATGTGTTGCCACATATTATTTCTGTCAGATAATATACCTTTCAAAATTTGGATTTTTGGTTTGGCATTTATTTTTTCACATAGTGTTATATAAGTAGTTATGAGATCCCTCATGATATGAGTTAATTCTGAATTAACCATCATGAGACAGAACTTAGTTTAACAGTTAAGGCATAGATTATTATCTTAACACTTTCTTGAGTTATTTATTATAAAGGGATTATTCGCCTAATAAAAAAAAACGTATAAAATGACATAATGCTCTGTTTTAATGAATGCAAGAATGTATTGCCTTACCAGTAAAGTGATTTATTATTTTTAATTTAAATGTTAAGCATTGGGGCAGACAAAATGTTTCAGCTGGTAATAAAGGTACCTTCTGTCAATCCTGATGACCTGAATTCAATATCCAGGGAACCACATGTGAAGGAGGAGAAGTGGTGCTTTAATGTGTGCCTCCTGACGTCCACATTGGGCACTGGTGGCACACACAGAAAACACAGACGACAAATCGAACTTGGTTAATATTCACACCCATGTGGTTTCTTTACTCTATCTTACTACCCTCTAGTTATTGTATTTTGCCTGATATCCTTTATCCTTCCTTGGCCTTTCCTTTTGCATTTTATACAGCCTGTCTCATCAGGTTTTATGAAAGTCTGAGTTTAGCAAAATCATTTTGCTTGATGTAGGTTTACATTTTAAGTCCTTGGGAATAAAAGACAAGTACAATACTCCTGTTCCCAGTGTATTTAAATCTTAATGATTAGGACTCCAGAAACGGACTTGCGCTTCTCTTTCCTACTTCCATTTTCCCAGGCAGATTAATGGTTTGGGTATTTGCAGTTAAAAGATGCTAAATAATTCCTGCTACAAACCCCCACCATCTTGCATACTTCTATCTCATCCTCCTAAAAAATATGGGTTTGGAGGTTTTTGCATAATTTACAATAGACTTCCAGGTACAAGGTAATTAAAAGAGTTTTATTCAAGGGGCGTGTGGCGAGTGGCAAGATGCTCCAGAGGGACATTTCCTAGTGGCCTGTGGTACCTTTTATAAACTATAGAGCTTACCCGTCCGTCACCGGATACAGGCTGGGCATAGAGGACCGTTTGAATGCCTATATTAATATCAATTGGCTATTAGAACTCTTTGATTTCTTGCTGTGTGGTAAAGCACATCAGTGAAAGTGCTAGATAGGAGGCAATTTGAATGGAAATGGCTCTAGGTTATAATAAATCTTAGAAATTTCTAATTCTCACTTGACCTCCTGCAACTTCCTTTTGAGTGACCAGTCACAGTGGAGATATTAGGATGTCTTAATCACTTTGGATATGTGAATCCTGAAGGGATGAATAGGTAAAGGTATGGGGAGGAGGCTACATAAAATGATGTTTTCCTACACTCTTCAACGGTCCACTGTTGCAGGATAGTGATTTCTGGACAAGTACTTTAGTTACGCACTTGTTAAACCATAAAGCATTTTATTATAATTACTGATGTCAAATCATTTTATACGTAAAAAAAAAAAGGGGTAAAAAAAAGTAGTATCCAGTGGTGCCTTTTTATACTGAAGATACATCACATATGATCTTTATTTTGTCCACTATCCTGTTATCATCTCTTCCCCATCCCAGAAATAAAAGTTTCGTTGCTGCTCCCTGTGAAAAATTACACAAAGACCATGAGCAAATTTTCTCTCTATAAAGATTGCCTTCTCTAATTTCCCAGACTTATAAACCAAAGTATACAGAAAACTTCTGCTTTCAAATAGAAAAGCAACAAAATTAATATATGATTTTATATTCTTTGCATCATTGTTTTACTCAAGGATCTTGAAAATTGGTCAAAATTGAAAATCATGAAGCAAATAAAGTTTCTAATAAAATACTATACACACACTAGAGTGCAGACACTTTTCACAGTTCATCTCAACATCTATATTTCTTATATATTATGTGTTTCTTGTCTCAATTCCTTCTCCTCAATTTCTTATCTGTGAAATATCAACACTTGCCCAATTTAGTTGAAAACAGTAAGTAAATTATAAGTCATATAGCTATGTAATAACTTAATACGTAAAGGTGAAAGCAAGTCTTATTTAACAAAAAAAATTAGTTACCTAAATAATAAAATAATTGTAAAAAATGATCCACAAGCAAAAGTCAACAAAACGATTAACATTTTGATTATTCTCAATATTCTACAATGTAATGTGTACAGAAAAACCCCTAAGGTTGGTCGCCTTTTGTGCATTACAAGAAAGTTATTTGGGTCAGAGTTTTAGAATTTTGGCTTCATGATGGTTTGCTCAGTGCATGTGAGCCTGGGAAAGACAGCACATCATCATTGTGAGAATAAATTACAGAGAGAAATCTCTCATCTCTTGGTCAGGCAGCAAAGAAAGAGGCATGGTGCTAGGAGCCCTTTAAAGGGCACAGACTTCACCAAAGACCTGGAAGTTTCTCTATCAAAGTTTCATCTCTCAGGGCTCGACCACCTTCTGTTGGAACCAGAATTTTGGACCATGCTTTTAAAACATTGTGTCCCGAAACACTCCTGCTAAAAACAACAACAAACAACAATCTTTTTCCTTTGGAGATATCATTCAGTTCCAGCTATATTATAGGAAAGAAATAAATAAGGTTACGTCTTTACAGGAACAAAGAAAGAGAAACCAAATAGCTACTTTTAAAGCCATATTTATTGCATTTATGTTGCTTAGATCTTTTATACACATCTTAGAGGCAAAACTGGATATAGCGAATCTTCTTCTATATATATAAAATACAAATATAAATATCGTATATATAGTATATATAGTACATATAGTATCCCCTGTGGGGAAAACTTTTAAAGCAGCTATATCTAAATATTTTTTTATTATTTTTGTTAAGTGGATGAAGCTACTGTACCTGCATCGTTAAGTGGCACTCGTGTGATGCAAATGCGTGAGAGGTAAAGAAGGGCGGCATCGATGAGTTTCCTGGAATGAATTATATGAGTTCTTAGCCGCCATGTGGGGTGGGGATAAACCTCGGGTTCTCTGCAAGAGCCGCGCAGGTGCTTTAAAACAGCTGAGCATCTCCTCTTGCTCCAATGACTGTATCTAATAGCACAAAATTGTCACATTTAAAAAATTCAGATCATTTTTTCTATTTTCTTATGTGCTGTTTATAAACATTAAGCACTGTTTTCAGAAAAATATGCCCCAAGAGAACATTATTTTCTGTTCTGGGTCTTCTCATCTCCTTTAAACAAAGCAGAAGGACATTATCTCCTTGGCAGAGATCTAGAAGCCGGCTTTCATTTTCAGCTCTAATGGTCTCATCTGAATTCTCATCCCACGAGTGCTAGCTGACAGAGACCCCACACTGAGATCCACACTCCTTAATGCCAAGTTGACGGGTAATAAAGTTATCATAATCCATAATTTAATTATAGATGTTGGTCCTTGTTCTATTGAAGCTCTGAGAATCTGGCTCCATTTACACTTCTGGGAAACTTCACAAATGATTTGAGCTGATCTTTGATACAGGTTCATGGAGGGGAAACTATAAAATTACATTCAAGCTTACTTGAAAGACAGAGTCCACATCTGAATTCTATTTATTTTTGAGTTGTCATGTCTATAGTTTCAATGGTAAGTATAAATTTTAATAAGGATTCGTGTGGATGCCACAGATATGGGCAGGATTTTGCATCTCATTTAAATGCACAGATTTCTTCTTTTCTTGTAATGCCCTCAAACCCCAAAATAAAAAAAACAACAACTACAGCAAAACGTTTCCTAGAAATAAAAGGAAAATGCCTAATTGGAAATAGCTTTTCTTATATAAGACATTTTCATGTAAATTTCATGTATATTGATGAATCTGCTGTTCCTGTTCACTTACTTGGGCACATTGTCCTCTTCCTTTTGCATTTTGAATTGGTAGTCACTGTTATCCTTTTTCTTGATGAAAGTTTTCCTACAAGGAAGTATAATAAGAAGTCATGTTGCTTGCAGCCTGTACTGGCCTGTACAATTTTGCAATTGAGACATTAATTAAAATTGTCAAATTCAGTAAATTCCCATTTTTATAGCAATTGAGCCTTTCTCAGAGGGATGTGATGATAAAGCAAAATGATTAAGAGACAGATCTAATAACCTCTTAGGATTCAATCTAAATGCAAAGGAAGATCTGGATAAAATTGGAACATTTTGCTGGGGCTGGAGAAATGGCTTAGGCGATAATATTATTGCAACCTCTTGAAGAGGACCTGTATTCTGTTCCCAGCACCCACATGGAGCTTGCACTGCATGTAACTACTCCAGTTCATCGAACACCCTCTCTCTGCCCGTTCTGTCTGCCTCCAATGAGTACAAACATACTATGGTATACTACATATGTTTTTAAGCAAATGCCTCATGTAACACAAAATATAATGAAACAAAATAAATGAAAGGTATTTTTTATTATATATGCATACACTGTGTATGTCTAAATGTATGATTATCTGTATGGAAAATAATAACAATATATATATTTGATATTTGAAAGATAATATACTTCCTTAATTTGAGGAAATGTTTTATACATGGATACTAATGACTATTTATAATCTGAGAAAGATAGAAATTGTTTAGATATATCATATGGGAAAACTACAATGATAATCTAATAAGAAAAAGTAGTAAAGGCCAGAAAGAGACTAATAAGGCAGGGAATTTTATTTTCAATATTCCAAAGCATCTAATAAGTTCTATAATTAAGTAATAAAAGGATCTTATAGTAATTTTCATACTTCAAAATTATCAATCTCACAAAATTCAAAACATGGAGAGAAATGTAGTTTGATGGATTTCATTAGAAAATGATATATAAGGCTGTAGGTGGGGCTAGGTTAGTATTTGAGTTTGTATGGGGGCCTGTTTGCCTAACATGCATGAAGCTTTGGTTTGGTCCTAGTGCTGATAAACGGGTTTGGTAGATGGAGGAGGATCAGAAATTCAAGTCAATCGTCAGGCTGACAAAACATGTTCAAGCCAAGCTGGTATGACATATGAATCCCATGTTAGAAAAAAAGACCTACATGTAATAACATCATGGCTTATGCATTAGTCACGTTTTCGTTGCTGTGATAAAACCACGATGAACAAGGGAAGTTAAAAAGGAAGAGTTTATTTGAGCTTCAGAAGATGCCCCTTCCAGGGAATGAGAGTCCATTTTGGCAGGGAGGACCAAAGTGTTGCCTTGGGCTGGAGCAGAAAGCCAAGGGTTGCGTCTCGCAAAGAGCACAGGAAAAAGAGAGAAAGAGAAAGAGGAGAGGAGAGAGAAAGAGAGAGAGAGAGAGAGCGAGAGAGAGAAGAGATAGATAGAGAGAAGAGGCTGACGCATCAAGGCTGGTTTTTATATGGTTTTAAAATTGATGTGTTGTTTTATACAATCCTTTCTCTCCGTCTCATTTAGACATATTCCTCTTTCCCTTCTCTGAACCCCACCCCAGGTCATGCATCTGCCATAACTGCCCTGCAACTTTCTCTCAGATTTTTTTTTTTAGGAATTCACATTTCCCTCGTTTAATTTTATCGTATGGCTAAAAATAAGGACTCCAATACATTCCTTTCATATACGGTAATTACGGAGTCTGAGAATAAGTGGTGGGTTGATTCGAGAGCCTGTTAAGAGATTTACATTAAACAACATAGTTGCCTTCATATATAAACAGATAAAACAGAAATATAAAGAAAATGTTGTTCATAAGGCCTGTCATCTGGGGATTTGGTGTTAGCATCCCACAAATGAAGTAGACCATGTCGCACCACTCTTGTTTTTTTCTTGGAACTCTGTTACAAGACCACCTCACTTGCATAATGGCTTCGAAGTTCCATCCATTTACCTGCAAGGTTAATGATGTCATCTTTCTATACAGCTGCATAGAACTCCACTGTGTGCATGTACCACATTTTTGTCACCCTCAACAGTTGAGGGACATGTGGGTTGCTTCCAGCCTCTTCACTACTGTGAGGAGAGCTACAATAAATATGGATGTGCATGTATGTTTTTGGTAAGATGAGTCTTGTGGGATTAATCCTTTGGGTATACAGCTAGTAGTGGTATGACTGGGTTAGGTGGTAGGCTCATTTTGGGTCTTTAAAGAGTTCTCCACACTGCTTTTCCATAATGTTGTACAAGTTTACATTCCCCACCAGCAATGAGAGTGGTTCCCCTTTCCCTTCCCCAAAAACAACCCTGGCAAGCATCGTTGTCTTTTGTGTTCTTAGCCAGTCATAATGGAATGAGATGATCTGAGAGTGGTTTTAATTTGCATTTCACCCTCCCTAATTATTAATGAGGTTGAACACACTTTATCTTTTGGTATTTTTTGAGACAAGGGCCTCCCCTGTAGGCTCAGGCTGTCCTGGAACTCACTTTGTAGACCAGCTGCCCTGAACTCACAAGTGATCCGCCTGCCTCTGCGTCACAAGTGCTGGGAGTAAGGGGGGGCACCACGACACCTGGCCTGAGCACTTTTTAAGGAAAAGAGAGAAGATTTGTTTTGTTTCTCAGCCACATTTACTTCCTTACTGGTGAAGTCTCTGTGCAGCTCTTTACTTACCGATCGTTTTGAGCAGGTCATTTTCCGTCTCATTGTTTTTTGGTAGTTTATATATTCTTGAATTCAAAACTCTACCAGATGTGTCACTGTTAAAAATTTGGGAGAATTCCCTCTGTTATTATCCATCTGAACAGATTGAATAGCAATGGTTGTAGGACCCCAACTCTTTAAATGTTGTAAAAGATTCTGCCATGAAACCATCTGGACTCAGGCTTTTTTTTTTTTTTATTTTATTTTTTTTTTTTTTTTTTACTTGGGAAAGTTTTTTTTTTTTTTTTTTTTTTTTTTTATTACATCCTCAATTTCTTCAAATATTATGCATCTGTGTAAACTGTCAATCTCTTTCTTGGTTAAGCTTTATTGGGGTCCCCATCCCAGGAGTCAAATATTCAGACGACTGAGAAAGCTTCTTTCAGTGTGGAACCCCCTTAATGACTTATGTGGGGTCTAGTCAAAGTAGCAGAATCAAGAGGAATGGTTTTCATTTCAATAGCAACAATATGTCCACTAAGAAAGCATGGAAGATTTGTAAAGTTTTTTATTATTATTATTATTTTCATGTGTATAAGTGTATTGCCTACATGTGGGTAAGTGCACCTGTGTCGGCAGACGACGCTGGATCCCCTGGAATTGGAGATACATGTGGTTCTTAGTCTCTATATGGGTGCTGGGAATTGAACCTGGGTCCTCTGGAACAGCAACTAGTGTGCTTACCTACAGAGCCATCTCTCTAGCCCTTGACTTGTGTGGTTTTATGTGTCAAGTAATTCATAATTGTGACCTCCAATGCACTTGATAGTCTGTGAGTCTAAGTAAAGAGTGCAATGAAAATAAAAAACAATATAAATCAGTATAAAATCTCCTAGTACTTGGGAGGCAGAAACATGCGTCCGTGTGAGTTTTAAGGCCCAGCCGTGGTTATATAGTGAATTCCAGCAGCTGGAGCGACATGGAGACCACGGTGTCAAAAGACCAAAAAAAAAAAAAAAAAAAAAGGATTTGGAAATAAAAAAAAAAAAAAAATAAAAATCCAAAAAAAAAAAAAAAATCGCACCCCAAAAAAAAATCCCAAGACAAATTAACATGTTTTGTATATTATTTAAATTTGTTTGCATAGTTTAGAAACAATATTGCAATAATAGCAAAATTATGCATCAAAGATATATATTTTGATTAACAAATTATTATATGTAATTGCGGCTGGAGAAATGACTCAATAGGTAAGAGCCTTGGCTGCTCGTCAGAAGACCTGGGTATGGATGCTGACAGTCATTGTAATACACAAATGCACTTACATACATGCAGGTAATACACTCATGAAACAGAAAAATAAAAATAACAAAGAGAGTGTTTTAAAAATAAACATGTGGGCTAGAGAAAGTATATATATATATATATGTGTTTTTAATTTTTTATTTCTGCAATTACAAGATATTTTGATCGAATTTGTCTCCTCTATCTGTACCTTCATTCTCCTTTAATGTATTCGCTTAAATATATAATACAACCTAAATAGTCTGATTTGCATCCACAAATGTCCTACACTGTGGATCCATCCACTGGGAACAACAGGAGTCCTACCCCTGTAAGACACTGTCTCTCCTCCTACCAGCAGAAATCCATTGTCAAAAGTTCTTTAGGTTGAAATTAAGGACTGTTGAATGGAAAGAAAGTCATATGTGGTAAAGAAAATATAACCAAACACATGTGACTGGAGAGGTCATGAATCCTAGAAAAAAAATTGCTACATCTCTAGACCAAAATAATTTCTTACTTTATTTCAAATATGCTTCCTCATGTTTATAGACAAGGATACCTGTCACCTTTCATCAAAGAAACTTCTCTTTTTTGAAACATATGGGGATTCTTACCGATTTCCAGAACAGGTCAAATTCAGAGAATATATGACTTTGAGACACTTAACACTAAATAACTCATCTTCAATGAAACCTCTACTCATAGGATGAATGCATGTCTTAACTCTCTCACTAGAGAAATTTCCTTTTTCATCAAATGGTGATTAATACAGAAAATTACAATTGGAATATTCTGTAGATGTCCGTGATGTCCATTTGGTGTATTGTATTGTTCAGTTCTGATGTCTCTCTGTTTATTTTTTGTCCTGTTGATCTATCCAAGGCACTCAGTGAGGTGTTGAAGTCTCCCACTATTAGTGTGTTAGGATTAATCTGTGTCCCCAAGGGACTCAGTGAGGTGTTGAAGTCTCCCACTATTAGTGTGTTAGGATTAATCTGTGTTGTGAGGTCCTGCAGAGTTGTGTTTATAAAGTTAAGAGCACCAGAGTTTCGTATATAGACATTTAGGATTGTGAAGTCTTCATGGTTCATTGTGCCTTTGACAAGGATGTAACTCCCTCTTTGTCTCTTCTGTTTAATTTTAATTTGAGATCTATTTTGTCTGATATTAGAATACCCACTCCAGCTTGTTTCTTAGTACCATTTGCTTGTAATATTTTTTTTTCCATCCTTTCAGTCTAAGGTGGTGTCTGTCCTTGAGGGTGAGATGGGTTTCTTGTAGCCAGAATATGGAAGGGTTCAGTTTCCTAATACATTCTCCCAGTCTATGCCTTTTGATTGGGCAGTTTAGACCATTACTATTTAATGTTATTATTGAGAGATGTGTGCTGCTTCCTTTTACCTTATTTTTTGTTTGCATTCTTGGTCTAGGTTTATATGTACTCTGTTATGTTTTTGTTGCTTTTTCTCTTTAATTGCTTGGGGATAGTTGCTTCTTTTCTCTGTTCTTTGGAGTGCTTCGAGGATTTTCTGAAGTGTTGGTTTCTTAGACATGTATTCTTTCATCTTGTTCATGTCATGAAAGATTTTTCTTTCTCCTTTGACTATAATTGACCTTTTTTGCTGGATATTGTAGTCCGGGTTGGCATCTCAAGTCATTTAGCACAGTATTTTGGTCCACGTTCTTCTAGCTTTCATCTTTTGGGCTAAGAAATCAGCTGTGATTCTGATGGGTTTCCCATTATATGTAACTTGTTTTTCTCTTGTGGCTTTCAGTATATTGTCTTTGTTTTGAGCATCTAGTGTTTTAACAATTATATGGCATGGGGAGTTTCTTTTCTGGTCTTGTCTATTTGGTTTTCTATGTGTTGTGCTTCTTGTATTTGTATGAGACTGTCATTTTTATGTGGGAATTTTTTTTTCTATCATCCTGTTGAAGATCTGGTCAATAGTGTTGTCTTGGGACTCCTCTCCCTCGTACCCCACATTTCCTGGCTGTTCCACTCGTGTTTTTAAAATTTTTCTTAATCTTTACTTGAGCTTTCTAGCTGCTCTGATTATCCTGCAGGTCTGATATTCTTTTTTCTGCTTCTTCCATTCTGCTTCTGAGGCTTTTTCCCATCCTTTCCTGGTGGTTGTATGAATGTTCAATATCCTTTTTCTTTTCATCCTGTGATTTCTTTCGATTTTCCACTTCCCTCTGGAGCCTTTCTTTCTCATCTTGTAACTCCTTGGTTCGTTGGTCATTATCGTTTTTCATTTCAGCACCCAAATACCAGAGAATATACTTTCTACTCAGCACCTCATGGAACATTCTCCAAAATCGACAACATACTGGGGCACAAAAGGAAACTCAGCAAATACAAAAGGATAGAAATTATTCCATGCATTCTATCAGACCACAGTGCAATAAAGCTCAATATGAACACCATAATAAGTCCAACTAGCTACAAGTACACATGGAGACTAAACAACACAGTCCTGAGTAACGAATGGGTCAGGAAAGAAATAAAGAATGAAATGAAATGAAATGAAGTGTTCATGGAACCGAACAAAAAAGACAATACAACACAGCAAAACCTGTGGGATACTTTAAAAGCAGTCTTGAGAGGAAAATTTATAAATTTATAGACCTAAGTGCCTACATAACAACAACAAAAAAAAAAAAAAAAAAAAAAAAAACGAAAGGGAAAAAGTACAACTGATCAACACTGCAGGTAAAACACACTTGAGAGACAACACACAAATGAACCCAACAAACCCAACAGACAGGGAAGAAATAACAAAAATTCAGTGGGAAAGGTAGAAACAGAAAATCAAATCGACAAAACTTCTAAATAACAAAAAAAAAAAAAAAAAAAAAAAAAAAAAAAAAAAAAAACAAAAAAAAAAAAAAAAAAAAAAAAAAAAAAAAAAAAAAAAAAAAAAAAAAAAAGAGCAACTCCAAATCAATACTATTTGTGAAGAAAGGGGAAACATCACAACAGACAAATAAAATATCGAGTCAATCATATGGAAATACTTCAAAAATCTATACTCCACTAAATTTGAAAACCTAAGAGAAATGGATGAATATCTGGGAACCAAAAAGGCTTAACCAAGAAGAGATTCACAATTTAAAGAGACCCATAATATTTGAGGAAATTGAACATGTAATTGAAAACCTCCCAAATAAAAAAAGCCCCCCCTCCAGATGGTTTCATGCAGAATTCTATAAAACATTTAAAGAGGTCCTACAACCATTGCTACTCAAACTGTTTAGGATACAAACAAAGGGAATTCTCCCAAACTCCTTCTATGAAGCCAGCATCACTCTAATACCAAAACCAGACAAAGATGCAAGCAAAAAAAAAAAGCTATAGACCCACCTCAGTAATGAACATAGAGGCAAAAATTCTCAACAAAATACTTGGAAATTGCATACAGACCCACATAAAAAAGATCATCCATCATGATCAAGCTGGATTCATACCAGAGTTGCAGGGATGGTTCAACATACGTAAATCAATAAATATCATAAAACATGTAAATGAACTGAAAGACAAAAACCACACAATCATCTCAACTGATGCAGAAAAAGCATTTGAAAAGATCTAGCTTCCCTTCATGTTTAAAGTCCTAGAGGGAATAGTACTTAAAGGAACATTCCTCAACATGATCAAAGCCATATATAGCAAACCCACTGCCAACATCATCCTAAATGGAGAAAAATTGGAACCATTTCCCTTAAAGGCAGGAACCTGAAAAGGCTGCCCCCCTATCACCATTCCTCTTCAACATAGTGCTTGAAATGCTTGCTAGGGCAACAAGAAAAGAGAAGGAAATTAAAGGAGTAAGAGTTGGAAAAGAAGAAGTTAAGCTATCCCTTTGTGCAGGTGATATGTAGTTTACCTCAGGGATGCTAAAGACTCAACCAGAAAACTTCTAGAAATGATTAAGAGTTTTAGTAAAGTGTCAAAGTGTTGGGATGAAAAATTAACCTATCAAAATCAGTAGCCCTTTTTTACACCAACAATAAACAAGTGGAGAAGGAATAAAAGAACTTCCCACTCACAATAGCCTCAAAAATAATAAGATATCTGGGAACAAACCTAACCAAAGATACCAAAGACTTCTACAGCAAAAAAATTTAAACCCCTGAAGAAGGAGATGGAAAATGACATCAAAAGATGGAAAGATCTCCCATGCTCATGGATTGGGAAAAGCAACATAGTACAAATGTCCATTTTACCCAAATTGATATACAGACTCAATGCAAACCCAATCAAATCCCCTATGAGCTTCTTCAAAGACTTGGAAAAAAATCCTTAAATTCATATGGAAAAACAAAAGACCCCGAATAGCTAAAGCAACCCTGAGTGAAAAATGCAATACAGGGAGGATTACAAACTATATTACAGGGCCATAGTCATAAAAACAGCCTTGTACTGGCACAAAAACAGACCTATTGACCAGTGGAACAAAACTGAAGATCCAAACTTGAGCTCATACAATTTCAACCACCTCATATTTGACAAAAGGGGCAAAAAATCCTCAGTGGAGGAAGGATAGCATCTCCCGGAAATGGTGCTGGCAAAATTGGATCATCATTTGTAGAAGAACAAAACTAAAACCCTACATCTCACCCTGTACAAAAATCAACTCCAAGTGGATCAAAGATATCAATGTGAAGCCCAAAACACTGAAGGTGATAGATGAAAAAGTTGGCAACAACCTACAAGACGTAGGTGTAGGAAAAGACTTTCTAAATCAGACAGCAGCTGCACAGGAAGTAAGATCAACAATCGACAAAGGGGACCTCATAAATCTCAAAAGCTTCTGTACAGCAAAAGAAACAATCAAGGAGGTGAAGAGAAAACTCATGGAGTGGGAGGAAATTTTTACCAGAGATACATCTGACAGAGCATTGACATCAAGAATATATAAACTAGTCAAAAAATAAAGAAGTAAGAAGACAAATGACCTACTCAAAAGATAAAGAGCTGAACAGAGACTTCACCAGTAAGGAAGTAAAGATGGCTGAGAAACATCTTAAAAAGTATTCAACATCATTAATAATAAAGGAAATGCAAATTAAACCACTCTCAGATATCATCTCACTATAATTTGTCTAACTGAGATCAAGAAAACAAAAGACAACAGATGTTGGAGAGGTTGTGGGGAAAAGGGAACACTCATCCACTGCTGGTGGGGATGTAAACTTATACAACCACTATGAAAAGCAGTGTGGAGAACCCTTAAAAGACTTGGAATGAGCCTACCACCTGACCCAGTCATACCACTCCTGGGTATATATCCCAAAGACTCATCCTACCCCAAAGATACATGCATGTCTGTGTTCACTACAGCTCTCTTCACAATAGTAAAGATCTGGAACCAACCCAAATGCTCAATAGAGGAGTGGATGACAAAAATGTGGTACATCTACACAATGGAGTACTATTCAGTGGTAAAGAAAGATTGCATTGTGAACTTTGCAGGTAAATGGATGGAGCTCGAAGCCATTATGCTGAGTGAAGTAACACTGTCCCAGAAAGACAAATGTAGAATGGTTTCCCTCATTTTTGGATGCTAACACCAAATCCCCCAGAGGAAGGGCAAGCTGAATGGCAATATTGTTATATTTCTGTTCATCTGAAGGCAACTATGTTGTTATAATGTGAATTTCTCAATGGGCTCTAGAATCCACCCTCCAATTATTCTCAGACTCTATAATTACTGTATATGGGTGTAGAATATGTATCCACATTTTAGAGTAATATAAAATTAATGGAGAAAATGTGAATTCCTAAGCATAAAAAGTAGACTGTGAGAAAGATGCAGGACAGTTATGGCAGAATGCATAGTCTGGGGTGGGGTGGCATGGGGTGGGGGAAAGGGAAAGGGAAATATGCCTAAACTGAATTGAAAAATGACGTATGAAATACACAAAACATCAATAAAAAATGGAAAGAAAAAAAAGAAATTCGCAATTGGTTATCGCACAGAGAACAAGAGGCTGCAGAATCCTTATCCCTGTCTAGGACATGTGTTTAACTGTGTGCCTCCCACGGCTCAGGGATCATTGTGGAAGAGGAAGTGGAAAGACTGTAAGCTCCAGAGTGGGTGGATGACCACAAGAAAAGAGTATTCCCCATACACAGTCAGTTACACATATGAACTCACAGCAATGGTGACAGCATTCACAAGTTCCATGCAAGCTCAAACCAGAAAATATCCCTGCATAGTCCTTTATAATTTTTTTTAATTTAATTTTATTTATTTCTGTATGTGTATCAATGTACTGTCTGCATGCAGGTCTGTGCACCCGTGTCGTGCAGTGCATAGTCCTTTAGAAGTCAGTAAGAAATCCCAACCAGGCATGGTGGTGCAAGTCTTTAATCCCAGCACTTGGGAGGCAGAGGCAGGCCGGTCTCTGTGAGTTCAAGGCCAGCCTGGTCTACAGAGCGAGTTCCAGGACAGCCGGGTTGGCAGGAGACCCTGTCTCAAAAAGACCAAAAAAAAAAAAAACTTATCTGTTTTATTGTTATGATGATGATGATGATGATGATGATGATGATGATGGTGTGTATGAGTGTACTGTCTGCACTGGTTGGTGCACCTGTGTCATGCAATGCCACAGAGGTCAGAAGAGGGTGTCGGATCCCCCTGGAACTGGAGTTTAAAGATGGTTCTTAGCCACCATGTGGGTGCTGGGAATTGAACCCCAGTCCTCTACAAGAGCAGCTGGAGCTCTTAACCGCTGAGCCATCTCTGCAGCTCCCTTATCCGTTTTTTAAGTAAGGTTATGAATGATTAAATTTCCTGTTTTTTTCAGGTATACTTACTATTATTCATCTCTTTTTCTTCACTCTCCCACTGTATTAAACTTCTTCCCCAGTAAAAGTGTTCCCACATTTCCCCCTTAATATCCTACTAACTCCTTCTCTAGAAATCCTTCTCCTCCCTCCCCACATCACCCTTCCCTTATTTCCTAGCTTCTGTAATTCTTTCCGGTTATAAAGTCACATTCAAAGATTTAGAGCAAGGATCCACAAAAGAAAAGTCACAACCGTGCTTGAGCTTCGCAGGTATGGGTTACCATGCACAATAAAATATTTTCCAGTTCTAACCATTTCCCAGAATATTTCATAATTCTCTTTTCTGTACAGCAGAATATAATTCTATTGCATATGTGTATCTTATTTTCCTTATCCATTCATCAGTTGATGGGTGCTGAAGTTATTTCTACTCACTAGTTAATATGAAAAGAATGAAAAAAAAAAAAAAAAAAACCTTAGCCGGGGTGGTGGGGCACGCCTTTAATCTAGCACTAGGGATGGAGAGCAGGCGGATCTCGTTGTGAGTTCAAGGCCAGCATGAATTACAGCGTGAGTTCCGGTCGCTGGGGCTACAGGGAGACCCTTGTCTTCGAAAACACCAAAAAAAAAAAAAAAAAAAAAAAAAAAAGAATGGCAATAAACATGGCTATACGCAAGTATCTCTGTAATAGGAGAGAGTCCTATGGACGGACATATGCCAATGAGTTTTATTTTGTCCTTATTGCTGCTTTTAAATTTTAATTTATATTTATATTAATTTATGCAATGACTGTATTACCTGTATGTACATAGATACACCATGCCTTGCAGTGCTCTCAGAGGTCAGATCCTTTGGACTTGAAATGTTGGACAGTTGTTAGTCTCCATATGGGTGCTGGGAATTGAATGCACCATTCTGCAAGAGCAGCCAGTGCACTTAACAACTAATTCATCTTGTCAGACCCACCAATGATCTGTGTATAGCTGGGTCAAATTATTGCTATATGTTTTGATTTTTGAGAATTCACCACACTGATTGTTAGTGACTGCACCAGTTTGCAATTCCACCAACAGTAAAAGAGGTTTTTCTGTATCCTCACTAGCATTTGTTGTCAGTTATCTTCCTTCTTTTAAAAAAAAAATGATTTATTTGGGGCTGGAGAGATAGCCTAGCAGTTAAGAGCACCAACTGCTCTTGCAGAGGATCCGGGTTCGATCCCCAGCACCCACATGGGGGCTAAGAACAGTCTGTAACTCCAATTCCAGGAGAACTCCAGTTCCAGGGGAATCTGACACCCTCTTCTGACCTCCGCGGCATTACACGTCATGGGTGCACAGACCTACGTGCAGACAGTATATTCATACCCATACAAAAATAAATAAAATTTTAAACAATGATTTATTTTATTTTTAAATGTGTGTGTTTGTGTGCATGCACATGCCCCTAGGTGTGTGCCTGTCCATGTGTCTGTGTTTTTATGCATGTGAATGAAGGTACCCGGGGATAATGGCTGTCATACCTCCCAGTTATGGGGTTGCAGGTGTGAGATTCCCAACATGGTCCTCTGGAAGAGCAGAAAGTGCTTTTAAACACAGAGTCATCCTCCCAGCCCATAATTTGTTTTCTTGATCTTAGCCACTCTGACTGGCTTAAAATAAAATCTTACTTTCTGCATTCAAATCTACGACTTGCTTTTCTTAAACATGGAGAAATGTTTTTCATTACTTAATTAAATTACTGAAGTATCTCTTTTTTTATTTAATTTTTATTGATGCTTTGTGCATTTCATACATCATTTTCCAATTCAGTGCATTGCTCTCAGAGGTCAGATCCTTTGGACTTGAAATGTTGGACAGTTGTTAGTCTCCTATGGGTGCTGGGAATTGAATGCACCATTCTGCAAGAGCAGCCAGTGCACTTAACAACTAATTCATCTTGTCAGACCCACCAATGATCTGTGTATAGCTGGGTCAAATTATTGCTATATGTTTTGATTTTGAGAATTCACCACACTGATTGTTAGTGACTGCACCAGTTTGCAATTCCACCAACAGTAAAAGAGGTTTTTCTGTATCCTCACTAGCATTTGTTGTCAGTTATCTTCCTTCTTTAAAAAAAAAAATGATTTATTTGGGCTGGAGAGATAGCCTAGCAGTAAGAGCACCAACTGCTCTTGCAGAGGATTCCGGGTTCGATCCCCAGCAACCACATGGGGCTAAGACAGTCTGTAACTCCAATTCCAGGAGAACTCCAGTTCCAGGGGAATCTGACACCCTCTTCTGACCTCCGCGGCATTACACGTCATGGGTGCACAGACCCCTCGTAGCAGACAGTGTATTCATTTCATACCCATACAAAAATAAATAAAATTTTAAAAATGATTTATTTTATTTTTAAATGTGTGTGTTTGTGTGCATGCCACATGCCCTAGGTGTGTGCCTGTCCATGTGTCTGTGTTTTTATGCATGTGAATGAAGGTACCCGGGGATAATGGCTGTCATACCTCCCAGTTATGGGGTTGCAGGTGTGAGATTCCCAACATGGTCCTCTGGAAGAGCAGAAAGTGCTTTTAAACACAGAGTCATCCTCCCAGCCCATAATTTGTTTTCTTGATCTTCGCCACTCTGACTGGCTTAAAATAAAATCTTACTTTCTGCATTCAAATCTACGACTTGCTTTTCTTAATCATGGAGAAATGTTTTTCATTACTTATTAAATTACTGAGTTCTCTTTTTTTACTTTATTTATTGATGCTTTGTGCATTTCATACCTCATTTTCCAATTCAGATCAGGCATTTCCTTTCCCTTCCCCCCACCCCCACCCATCCTGATCATGCCTTCTGCCATAACTGTCCTGCATCTTTCTCTCAGTTTTTTTTTTCATTTTTTAGCTATAAGTGATAAACATGAGTACAAGCATCTTTGTGCAAAACCAATCTGCAGGCTGTTGTCCCAAACCCCCACAGTCCCACCTCCAGTGGGGGGTGACAGGTTGTTTGTTCAATCAAGTTGATCAAATGAGTGTCCAGACTACATCACTGTACGTTTCCACACATTCACCCCAATCGCCCCCTTACATTCTGCCACGCCCCTCTTCTGCCGATTTTTCCCTAGGCTAGAAAAGGGGCACAGGTGGATGGGAAGTAAAACAGTCCACTCTCTCTGGAGCTGTTGTCTTGGACTGTGGTCCATTCTGGCTGTTTCCTTTCATGGGCTGACAGTTTGTCCAGGAATACACCTTTCGATCCTACTAATGAAGCACACGCAAATTAGATATATAGGTATTTTAAGCAGCAAATGTTATGGTAGGTTACTTTGGCCTAGAAACATATGTTTGGATGATATGTTAATCCATTGAATTACATTTTCCCCCCTTTAAAATATGACAGGGTCTTACTGTGGCTTATAACATCCTAACCTGTAGAGGTTGTAAGCTTGTGGCATCAGCCATGGGTTATTCCTCAAGGAGAGAGCCAATAGCCAATTAGATTTGGGATATACAGCACATGGCTGCCTCTGCTGCAACAGTATTTCCAGGCAGGTGAGATGTAGCTGGTGCTGACGGTGGAGTCTTGCTTGACTCAGGGAGACCCGTATTTGCTTTATTGGTTTAGCGGCCTTGGTAAACACTCTCTGGCAATCCAGAGGCCATCTGTACACTTGCATGTGCCATCTCAATACATCCCTCCCATGGTCAGGTCTTATCGCAGCAGGGTCTTATGCCTCTCCTCCTGCAGGTATCCCAGTTAGGAGGCAAGGAGCCCTTACCTTTTGTTGGGCCTTGGATCCCCTGGCCACATCCCCCTGGTAGAACATCCATTGCTGATGTCAGAGCTCCTGCATTATATAATGTAATTCTATCTATATCTATTATCTTATATTATATAATATATAGTATAATAATAAGTGCATAGCCCAAGGACTTTAGTATTTTATTTGGTTCTGAACAGAGTATAATACTCTAAAGAAATCTGAGAGAACAAACTACAATCATTATGCCAAAGCATTTCTACTCCAGATTCACAGAAGATATATATATGTGTGTGGGTGTGTGTGTGTGTGTGTGTGTGTGTGTGTGTGTGTCTGCTGTCATCTTTCATTATCCTGCAGGAACAGACCTCATTTACCTTGACTGGAAGACTGGAAGATACTGCCTTCACAGTTTACTTTGCTTCTGTTCTTATTTCCATCGTGATGTATTATTATCTTATAAAATCCTAGTTTTTAGAACAAAATATATGCTTTCAATTTAATTGAAATTTTTGGAGATTACTCTGAACATTGTTTGGAGATAGTATACCAATAAATAATTATCATTCATAAGGTAATTTCGGAGATATAAAAATAAAATCTCTTAACAGTGTGTGGTGGCTCACGCCTTTATTCCAAGACTCAGAGGCAGAGGTATGGGTGGATCTCTGTGAGTTCAAGGCCAGCTGGTCTACAGAGTGAGTTCCAGGACAGCTAGGGCTCCGGGAGACCATGTCTCAAAAAAACAAAAAATACAATAAATAAATAACACTAAATAAATAATAAATACACTAAATAATATAAAATAAAATCTCTTTTCTGAAAAACAACATGGACTACCACAATTTTGATTGAATTACAAACATTTATGTTCTTTACAAAAGGCCTAATATTTTCTAATTGGTTTGTATCTTTCAGTATTTCCATAGAAGGAACACTTTCAAAAATGGAATCATTCAAAAACTATCAAAAAAATATCTAGCAAGGCAACCAGGTTAAGTAGGCACCTTTATTATAATTAAACAAAAAAAAAAAAAAACTGAGGGCGGGAGTATGGCCTAGCAGTTAAGAGCCCGACCTCTTACAGAGGACCCCGGTTCATCCCCNTTCACTGATGGATTTCTTGTTTGTGAGCACACTGCTGTTCTAAGGACAGATGATACTCTAACTCCTTGATGAAAGAACATGGCATCGTGGACTTTGCAGCCTTTGGCTTGTGAGTGTTCCTCATAATAAAACTATAATCCTGAATATATTGCTTTTCTGGGTTCTGAGAATTGTTTTACCAATTTATCACACCCTAAGGGGGTTATAGTTGTACTTGGATTCATAGCCAGACAGCAAGAACTCTGGGAGAGTAGTGTCAGAATTGTGCTGCTGCATCCCAGATAGGTTTTGAAATGGGGGTAATTACATATTGCATTAGGTATATAAATGAGTAAATAGATATTCTTACATTGTTGGAGGATGCACAAACTTTTAAACCTTTATGGCTTGAAATTAGTCACCAACTGCTAAGTAAATACGCTTTCATGTCAAACATTTAATATTAGGAATTTAGACCGTATCCTTCTATTTTACCAATATATTGAGAGAATTAAACAGCACCTCACCTACACATCAGGTTTATAATATAACCTTAATAGTGAGCAATAGAATCTCATCAAGTAATTTATAAGACAATATAGTGACAGAATTCTATAATGTTGGAAAACACACATTTGAATCTGCAATGTATGTTAAGACCTGCAAAAAAGTAATATGAAAAATGCATAAACATATAATATAAATTCAGTTAAATTAAATGCATATTTCTCATGGAATATGTACAAAATAGGGCTTCTAGATGTGCTGCCCCCCCCCCCTCAGACTCATGGATCTATTGCACATAATGATGTTATGGGTTTTGGGAGCTTGATGGATAGGCTTAGTGTTGGGTGTTGTAAGCATGATTTCTGATTGGGAGTGGGATATGGGGGACGGGTTTGATTGGTAATTCATTGTATGAATTGTCAAATGCTCATACAAATGCCCTAATAACTAAAAAGTATATGAGTATATTAATAATGGAGGAATGTGCTTAGGAAGTCAAAACAGAGTAGGTGGAGGAAAAGCATTATGTTCATGCAGGCTTTCAGTTTTGTATACTCCTCAACTTACTTTTGGGTTTTCAGGAAGCCGTAAGGAAAGGCTCTATCTACCAAAGTAATAAATTATTCCACAAATATTTTGGACATGGTCTCTCTTAAGTCCTAGATGGTCTCGAACTTGCTATATACCAGACTGTCTTCACTTCCTAATTTCTGGGACTACAGCATATGTGCCACACCACCCCCATTTCATAAACAATTTTTAAGAATTACACTATTAAATAACCAATAATGCATGTTATGTAAGAAACAACTTGTCTATAATATGTATGTGATTTAGTACATCAAATAAATTGCATAGCACAAAAATATGAATCAAGTAACCATGGAATGAAATTGAAGTCTCCTCTGTCAATCGAATCAGTTTAGCCAGTCCTCTTGAAATAGACATCACTCAAGGATAGATAGTAAGTGTGGATGAACAAGGTATCGAGTATTCCCAGGTCACAGATTCTTTCCATGGTATAATTGGATAGGTTTAAATGACCAAAATATTTGAAACTGAAATTAACCACTCAGAACAGTAAACACCATCTTCCTGTGCTTCAGCTTGGGTTTATTCTGTGACGATGTTCGATTATAGTTAGAAAAATATAATATTTTCGTCTGATATATATTCATATATAAATATCTCATACATGTAATATTTATTTGTCATATTTTGAGATATGGTATATACTGCAACCCATGTTGGCCTTGAGCTCACTGTGTAACATGTATTAGGGCGGCTTGAAACTCTGACATCCTGCCTGCCTCAGCTCCTGAATGCTGATAATACAGTATGAACAACCTCATGTGCTGATTTCCATAAATATGTCATGTTATTCTGTTATTAACAGAATTTAAAACTCAAAAGAGCCAAACACATGGTGAATCAACAAAATCATATATTGAACTTAATGTATAAAAAAATATCTTATTTTCCGGGACCGTGCTTGAGAAATGGACACAGAAATGTTACTTGTTTTATATTTTTAGCATATTAATCATCACAATAAATTTTCATTCTTTCGGCACTGTCCATTGCATTTAACTTCATTTAACACTAGCACAATTAAAAATGTTCCTGATGTTTTGATCTTACGTACCCCAAGAAATTATCCGTATTTCTACTTTTTCAGTGTCTATAACTTATACTTTGAGTTGCCTCACAATTTTCATACCATTCATATAGCTTTCAAGAATAATGCAGTAGGGGATAATTCCTGTCAGATCACACTGTATTTCTAATCATGTTCCATCAGTGACACGTGTTTTACATTGTTAAGACATCCTGTCTGAAAAAACAACACTCTGATAGTAATGTAAAAAGGCCCATTAGTTTCAGATAGTTTGAATTATTCATGAACACAGCACCTTGTCAGCACTTAGAATGTAATCAAAATATAAATGATGCATGTGCATGTTGCGTCTAAATTCCAACCTGGATGTGTCTAAGTTATGCACAACAGTCACTATCACATAAAATGCAAAGTATACCTGCAAATGCAAAGTATACTTTTGCAAATCTCATTGCCTCTAGTTTTAAACTTATCTGCCATAATATTTATTATAAATTCTCCCCAATAGCTCCAAATATCTTAACATGTTCTTTAGTACTTAATGAGCTATTTACATTCTTTCTCTTTATAACATTTAAAAGTTCAAAATGTGAAATATATGTTACATTGCATTTGAGAAATAACTGAGATACTTAAAGAGATTTGGTGAAATATGGAGGCATTATAATATATAAATACACCTGCCATCATTGGTTTCTCAGAAATTATTACTGTGAAGGATATCAAGGTATGGATTTCTTCAGTTTTGGTTAAAATAATATGACATTTTGATATATAATGATTTATGTTTGGGCTTTCATAAATGGTTCCCTGGAATTTCACTTTAAATCAATAGATATTTCAAAAGAAATGCTTTTTTAAAATTTACCAATGCCTATGGTATAAACAAAGAATAAAGTTCATCAGTCTTATGAAGGAAGTATTTAAATTACAGGTTGAATTTATTTTGAAAATAGTAAATAGGATATGTTATGTAGGCATCTTACATAGTAAAATTGGAATTAGACTTTGTGAATATATGAAACAAAAATCACTTGTCCTCATTCTAAAGTTAGTTTGAAAATGAAAGATAATTTAAAATAGGAAAGGGTATATGCACATATTCTGACATTGTTGTCACATGCACATATGATGCATGTCAAAATCAATAGATATTATCATAAATGCACAGATAGATCCTGAGCTCAGTATTATATCAATAGAGAATAGCTGTCCTAAAAAGTCTTGAGGCAGATGGAGACATGTATCATTATCAAGAAACAGGACAAAAGATATTTTGTACAAGGGAAGTAATGGCTGTGCTAAAGTTAGCTGGCATGGGAAATCATGTCTGGTTTATTATTTCAATAATGTTTATTCGTGTTTATTACTACATATTTTGATAATGTGATGGTTAATCCTGTTAATTCTGTGTGTCAACTTGACTGGATTTGGGGATGACCAAAAATCTGAGAAGAGATGCTTCGGAGTGGATTATCCGAAGTCGGGATAACACTACCTAAATGTGGTGCACTATGTTCCTGTGACAGCCAGTATAAAAGGCTACATGGCAGAAGGGAGCTGCTCACTTTTGTTGCTTTGCCTTCTCTCTTCAGTGGTGAAGTTTGTCTTGCTGGTGTTGATAACAACTCATCAGGGAATCCACTTAGACTGAAGTCTCCTGGAATCCATTAGGCCTTCAGCACCTGAGACATTCGCACAGGAGTTGGGACTACTTGAGACTTCCAACTTGTGGCACTGATCTACTGCCTGGATTCTCAGCCTCTTCGGTTATTGTTGAGTTACTTGGTTGCTATCCCATGAGCCCATGACAATAAAATCTGTATAATTAAATTTTTTTCTATTGAGTCTTCGTTTTTAGAGAGACCTGGACTAATTACAGATATAAAACTGTATATTATGAAAAGGATATGTTCTTTCTAATCTTGTAATGAAGATTAAGAATTTTTTTACTTTCAGTGATGATACAGTATGTGGTTCATGATATACTTATCTAGTTACAAATTACCCGACATACTATTTAAAGGAAAGAGAGAAATGGATGCAACTAAAACTGCATTCTGCAAATCTAAAAAAAAAAAAAAAAGAAAGAAAAACCGAGCATGTTACACATGCCTTTAATCTAGCACCCTGGGAGGGCAGGATGGCCAGCCTGGTCTACAAAGCAGTTCCAGGACAAGCTGGGATAACAGGGAGACCTGGTCTTGAAAGACCCAAAAAAACCCCAATAAAACAGATATACCATATAAAGGGAAAGCAGAGAGAAAATGGATGCTAAAATAATCTGCTATCCTGAACAATTAATAATATATATATATATATATAGTATATATATATATATATGATATATTACTATAATACAAATTTTTTGGTGTATTTGAGGCTCAACAACTTATCATCTTTATACTCCCTTCACCATCCACATTCTCCCATAGCACTATCTCAGGGGTTTCATGCATTCTGTCTTTATTTAAACCATTGAGTCAATGTTATTTTTGTATACCCCTCATGTGCAAGTTCATCCACTGGGGTTAGTCAGCTATCTAGAGTACTCCTTTAAAGAAGATCATCCTCTTTCATCATGTTGCTTAATGGTATAGTATCAAAAATAGAGTAAATAAAATTAATGAAAACCAAATCTCTAAACAGACATTTCTAGTATTTCTCCCTGGAATTCAAAAGACAAGCAGATGTAAAATTATTAAAGACAGAATAGTTGAACAGCATTAACTCATCATTGTTGTATATTGAGCAATATATTAAAAAACTAGGGAATATATATTGTTTTCAAGTGCACATGGCACAGTTACCAAAGTTTATCATATACTGAGTCATATAACAACATTTTCATACACTTCTTATCAAATTACTCATGTTCAACCATGTCTTTCATTTAGGTATAGACCTATTAGTTCTCTCTCATGCCCTAGTATTTCCAAGATCAATATCAAGAAATCAGCACAATACTAATTTTTTCTGACCTATAAATTTTAGGAATTGATGAAAAGAAATTCCTGCTATTCTGATCTATCCTAAACAATAGTTACCAATAATCTTTGTATAGCAAATATAACTTTCTCATTTGCCCTTAGAAGTGAATACAACTTTCTCTCCATGGGCAGAATTATAGCCAATGTTTCAAACATTGTTCAAGTGCGATGTGACATTTCCCTTTTGATCCCTCACAGATCCTAACACCCAATTGTCATTGTCTTTCCTCCTAACACTCTTCAAAATTTTCCAGTTCTGTTAACATACTATCTATATATCATATCACATGCTTTCTCCTCAAGAAAGCCTTGCAACTTAAACCCAAGCATTTAGATCTCCAATTTTTCATTGCACTTTTTCAGAGCAGAAGACCCAGATCATTTTGCATGTGGCATTATCACAGATTGCTTTGCATAGTTTTCTCAGGCTTTTTCTTTATTTTGATTTGATTTAAATAAAATGTTATGTTTCTTATCTTTGAATCAAAAGTATTTAAAATGCAGAAGTAAAGGATATATCTAAATGTAAAATTTTACTGAAATTTATCTTGTATTGTTTTGACACATCAAAGTCTATTGATAAATTTTTATATTTAATATGCTGAAATGATTCCTTATAAACTACATATAAGGCCAGGCCTAATGGTATAAACATTTAACCCAGTATAGGAGAAGCAGAACAGGTGAATCTTTGTGAAATGAAGACCAGCCTAATCCACATAGCAAGTACCAGGCTAGCTGGGACTACAGGAGACCCTGTCTAAAAACAAAAAAAAAAGAACCAAAAATTAAAGTTTTAAAAAAATATTTTGGAATAAAATGATTTTTAATCATTTAGCTTAAAGTTTATTTTATACTATTTTCTTCACTATTATTTGTCTATATGTTTCCTGAACATGAGATTAATAAAATTTGGATTTTGAAATGTATAATTACATTAAGTTAATGAAATAAAGTACATTTCATAGATATATCTTAAATTAATTAAATTATACTAGCACAGGCAAATGCTAAATGTACTTTAGATATAGTGGAGTGGCCTTTATCCTGAGGCTCCAATAAATTATTAAATTTTATAAGCTGCCTTGTATAACAACCATAGTGTCTTGCTTTAAATTCCTGACAAGTTAATATAGTGTAGGTGGTTATTAGAAGTCTGAAATAGGTTAGAAATCACACATTTCCAGTGATTTAAAATATATCTAAATGTTATAAGTGAATTATAATTTCATTATACAACAATAAATTTCAAGTATTGAATACTTTTCCAGTCTGTGCTTAATAAAAGTAGGTGTAAATTTTAGTCTTAAATCCTAGGAGATTCTGAGTATCTATTATGTGGAGAACATTTACAATAAAAAATACTACTTAATTCTAATAAAGCAGGTATTCATTATTTTCTTCAAGAGAGATATCAGATTATTTTTCTATTAACTCTTGAATTATCAAGCTGAAACTAATGCTACAAAATATAGAGTAATAAATCCAGGGTTTTAAATAACTGAAATTACAGAATATTACAATAAGAGGTCAGTTAGTTCAAAGGATAATAAACTCACAAAGTAGTTTTAAATTTAAAGTTTTTTTTTTTTAAGACGAGCATCTCCTATAAATTCATTATGTGGGCCTTGAACTCACTGAGTTCCTCCTGTCTTAGCCTTCTAAATGTTGGGAGTAAAGAATGGGCCACCAAGCATGGCTTTAATTTTTAGCTTTACACAACTATAAATAATTCTTAACTATCATTTAAAGGCACTCAAAATAATCTTAAGTATTTTTCAGGTTTTTTTAATTTTTTTTAATTTTATTTATTTTTTTTTTATTTTTTAATTAATTTTTAAAATTTATTTCTGTACGTGTATGAATGTACTGTCTGCATGCAAGTTTGTGCACCCATGCGTGCAATGCTGCGGAGGTCAGAAGAGGGGTCAGATTCCCTGGAACTGGAGTTCTCCTGGATTGGAGTTTCAGACGGTTTCCGGCTGCCATGTGGGTGCTATCAGAATATTTCCTTTCCCTTCCCCCCACCCCCACACTAGATCATGCCATTCTGCCATAACTGTCCTGCATCTTTCTCTCAGTTTTTTTTTTCATTTTTTAGCTATAGTGATAATACATGAGTACAAGCATCTTTGTGCAAAACCAATCTTGCAGGCTGTTGTGCCCAAAACCCCCACAGTCCCACCATCCAGTGGGGGGTGACAGGTTGTTTGTTCAATCAAGTTGATCAAATGAGTGTCCAGACTACATCACTTGTAGTTTCACCAATTGCACCCCAATCGACAGCCCTTACATTCTCCACGCCCCCTCTTCTGCCGATTTTTCCCTAGGCTTAGAAAAGGGGCACAGGTGGATGGGAGGTAAACAGTCCACTCTCTCTGGGCTGTTGTCTTGGACTCTGGTCATTCTGGCTGTTTCCTTTATGGGCTGACAGTTTGTCCAGGAATCACCTTTCGATCCTACTAATGAAGCACACGCAAATTAGATATATAGGTTATTTAAACAGCAAATAGTTATGGTAGGTTCCTTTGGCATAGAAACATATGTTTGGATGATATGTTAATCCATTGAATTACATTTTCCCCCCTTTAAAATATGACAGGGTCTTACTGTGGCTTATAACATCTCCTAACCTGTAGAGGTTGTAAGCTTGTGGCATCAGCCTGGGTTATTCCTCAAGGAGAGAGCCAATAGCCAATTAGATTTGGGATATACAGCACTGGCTGCCTCTGCTGCACAGTATTCCAGGCAGGTGAGATGTAGCTGGTGCTGACGGTGGAGTCTTGCTTGACTCAGGAGACCCGTATTTGCTTTATTGGTTTAGCGGCCTTGGTAACACTCTCTGGCAATCCAGAGGCCATCTGTACACTTGCATGTGCCATCTCAATACATCCCTCCCATGTTCAGTCAGGTCTTCACGCAGCAGGGTCTTATTGCCTCTCCTCCTGCAGGTATCCCGTTTGGAGGCAAGGAGCCCTTACCTTTTGTGGGCCTTGGATCCCCTGGCCACATCCCCCTGGTAGAACATCCATTGCTGATGTCAGAGCTCCTGCATTATATAATGTCATCTTATATCTATATATATTATATATATATAATATATGGTATCATATAAGTGCATAGCCCAAGGACTTTAGTAAGCACCCACATGGCAGCCGAGAACCGTCTGAAACTCCAATCCCAGGAGAACTCCAGTTCCAGGGGAATCTGACACCCTCTTCTGACCTCCGCAGCATTGCACGACATGGGTGCACAAACTTGCATGCAGACAGTACATTCATACACGTACAGAAATAAATTTTAAAAATTAATTAAAAAATTAAAAAATAAAATAAAAATTAAAAAAAATTAAAAAAAACCTGAAAAATACTTAAGATATATTTTGAGTGCCTTTAAATGATAGTTAAGAATTATTTATAGTTGTGTAAAGCTAAAAATTAAAGCCATGCTTGGTGGCCCATTCTTTTACTCCCAACATTTAGAAGGCTAAGACAGGAGGAACTCAGTGAGTTCAAGGCCCACATAATGAATTTATAGGAGATGCTCGTCTTAAAAAAAAAAAACTTTAAATTTAAACTACTTTGTGAGTTTAATATCCTTTGAACTAACTGACCTCTTATTGTAATATTCTGTAATTTCAGTTATTTAAAACCCTGGATTTATTACTCTATATTTTGTAGCATTAGTTTCAGCTTGATAATTCAAGAGTTAATAGAAAAATAATTCTGATATCTCTCTTGAAGAAAATAATGAATACCTGCTTTATTAGAATTAAGTAGTATTTTTTATTGTAAATGTTCTCCACATAATAGATACTCAGAATCTCCTAGGATTTAAGACTAAAATTTACACCTACTTTTATTAAGCACAGACTGGAAAAGTATTCAATACTTGAAATTTATTGTTGTATAATGAAATTATAATTCACTTATAACATTTAGATATATTTTAAATCACTGGAAATGTGTGATTTCTAACCTATTTCAGACTTCTAATAACCACCTACACTATATTAACTTGTCAGGAATTTAAAGCAAGACACTATGGTTGTTATACAAGGCAGCTTATAAAATTTAATAATTTATTGGAGCCTCAGGATAAAGGCCACTCCACTATTCTAAAGTACATTTAGCATTTGCCTGTGCTAGTATAATTTAATTAATTTAAGATATATCTATGAAATGTACTTTATTTCATTAACTTAATGTAATTATACATTTCAAAAATACAAATTTTACTAATCTCATGTTCAGGAAACATATAGACAAATAATAGTGAAGAAAATAGTATAAAATAAACTTTAAGCTAAATGATTAAAAATCATTTTATTCCAAAATATTTTTTTAAAACTTTTAATTTTTTGGTTCTTTTTGTTTTTAGACAGGGTCTCCCTGTAGTCCCAGCTAGCCTGGTACTTGCTATGTGGATTAGGCTGGTCTTCATTTCACAAAGATTCACCTGTTCTGCTTCTCCTATACTGGGTTAAATGTTTATACCATTAGGCCTGGCCTTATATGTAGTTTCATAAGGAATCATTTCAGCATATTAAATATAAAAATTTATCAATAGACTTTGATGTGTCAAAACAATACAAGATAAATTTCAGTAAAATTTTACATTTAGATATATCCATTTACTTCTGCATTTTACAATACTTTTGATTCAAAGATAAGAAACATAACATTTTATTAAATCAAAATCAAAATAAAGAAAAAGCCTGAGAAAACTATGCAAAGCAATCTGTGATAATGCACATGCAAAATGATCTGGAGTCTTCTGCTCTGAAAAAGTGCAATAAAAAATTGGAGGATCTAAAATGCTTGGGTTTAAGTTGCAAGGCTTTCTTGAGGAGAAAGCATGTGATATGATATATAGATAGTATGTTAACAGAACTGGAAAATTTTGAAGAGTGTTAGGAGGAAAGACAATGACAATTGGGTGTTAGGATCTGTGAGGGATCAAAAGGGAAATGTCACATCGCACTTGAACAATGTTTGAAACATTGGCTATAATTCTGCCCATGGAGAGAAAGTTGTATTCACTTCTAAGGGCAAATGAGAAAGTTATATTTGCTATACAAAGATTATTGGTAACTATTGTTTAGGATAGATCAGAATAGCAGGAATTTCTTTTCATCAATTCCTAAAATTTATAGGTCAGAAAAAATTAGTATTGTGCTGATTTCTTGATATTGATCTTGGAAATACTAGGGCATGAGAGAGAACTAATAGGTCTATACCTAAATGAAAGACATGGTTGAACATGAGTAATTTGATAAGAAGTGTATGAAAATGTTGTTATATGACTCAGTATATGATAAACTTTGGTAACTGTGCCATGTGCACTTGAAAACAATATATATTCCCTAGTTTTTTAATATATTGCTCAATATACAACAATGATGAGTTAATGCTGTTCAACTATTCTGTCTTTAATAATTTTACATCTGCTTGTCTTTTGAATTCCAGGGAGAAATACTAGAAATGTCTGTTTAGAGATTTGGTTTTCATAATTTTATTTACTCTATTTTTGACTACTATACCATTAAGAACATGAGAAAGAGATGATCTTCTTTAAGGGAGTAACTCTAGATAGGCTGACTAGACCCCAGTGGATGAATTTGCACCAAGGGATAACAGAAAACATTAACTTGATGCAATATAAATGACAGAATGCATGAAACCCACTGAGATAGTGCTATGGGAGAATGTGGATGGTGAAGGGAGTATAAAGGTGATTAAGTTGTTGAGCATCAAATACACCAAAAAATTTGTATATATATATATATATATATATATATATATATATATATATTATTAATTGTCAGGATACAGATTTTATTAATCCATTTCTCTCTGCTTTCCCTTTATATGGTATATCTGTTTTATTGGGGTTTTTTTGGTCTTTTCAAGACAGGGTCTCCCTGTATCCCCAGCTTTCCTGGAACTTGCTTTGTAGACCAGGCTGGCCTCTGCCTCCCAGGTGCTAGGATTAAAGGCATGTGTTAACATGCTCGGTTTTTCTTTTCTTTTTTTTTTTTTTTTAGATTGTCAGAATGCAGTTTTAGTTGCATCCATTTCTCTCTTTCCTTTTATATAGTATGTCTGGGTATTTGTAACTTAGATAAGTATATCATGAACCACATACTTATCATTCACTAAAGTAAAAAAATGTCTTAATCTTCATTACAAGATTAGAAATAACATATCCTTTTCAGTACATATACAGTTTATATCTGTATTAGTCAAGGTTCTCTAAATAAAGAGAATCAATAGAAAAAATAATATACAGATTTATTGCATTTGCTCATGGGATAGCAACCAAGTAACTCAACAATAACAGAAGAGGCTGAGAATCCAGGCAGTAGATCAGTCCACAAGTCTGGAAGTCTCAGTAGTCCCAATCCTGTGCTGAATGTCTCAGGTGCTGAAGGCCTAATGGATTCCAGGAGATCTTCAGTCTAAGCTGGGATCCCTGATGAGTTGATCACACCAGCAAGACAAACTCACCACTGAGAGAGAAGGCAAGCAACAAAAGTGAGCAGCTCCCTTCTGCCATGGCCTTTTATACTGGCTGTCATCAGAAGATAGTGCCCACATTTAGGGTAGGTTATCCGACTTCGGATAATCCAATCCGAAGATCTCTTTCTCATATTTGGTCATCCCAAATCCAGTCAAGTTGACACACAGAATTAACAGGATTAACCATCACATTATCAAAATATGTAGTAATAAACACGAATAAACATTATTGAAATAATAAACCAGACATGATTTCCCATGCCAGCTAACTTTAGCACAGCCATTACTTCCCTTGTACAAAATATCTTTTGTCCTGTTTCTTGATAATGATACATGTCTCCATCTGCCTCAAGACTTTTTAGGACAGCTATTCTCTATTGATATAATACTGAGCTCAGGATCTATCTGTGCATTTATGTATATATCTATTGATTTTGACATGCATTCATATGTGCATGTGCACAATCAGAATATGTGCATATACCATTTCCTATTTAAATTATCCTTTCATTTTCAAACTAACTTTAGAATGAGAAAGTGATTTTTGTTCATATATTCACAAAGTCTAATTCCAATTTTACTATGTAAGATGCCTACATAACATATCCTATTTACTATTTTCAAAATAAATTCACCTGAATTTAAATATCTTCCTTCATAAGACTGATGAACTTTATTTCTTTGTTTCATACTCCTAGGCATTGGTAAATTTTAAAAAAAGCATTTTCTTTTGAAATATCTATTGATTTAAAGTGAAATTCCAGGAAACATTATGAAAGCCCAAACATAAATAATTATATATCAAAATTCATATTATTTTTATACAAAACTGAAGAAATCCATACCTTGATAATCCTTCACAGTAATAATTTCTGAGAAACCAATGATGGCAGGTGTATTTATATATTATAATGCCTCCATATTTCACCAAATCTCTTTAAGTATCTCAGTTATTTCTCAAATGCAATGTAACATATATTTCACATTTTGAACTTTTAAATGTTATAAAGAGAAAGAATGTAAATAGCTCATTAAGTACTAAAGAACATGTTAAGATATTTGGAGCTATTGGGGAGAATTTATAATAAATATTATGGCAGATAAGTTTAAAACTAGAGGCAATGAGATTTGCAAAAGTATACTTTGCATTTGCAGGTATACTTTGCATTTTATGTGATAGTGACTGTTGTGCATAACTTAGACACATCCAGGTTGGAATTTAGACGCAACATGCACATGCATCATTTATATTTTGATTACATTCTAAGTGCTGACAAGGTGCTGTGTTCATGAATAATTCAAACTATCTGAAAGAATGGGCTTTTTACATTACATATCAGAGTTTTGTTTTTCAGACAGGATGTCTTAACAATGTAAAACACGTGTCACTGATGGAACATGATTAGAAATACAGTGTGATCTGACAGGAATTATCCCCTACTGCATTATTCTTGAAAGCTATATGAATGGTATGAAAATTGTGAGGCAACTCAAAGTATAAGTTATAGACACTGAAAAAGTAGAAATACGGATAATTTCTTGGGTACGTAAGATCAAAATATAGGAACATAGTTTTAATTTGCTATGTTAAATGAAGTTAAATGCAATGGACAGTGCAGAAAGAATAGAAAATTTATTGTGATGATAATATGCTAAAATATAAAACATTAACATTTTCTGTTGTCCATTTTCTCAAGCACGGTCCCTGAAAATTAAGAGTATATTTTTATACATTAAGTTCAATTATATGATTTTGTTGATTCACCATGTGTTTGGCTCTTTTGAGTTTTAAATTCTGTTAATAAAGAATAAAATGTAATATTTATGGAAATCAAGACATGAAGGTTGTTTCATACCTGTAATTTTAGCATTCAGGAAGCTGAGGCAGGCGGATTGCTCAAGTTTGAGCCCGCCCTAAACAACACAGTGAGCTCAAGGCCACCATGGGTTGCAGTATCATACCATATCTCAAAATATGACAAATAATATGTACATGTATTATATTTATATATAAGTGAACAGAGAAAATATTATATTTTTCTAACTATAATAGAACATAGTCACAGAATAAACCCAAGCTAGAAGACAGTAAGATGGTGTTTAGTTCTGCAGTGGTTAATTTCAGTTCAAATATTTTGTCATTTAAAACTATCCAATTATACCATGGAAAGAATCTGTGACCTGGGAATACTCGATACCTTGTTCATCCACACTTACTATCTATCCTTGAGTGATGTCTATTTCAAGAGGACTGGCTAAACTGATTCGATTGACAGAGGAGATTCAATTTCATTCCATGGTTACTTGATTCATATTTTTGTGCTATGCAATTTATTTGATGTACTAAATCACATACATATTATAGACAAGTTGTTTCTTAATAACATGCATTATGTGGTTATTTAATCAGTGTAATTCTTAAAATATTGTTTATGAAACTGGGGGTTGTGGCACATATCTGTAGTCCCAGAAATTAGGAAGTGAAGACAGTCTGGTATATAGCAAGTTCGAGACCATCTAGGACTTAAGAGAGACCATGTCCAAAATATTTGTGAATAATTTATTACTTTGGTAGATAGACCTTTCCTACGGCTTACCTGAAAACCCAAAAGTAGTTGAGGAGTATACAAAACTGAAAGCCTGCAATGTACACATAATCTTTCCCTCCAACTCTACTCTGTTGACTTCCTAAGCAACATTCCCTATTATTAATATACTATATATTTTATATAATTTTATTGAGCATTTGTACAATTCATACAATGATTACCAATCAAACCCAGTCCCCACCATATCCCACTCCCAATCAGAAATCATGCATTACAACACCCAAACTAAGTCCTATCCAGTCAAGCTCCCAAACCCAGACATCATTCTGTGCAAATAGATCCACTGGAGTCTAGGCAGCACATCTAGAAGCCCTATTTTGTACATATTCCATGAGAAATATGCATTTAATTTAACTGAATTTATATTATATGTTTATGCATTTTTCATATTACTTTTTTGCAGGTCTTAACATACATTGCAGATTCAAATGTGTGTTTTCCAACATTATAGAATTCTGTCACTATATTGTCTTATAAATTACTTGATGAGATTCTATTGCTCACTATTAAGGTTATATTATAAACCTGATGTGTAGGTGAGGTGCTGTTTAATTCTCTCAATATATTGGTAAAATAGAAGGATACGGTCTAAATTCCTAATATTAAATGTTTGACATGAAAGCGTATTTACTTAGCAGTTGGTGACTAATTTCAAGCCATAAAGGTTTAAAAGTTTGTGCATCCTCCAACAATGTAAGAATATCTATTTACTCATTTATATACCTAATGCAATATGTAATTACCCCCATTTCAAAACCTATCTGGGATGCAGCAGCACAATTCTGACACTACTCTCCCAGAGTTCTTGCTGTCTGGCTATGAATCCAAGTACAACTATAACCCCCTTAGGGTGTGATAAATTGGTAAAACAATTCTCAGAACCCAGAAAAGCAATATATTCAGGATTATAGTTTTATTATGAGGAACACTCACAAGCCAAAGGCTGCAAAGTCCACGATGCCATGTTCTTTCATCAAGGAGTTAGAGTATCATCTGTCCTTAGAACAGCAGTGTGCTCACAAACAAGAAATCCACAGTGAACATTGCAACAAATGTTTTTACTAGAGCTATAACTGATTAAATCATCAGTCATATTATTATCCTCCATATCCAAATTCTTCCCTACCCATAAACTCAGGCAGCTTCAGATCTCAATTCCCTACTTTGGAAGACCAGTCTTCTCCTAAAACTATTTAGAGGCACATTGTGGTTCCTGTCATTTGTCTTAACAAACAAGCTTAATATCTTAGGAAATTACAGAGGTTTTTTTTTTTTTTTTTTTTTTTTTTTTTTTTTTTTTT
>VZQC01012550.1:686282-766310 GCA_009823505.1 Rhizomys pruinosus
ACAGGAAAGCTCTGACATCAGCAATGAATTATTCTGCCTAGGAGATGTTGGCTAGGGGATTCAAACCCGCCCCCCCAAATTATAAAGGCCTTTTGCCTATAAGTGGGATATATGCAAGGAGAAAGGCAGTAAGTCCCTGTTGTCGAAGACCTGGTGTGAGCATGAAAAATGTTATGAGACGTCACTTGCTAGCGTACAACTGGCCTCTGAAATACCAGAGAGCATTACCAAAAGCCACTAAAGCAATACAGCAAAATATTGGTCTCCCTGATACAAGCAAGTCTCCTCCATCAATATCAGCTACACCTCAACAGCCTGGAGATACTGTGCAACAGTGGCAGCCAAGTGTCTATATATATCCCAAATCTAAGTCCTTTTAAAATTTCTATTTCAGGGGGCTGGAGAGATGGCCTAGCGGTTAAGAGCACCGACCGCTCTTGCAGAGGACCCGGGTTCAATCCCCAGCACCCACATGGCGGCCAAGAGCCGTCTGAGACTCCAATTCAGGAGAACTCCAGATCCAGGGGAGTCTGACACCCTCTTCTGACCTCTGCAGCATTGCATGTCACGGGTGCACAGACTTGCATGCAGACAATACATTCATACACATACGGAAATAAATAAAATTAAAAAAATTTTTTTTTAAATTTCTATTTCATCCTTCGAATGGTCCTTCCTTCCCAAGGTATTTTGACTCTAATATGATTTATTTATAGCAATAAACATATGTGCATTGTGTTATACAGAGGTATAAAACAAAGTCAAAACCTCACCAAAGTTTCTGATTGAATTTTTGTGATAAATTCACATTTTCAAAAGACAGATTATTAGGAAAAATACATACAATTTTCTTTACATGAAATTACATTGGTATCATATAAACTGTGAAATTCAAGGGCACAATTGTTGAGGCTTAAATACTTTCTTCAACAGAAACAGTAATGGAAGGAGTTTAGGCACACTCAGGCAGGGAGAAATGATTTTTAAGGAAAATAAATAGGCCAGAAGAACTGGCAATAACATTAAAAAAAAAGGTAGCATGCATTTTAGGAATAATAACAGCCATCAGTTTTCTGGGATTTGGGTTTCTGCACGATCCAGTCTTTACCTAGGAAAGGAAATGCAGAATAAGTCCTGTCATGCACCTTCAGAATGATAAGGGAGGTCAGAATGACCTTCAAATTGCTCCTGGATTTCTGCAGGTCCAAGTATCATACTTAGGAAACAAGGTTTGCTGAATGCCTAATTAACACACACACACACACAAAACACACACACACACACATACACACACACACAAGCACATACAACTTTTATAATAATACAGAATAGAAATTCACACAGGTTCTATAGTAAGACAGAAAAAAATTACTATTTTGTTATGTTATTTGAGTTTAACATATCTGCAAGCTTTTTGTAACACTGAATTTTAAACTTGAATGTATCAATTTTATGTTTTTTACATCTTGAGTTTTGTAAATTAAAAAAAACACATTTAAACAGATATCCATTTTTCATGATTTATGTGTATACTCATATTAAATTTAATATTTAGAATATATTTTATAAATAATGTTATTGCATACTACCAATTGTATTTGGGGCATAAAGATTGAATAATTTTTATTTTTCTTTGATTTAGTAACATATTTTACTAGCTATAATCATATTACTAACATTACTCTCAGAGTGAATATGATTTGTTATATTGAATCATGACATACTGGCTTACAATTATGTTATTGAATATGGAATGCATGATCAAGCTCTATGTTCTGTCATTCAGTTTAAAATCCTTGGACTTCTTGTACTTATGTAATATTCTTCAAAAGAAAGATTATAAATTAATTTATTCATGAGGTTCTTAGTAGTGTCCTCCCTAAAATAAATAATGAATATCTCAGATAAAGGCCACTAGCCTCAGATAAACAACTCTAACTACAAATTTCATATGTGGTATGAAGTTTCAGGGGATAAAAGTTCACAGAATTGCAAAACCGATTTAGATTATTGGAAGAGAGGAAGGTGATGCAATTACAGAATATTTTAGTAATAGCCATAGCCATGGATTTTGAGGGCTTGACCTTAACCAGATTCTTTAATACATCTCATAATTTACTCAATTAGGGAAAACATACTATAAACAAAATGTTTATCATCTGCCTGTAGTCTCCTAGAATGTAATGACTGTGTTATACATTTTAAGTCCCTAACTTTCAAGATTGCATATTTATCATTGTTAAATTGATTTCCACAAACATTCCTTATCAGAGAAGGGATTTCTTAGGCTGAAAGCAGTAGACAAGAGGACCATAACCATTTCTTATGGACTGCTTCTAGGTGGCTAATGAATAACCTCTCATTCTCAGTTCCAGCAAATTGACTCTTCTATAGTTTTGTCTTAACTATCTTTAGTGGGATTATACCCAGGCTCTTGAACCCATTGACTTGACCAACATTACCCCCATACTGAGTTTATTTACTGATAATGCCCATTAGGTCACTGACTTCCAAAGGATGAGAATTTTGGTCATGCATTATTTGTGCCTTTGCTATAAGATATTGACAAGGAAAAGTAATTAGCACAATTTTCCTCCTCATACAATTATTTATTTATTTTTATTTATTTATTTTTATTTATCTATTTTTATTTTACATTATTCCAAAATATGCATATATACATTTCACAAATAAGTCAAAATTACAAATTCTGAAAATAAACTACAGGTTGATTCCTAAACACATTTAGAGATTCACATTTTAACAGTAAATTTGTGTGCAGGTACAAAGATGTGTAACTTTACATTCTCTCTCTCTTTTTTTAATAAAACTACCTGTCTTCCATCCATATATGGTAATTACAATGTGTGAATATAAGTGGTAGGGCAAATCTAGAGCCCATTTAGAGGTTCACATTGGAATAGCACTGTTGTTTCAGATATAATACAATTTTTATATCATAATATCTTTATTCTGTTTTCTAGTCATTATCTGTGTGAACAACCAAGCAGTACAATAAGTCCCTGACTTACACTCTGGAGTCCACATACCTCTAATCATCTTCATGCTTCCCATAAAAAATGCTAAGTAAGTATCTTTGGGTGAACATTCTTCCACAGATCTTCAGGTCCATACCTGAGTAAGACTTTGTTATATTCATCATACATTTATTGCTTTTGATTTTAATTACTGTCACAGCATTAAAAAAAAACAAACAATCCTCCTAAAATAGTTATGGGACATGTGTTAGACATTCATGTTCTTTTTTAATTATTTATTTATTTTTATGTGTATGAATGTACTGTCTGCATGTAAGTTTGTGCACCCGTGTGGTGCAATGCCACGGAGGTCAGAAGAGGGTGTCAGATTCCCCTGGAACTGGAGTTCTCCTGGAATTGGAGTTACAGACGGTTTTCAGCTGCCATGTGGGTGCTTGGGATCGAACCCAGATCCTCTGCAGGAGCAGTCAGCGCTCTTAACCACTAGGCTATCTCTCCAGCCCCGACATTCATGTTCTAATCCAGCAGACACACTCTGTAGCATAGCAGATGCAAATGAGACTGGCATTTACTTAAACTGGTGGTAGTTCATCACCGTCTGCCTCCATCCACAGAAATTTTTTTTCTGAAGCTAATCACTAACTAAATGCAAATATGAATATGATAATGCTACCACTTTCCCTCTTTGAACATAGTTTGAATAATGTCTTATGCTTCCTCCAAGATGTAGTGTTACTTCAGTTCAATGCCTTGGCTGTGTGTAAGAGAATGTGTAGAGTTTAGTTTCTGAAGATACAGTAATCACTATGGTAGAAATATGAAGCTTTAGACACTTAGAAAATACCAGATAATAAAGAACAAAAGTTAAGAAAAGGGAAGGAATCCCACAGAGTGGGAGGAAACCTTCACTGCAGAAACATCTGACAAAGCATTGATTTCCAGAATATATAAACTACTAAAAAAACAAAGAAGAAAGAAAACAAATGACCCACTCAATAGATGGAGCAAAGACCTGAACAGAGACTTCACCAGTGAGGAATTAGAGATGGCTGAGAAACATCTTAAGAAGTGTTCAACATTATTAATCATTAAGGAAATGCAAATCAAAACCACTCTAAGATATCATCTTACTCCAATAAGAATGACTAGGATCAAGAAAACAAACAACACCAAGTGCTGGAGAGGTTGTGGGGAAAAAGAAACACTCATCCGCTGCTGGTGGGAACATAAACTCGTACAGCCACTATGGAAAGTAGTGTGGAGAACCCTTGGAAGACTTGGAAGGAACTTGCCACCTGACCCAGCCATACCTCTCCTGGGCATGTACCCACAAGACTCATCTTACTGCAGAGAAACATGCACAGCCATATTTATTGCAGCTCTCTTCACAATAGCAAGGAGCTAGAACCAACCCAAGTGCCCCTCAACTGACGAGTGGATAGAGAAAATGTGGTACATCTACACAATGGAATTCTATGCCGTGGTAGAGAAAGATGACATCATGAATTTTGCAGGTAAATGGCTGGAGCTAGAGTACACCATGTTGAGTGAAGTAACACAGTCCCAGAAAAACAATGAATGGTATCCCTCATCTGAATGGCAAACTAAGTAACGTCAATGTGATCTGAAAACAACTGTGCTCTTATATTGTGAATCCCTTAATATATAATAAATAAACAAACAAAAAAAATAAAGAAAGGGGAAGGATAGTATCACAAAAAATTGATTTTGTATGAAATTAGATTCCTTTCTGGATGAGACTAATTTGCACTTAAGAAATGATAACATAATTTCTGTTTCAGTCAGAATACAGAGTTGGCTGAAATGTACCATCAATAAATTGCTTCTATCATTTAACTACTCACAGATATTTCATGTTAAATACAACTAGGACAAACAACATTGTAAATTAGTGCTAGAGAAATGATTCATAACAACCATGAATTATATTCATGTGAAATGATTTGACAATACTGATGTACCAAATTTGAATTCTGTAACTATGTGATAAAGGGAAGATTTACCTAATGTGATAACAAGTTGGTATCAATCTAAAGAAATGTGAGACAACTTTTAAGAAATAAAAAATGCATAACTAAATATACCCTTAATGATGTTATAAATATAAGACAAAAAATAACCATGTTAAATCATTTATTAATTGTAACTAAAATTAAATAATAAACTATAATTAACACTTTTCATCATCGTCATCAAGAATGATTTAATTAAAAATCTCTCCTGTAATGTGTGGTGGTGCACACCTTTAATCCTAGCACTTGGGAGGCAGAGGCAGGCGGATCTTTGTGAGTTCAAGGCCAGCCTGGTCTACAGAGTGAGTTCCAGGACAGCTGGGACTACAGGGAGACCCTGTCTCAAAAAGACCAAAAAAAAAAAATCTCTCCTAATAATGTTTTAAAATGTTTATTCATATATACAAAGAAAAATGTCATTTTCATATATTCTTTTTACTATATAAGCCTGAACTGAATTGGAAAAATGTATGAAATGCACAAAACATCAATAAAAACTAATTTAAAAAAAAAAATAAGAATGAACTTGCAAAAAATTCTTTACATTGACCTCAATCAGTTATGTAAAATTCCTTTTTAAATATGTAATGTATTAGGTATATACTTTCTTCAATATCTGAATTAAGAATCAGTGTCTTTAGGAATTTTGCTTGGCTTTTAAACAAATGTTGAGAATAATTAGAAGTTATTTTGTTCTGTCCTCCATAAATAACAGAATGCACACTTGACATTTGAATACATGTCTCATTTCCACATATTGTTTCTGCAAAGTTTTTCAATAGAGCTTCAAAGTTGCTGCTGAAAACAGATTAAATTCTAAATTTCATTTCTTCTGAAATTGCATTATCCTTAAGCCATGCATCATCATCACAGGTCATTGCTCAGATGAAATTAATCTGATAAAACACCTGTGTGACAGAGAAAATGATACATTAGTGTGATTCATCATTAATGAACATCATCCGCCCATGATCTATTAGTGTACTGCTCAAAGGATGGTGTCATTAGGAAAGAGTCCATGCCTAGTGCTAAATTATGGTGTCAAAGGCAGTAGTGAAAGCCTAGCATTACCAGGGGGCAGCAGGTGTACATGCCAATGCAGAATCACATTTCTTGAAATTTTTATTATTTTTTATTTCAAAGTGTCAGAGTTGCATCTATGCAAATCAGTTTTACTGCTATACTACAAAATTAACTTTGACCTGATTACTTATGTACTATTAATTGAAAATCTATCCTCTATAAATTATGTCACTTGTAAAGCAGTTTTGCACGTACTGCATTACCAGTGAGAAGCAGAAAGTATTTTATTTCAAGATGAGATACAGCAAAATTTTGAATACTTATGAAGAAATAACCCTGTAAGTGTGCCCCTCCAAATACTTATTTATGCATAAATGTGACACACACTACACCTCATTTCACTAGTTCTTTATTTCTAGATTTGCTAACGAATTGTTCTAAAATGCCTTGGTTGAAAAATTGAACTCAGCAATTTAAAATAAGTTCACTTTAAATAAAATTGCTATTGTATACATGGTTGAAATTTAAAACAGACATAAGTAAATTGCAGATAATATAGAGAATTTGGAATAAAACTATTTTAATATAAACTTTATAAGCTTGTTCTATTGGTTTAAAAAATTCAAAATCAAGGAACTGCATTATTTTTTTTATTATTATTTATTTTTGTATGTGTATGAATGTATTGTCTGCATGCAGGTCTGTGCACCCGTGTCGTGCAATGCCGCGGAGGTCAGAAGAGGAACTGCATTATTTTGAACAGAGATTAAACATATCTTCTCTTTCAAAATGGTATGCTCAGTTAAGCAAGAAATTTATCTGTTTCATTTCTTATTCTATTCTGAAGTGCACAAAAGAGAAACACATATTTAACTGTTGAGACATTATCCTGTACAGAAGCAATTACATATAAAAGCATTATTAAACATTTTATCCTTAAGTCACATATGAACTTGAGTAAATTATGTACACATGTGTTTTAAGTCATAATGTGAATTAAAATATAAAAGTGTTATGTTGATAGCATCAGTAATATTCTTAACTATATTTGAAACATAAATATGCTTACAGTATTTCATTGGGGGTTTTTCAGGTAAAGAAATCAATACAGAAATAGTGAAATGGTTATATATATATTTTTTTAATTTTTATTTATTTCTGTATGTGTATGAATGTACTGTCTGCATGCAAGTCTGTGCACCCGTGTCGTGCAACGCCACGGAGATCAGAAGAGGGTCTCGGATTCCCCTGGAACTGGAGTTCTCCTGGAATTGGAGCTTCAGACGGTTCTCAGCCACCATGTGGGTGCTGGGGATCGAACCCGGGTCCTCTGTAAGAGCGATCGGTGCTCTTAACCGCTAGGCCATCTCTCCAGGTTATATTTAACTGATAGTACTTTTTTATTAAGAAGATTCATATTATAAGAAATAAGCAGCACTACCCTTCATGTTTTAATTTCAACCAATACAATGCAGATGCATTGCCCTTTATTTTATACTAAATATAACCATCAGTACTCAAAATAATGATAGAGGTAAGCTAAAGAAATATTATAAGCTAGAAAAGTAAAAAGCTGCTTTTGAACTCAAAGAAGAAGTATAAGCCTAGTGTGAGAGGAGCAATAAAGGCCCATTGAGTGAAAACTTCTCATAAAGAAAATGAAATCTCTTGCCTGCGTGGAGACCCAACATTTCGGTTGGGACAGGTTGATCAACATGTCCAAGGAATAACGCTAGGATGGCAAATTCACTATGCCAAAACAATAAGCAGAAGAGTTAGTACATAATAAGATAATGCAATTTCCTTTCCAGAGCACCCACACTTAGAGTAGTAGCTTATTGTGCCACAGGCATGTCATTTTGTAAGTCTACCCACTTTCTAAATTCTTACACAAAATATAAACTTACCTTTTCTTCTATTCCTTTAGTAAGTATGCTTTCCCTAACAGTTTGAGTTCCTTACTCTTTTTGTCAAGCTCTCCTGTATTTGTTACTTTTCTGTTTCCAGAGGGAAAGCCCATAATAGCAAGGTGGGGAAGCTGAGCAGAAAGAGTTGAAACAGAGTAGAAACTGAGCTCCCATGTCTTCAAACATGAACTGGAAGCAGAGACGGACAGGTTGGAATGGAACAAGCTAGATACTCTCAAAGCCTACCACTAGTCACATGCTTCTTCCAGAATGGCCACACTTCCTAAAGTTTCCATGAACTTCTCTAAACAGCATCATAAATTGGGGACCCAGTGTGCACATATTTGGTGTCCATGAGGTAATCTTCCATTGAAACCACCACACCTTCCCACCCTATGACTGCTAATCTGTCTCTAGTCCAGTTCCAACTTCATGGCCTCTCTCCTTCTTAGCTTCATTACCTTCCTCTGGGCAACAGCTGAAATTTACAGGTTGCCTATATTGGAGGAGGGTAGGTCTTTTAAACTCTAATAAAATTCTCCTTGAACGTCCATTTGACTTTATACTTAATTTTTTTTTTTTTGGTCTTTTCAAGACAGGGTCTCCCTGTAGTCCCAGCTGTCCTGGAACTTACTCTGTAGACCAGGCTGGCTTTGAACTCACAAAGATCCACCTGCCTCTGCCTCCCAAGTGCTAGGATTAAAGGCATGTGCCATCACACCCAGCTTACTTAACTTATTTTTGTAATGAGCCGAAGAACACCCAGAGGCAACTCTGAATTTCCCTGTTACCATGAAGAGAACAGAAAATTCCAGTTTTAGTAGAAACCAGGGGTATCATAAACCCCCATCCTAAAAGGTATAATCCACCTTATTTTCTGTTCCCCAGCAGAACCTAGTCACAAAAGTAGAATATGTAGGTCACTTCTTCCAAGAACAAATGAGAATCTTGTCCTCAAACACCACATGAGTTTGTTAAATCATTAATCTCAATCCTTGGGAACGTAAAATTCCCTGATGGTATATTACCAAAAGTGTTCAACAGCAACTCAACTACAACATCATTGTCTGGGTACATTAAGTTCTCCAGAATCAGCTCTTTGCAAGTTTTCCTGAGAGACTTGGAGGTAGAGAGGAAGATGAGAAATAATCAGACTAGACAAGTACTCCAAACTGGAAGCTGTTTTCCATTTCTCATATCCAAGAGAAATTTCATACCAAATGCTGGGTGAAAGAAAGTTTTCAAAGACCTGAAGCTCCCTCCCATAAGTCTAATAAGATATGAGCTTTTTCTGTAATTATTGTATATGGGTGTAAGGTATGATGTATTCATTCAGACTCCCTGCTAAGAATGGGAAAAGGGTTTGCTTATGTCTTTCCACAGGCAGAGCCCAGGCTCATTTGGGTTCCAGTAGGAAGTATTCCACTTTGAACTACAAGAGGTGGACCAGGAACCACTGGCAGAAGAAGCTGGCCTGTCTGAGAATCCATGAAGGGTGGAAGAAATCTGGGAGAATGCCACTCTGCCAGTGGTCAACACCAGTGGCCTACACACAGGGTGATAGGGGGTAACTCAAGACACTGGAGTCACAGGTGCAGAGCCTGAGACCTCCACGGATGGTACTAGCCACTATTGCTAGCTCTCATATGTACAGCCCTGGTAGACTGGGTATTAAAGGTAATGTGGGCATAGGTCCCCAACCCACTGCTTCTGGTGGCATCCTCAGGCTAGTGCCCTGCCTATGTTTTGCAAATGATTCTACCCTTAATCTAACCATGGCCCTACCTTACAAATTTAAACAGCACCTTAACTGGTATGGCAGACTTTTTGCCCCTCCTCCTTGCTACCAGAGGAGTCAATTATTATGATAATGGATCCCTATCAGGCTTGCTTAATAGCTCCCTTTGTGTTCCTTGGAAGTAATTCCTCACCTAAATTGGTGATACAAGGAAAATACCAAGGTCATATTTCTAATTGCACTATGCCGCACACTGTTACTGACTTTATTTATATCCTTAGGCCTCTGGCAGTCATGATTTCTGGTGAATATGGCCATGCCTTGGGAAGAGGGGTCCAAGCTGGAACATGTACCCAACCTTCATCATCATAACAAATGGGTCTCAGAGGCCATCATCCTTGACTACAGGAGCAGTAGCCTCAGGAGTCAGCCACACCCTTCAGCAGACAAATGACCTTTCAGAAAATCCGTCTGAACATTTATTTGATCAGCATGTTTATGTATGCTAACTTCTCCAACTAGACTTGGGGACCATAGATTGTACAAAAATTGGAGATGGATGCTTGCTAATTGCATTCACAGGGACATTGCTTATTGCTTTTGAAAAATAGTCTTGGCCCTTGAAAAGACAAAAAAAGAAAAGAAAAACAGTCTTTCCCATTCAGGTCAGATAAAGACTACTATCATACTTTCTGAGATTTGTTCCTTTAGGTGTCCCAGAGCTGTGCTCTTGAACAAAGGCCTTTATTCATTATTGAAAGTGTATGTCCAGCATGAAACAAGGAAATAAAAGCACTTGTGAGATCAAGGAATTTTCCCCTTTCAAACCAAGAAGAACACACATAAGCACAAATAGATATTATCAATTTAAATTTTTTTATTTAATTTTATTTATTTCTGTATGTGTATGAATGTACTGTCTGCATGCAGGTTTGTGCACCCGTGTCGTGCAATGCTGCGGAGGTCAGAAGAGGGTGTTGGATTCCCCTGGAACTGGAGTTCAACTGGAATTGGAGTTTCAGATTTTAATCTAACCTGTCATTTGCAACATGTATAGGGTAGGTAGAAAGAAGCCACGTGTGACTACATTGTGCTAAATTACCTGCTTTTCTATTTATACCAAAACCTGGCCCTAGGTGAGATTTGCATGCAAAACCTGTGAGATGGGCCCCTAGAATTAAACTCTAAGAAGAACTCATGATAATTACAGAATATGAGGCAGGGGGTTTGAAAACAGGCCCTGGAAAATGACATCACTTGGCTTATAAAAACAAAGTTCTGTGAATTCATAAATAGATTTTCCTTCAGCATCATCTGAGGGGTCCTCAAATTCATTAATTTCTGGATGCATGTAAGTTAAGTCTTTAGGTGTAGGTAGGGATTGCAGTGTTGCTAGTGGATTTTGTCTAGATAGTGTCAGACTATAGACCACCAACCTGGGAAGTGTGTTGATTAGGTAGCTGTTTTTTATTTTTGTTTTATTTTGTTTTAGTTTTGTTTTGTTTTTTGACTGGACAGAGGCTTGCACTTGGCCACCAGTCTCTGAAATCTGTCTGGGGCATGGCTCCCCAGAAGGTGGCATTTATTTGGCCATAGAAGGACAGCAGCCAATGCCCAAGGCCAAGGGCCCCTGTCCTGAAAAGTAATCCAGTGGGGCCAGGCTTTAGAAATCTTTCACAGCCCCGCTGATGCTTTGCATTCTAGCATCAGCTCCCACAAGAAGCTGCTGGTTCCCCTTCTCCCTTTCTTTGCTCCCTTTGATCCTGCAGGGAAGGTGATACCATCAGTATGGAAATTTTTTGTTTCTTCCAATGACTATTTCCCCCTTGGAGTACTTGCTGCTTTTGCTGTCTTCACAATGTGTGCACACACTTACATGTATTGTTCTGGATCAAGGACAAGAACCTTCTTGAGGGATTAAAGCTATTTATTTAGAATATAAGAGGAGCCCAAGAACTAACAAGTTTGTTTATAAGATAAACAAGCTTATATAATATTCCAGAAATCATTCCCATATCTCTCCTTAATTCTACTATGTAGTACATGATCCCATACTTCTGTGGTTAAAAAAAAAATAGACACAATTAATTAAAAAGGCTACAAATCTTGCATGGTTTCAACTCATATATAATAGCTTAAAACTCAGGCTCTATTTTAAAATCTCTCTTCCTTATGGGTCTGCTCAATGCTTTAAACTCGTATTTTTATAAGGCAATCCTCATAGCCAAAAGGATTATGAATATGGCTGCAAAAAAGATAGACATTGCAATACAAAACTTAGCTCTTAAAAGAGAAATTAATGATGAAGTAAGATGTTTTAACAGAGGGGATTCACATTGTTGAACTTTATTGAAAACATGAAATTTGCTTGCAAATTATTTAATAGTGAACTTACAGGATTTAAGCAGAAAGCTGGCTCAAGATCATGACAACAGACCAGAAACTTCCTAACATATTGTGTAAGTTATCTAGCTCTACTTTCTAAAAGAAGCCAATCTATATAAAATCTAATCTTGTACCCAAAATGAAATTTTCATTACATATCTGCCTGCTATACTTTATTCTTATAGCACATAAATGTCATAAGCACTTGCTACTAAAATTATGAAGAGAAATGCATTTTTAGGGACCTCTATCGATCACATTAACCATGCTGCTTTTTTTATAACTTTATTTCCAATGACCTGATAGAGCTAGGAAGTCTGGTTCTCAACTCAATTCAATGACAATTTTGGAGAGCTAGAGACTGTTTTAAAAAGTACCTGGTTTAAAAGAATTACAGACAGGCATAAAATAACTGTATCCTCAAACCTTATATTTATTTTATAGGTAAAACAGATTCAAAGATTTCACACATTCTAACTTTCAAAATACTCTTCCTATATAGTAAGTTTAGTTGTTTTGGCAATGTTTTTGGTAGGCATTCTTGTGGCAAAATTATCTCTACTTCCTGAATGAGGATGCAATATGACCAGTCAGATTCCTGTTCTGCTACCATGCTAAGCCTTCTCTAGAGGCTGTCATGCTTGAGAACCATGGCATACTATATCCCTCTGGAACAGTGTACTGAAATAAATCCTTTTGGCCTTAAGTTGTTTTTTAGGGTATGTTTTACCACATTAATGATATATATATATATTNTTTGTTTTTCTGTTTTCTATTTTATCAAGTAGCAGCCTGAAATTTCAGAACTTTCAAAGGATATGGCACATTCATTCATCTCAACAACCCTGTTGAGAAGATTGAATGTGCCATAATTGATAAATATAATTACCTGTTTTGATTAATAAAGGTCATAAATTCAAATAGAATTCCTGGTGTTGCTTATAGTTAAGGATCTATACACTGGAGTCAAGACAGATGTTGGACTGAATTGTAATTCATGTCCCTAGAACATGTTTTGTCCTTTTGGTCTAATAATATGTACTTTTACATTTCAGTGATGGCCTCACCAAACAATTTGTGTTTGATGTTCTGAGCTGCAACATTCACTGGAGTTATTTACATGAGTCTCCAGAGGAGATACCAGCAATGAACAAAACTACAGGTATGGAAAGTGGGTAATTTTTAAGTAGTGAGATAAGGGAAGAAATATAAGCTAGCAGACAGGACCATATTCCTCAAAGCTTGATATCCTGTACAAAATGATTTCTAAAATGTACATACACATTTCTCTAGCCGTTTCATTTTGAAATGGTAATTTTTCTTCATAAAAGGATATGACTTAGAGGAGTAGTCAAAATACATTTGTAATGAAAAATAATTAAAACACTGAATAGTAGATATCTCTAAATTAAATCATAGCAATAGTTTGTACACTGTAGTCTCACATCAAAAGAAATAAATGCTATCAAATGTTAAGTAAAAGACACATTTAATCATCTCCATTGACAATTTTACCCAAATAAGCCCAAATTACAAATCATCTCTAGAGTCTTGTAATCTATTAGTTTTCTGTACATTCTGTAGGAAAATCATGAATTAATTTTACATAATAATTATATCAAAATAGGTTAGCTAAATTAAATATTTTCATATTCAAACATTAATATCTAACAGTGTGATACATAAACTTATGAAGTAGCTATGAACAACCAGAAATAAGTAGAGGACTTTATGGTAAGCAACATATTAGGGCAGATCTATGAATTTCATAGGTAAAACAGATTTAAAGATTTCACACATTCTAACTTTCAAAATGCTCTTCCTATATAGTAAGTTTAGTTGTTTTGGCAATGTTTTTGGTAGGCATTCTTGTGGCAAAAAATATTTTGAATCTAAGGTCAATAAAAGTAGATATAAAAATAAGTCTGTATAGATTGCAAAGTTTGGTATATTAAATAAATACCTTTATTTACATATGTAAAATACAAGTGAATGAGCTTGAATTCCAAAAAAATATTCCTCATGATTTCAAATATATTATATAGTGAAAATAAAGACTAACATAAAATAAGTGAAAATAAATCCATATTTTTCATGCTCTAAAAAATGGCAACACTTTGCAATATACAAAACTTGTGTGTATACAATAATCACATATGTTTGTGAGGATATATATGCATATATTTTTTACTTGATAGTGACACTGCTTATCAATATCCAAATGACCATCATAATTTGCCTATTTTAAAGTTGTAAATTATTCTAAGTAGAAAATATATTATCTTTGCTTGACCGATTATTCACTATATAATACATTGCATATTCTTAAACAAATAAAAATTATGTGATTGATAAAATAGCTGTTCTTTTCATTGAAAAAGAGAAAAATGTAGTTAAACTGAGGAAGAATTATTTACATAATATAATATAAAAGGCTGCAATGCTAAAGAACACATTAGAAATCAGTAGAGGAAGTCTAAAAAACACTCTCTTTTAAGACTCAAGGATCAAATAGATAGCAGTCTCCTGGAGATAAATTGGGCTCAGTGTTATCTGGGCAGTAGAATAAATTTGAGGCCATCCAAAGCTCAATACTTAGTGATTGCATTCTGCCAGTGCACTGAATTGGCTTAAGTCTGAGATCTCTTCTATTGAAAATCTGATATTTTGTTTAATTAAGACAAATCCTTCAAAAATCAAAGAATTTTAAGTAAGCCACTCAGCTTTAAGCGTCTCCCAAATACAGCAGCTTCAGTTGAAATAATTCCTGCAAATGGAGATAAAACAATGCTCCATTTTCCTGTCTTTTAAATCCAGGGGTAATGGCTTGTAATTACAGTGGACCTCTCTTCCATGGAGCTTAATGTGTTCTGTCTACTTTGCCTCATTAATCCTTCCACCTTCCTTTTAAGGTGGGAATTGTGGTCCTCATTATACAGATGGAGAACCTGAGGCCCAGAGAAGTTAATTGGTTTGCCCAAGGTCACACAGCAAGTAAGTGACAAGGCTATGACTTCTGACTCATGGCCTGATGCCTTGCACACCAGGCCATTCAGCTTTTCCCAGTGGGGAGAAAGAATCCATTCATTTTTATCAAAGTTAATCTCCAGACTGCAAAATCCCTTGGGACAATGTTACATGCTGCAATTTTATACCACAGCTTTGGCACACTGTCAGTTTACAAAGAGAAAATCTTGTATTGAGCTGCAAGGTTACTAATAAAAATAGAAAAGAGGTCTAAAAACAGCTCTCTGAGATTCCCAGATTTTTCTAGCTAATAAATATTCTCTTTCTCAAACAACCAAGAGCATAAAAACTTGCACATGCCAGTTATCAAATCCTAATGATCATAAATGTTTTGTGAAACCTTCTAAAGGTGATAAAACAAAAGCCCTAACTAGATCATAGTAAAAATGCTTTACAGATGTGCTTCATTTGTTTATGTGTCTATGTAAGAAAGTGTTTATTGGTTCATCTACAACACACAAACTCCTAAATCTGGTCTATGGAAAGCATTCTTAAATAAGCACTCTCATTCAAACAAGACAAATAACCAACACATTAAAAAGTTATCACTTCAAAACAACAGCAAAACACTACATGAAGCCACTGTCTAATTGCACAATAAATCACTAATCATGTAAAACCTGAAGGAAGATATTCCAGATGCAAAGGTCGTTTGATTATTTGATATCCCAATCTTCTATCTAAGTGAGCATCACAGAATACCATTTCCTTGGTGGGTGAAGATGCAATAACAATATTCAACAGACCATTTGTACTGCTTAGTTCAAAATGAGAGAAATTCAGAGAAGTGCTGAAATGTAGCTTTCTTCATTTGAACATGATTGTCATTAATGATATTTTCCTCTGAAGCATAACCAAGCAAGTGAGATAGAAAATCTAAGCTGCTTGAATGTTCTATGCATGCTGAAAAAAAAAAAAAATGGGAGAAACTTAAGCACAACAAAAATCCTCTCCCATGAAACGGTACCAGTAAGTTTATTCGAAGAATGGTGTCCTACAATCTGTTCCCATAGATTTGTACTGGGATAAACCTTGAGTTCAATGCTGCAGACATTGAAGAGCAATTGTCGGCCTAGAGAGAGTAGAGAGAGGTAGTTCTGCCTCTTAAATGGATTGTGATTTAAGGGTTTAAGACTAGCAATCCGTACCTTAAGCATCTTTACCAGAGGTTTAAGTGCTGATGCCTTGAATCCAGTGTTCAGAAGTGTAACTTTTCTGCATGGACTGGATTGTGGAAGTTCAGTGGATTTTCACATTGAGGATTTCATTACTTGATGGGTATTTGGAGGATGGGTCTGATTTGCCCCCTACTGCTATTTATTTATAAAGAAGGAATGTATTTTAAAACTAGAGGTTATATCAAGGATATTCTTGGCAAATACTTTTATCAAGTGCACATGCGAAAAAAGCCCTTAGGATGGACACTCACAAGCATTTTTCTGTAGCTCTTATTTCTGGCTGTTGCTGTACTATCATAGACAGACTTTAGGTTAGAACCCATATGTTTACCACAGTACCTCCCAAAAGCAGTTATTTCCATATGAAATGATTTTTTTTTTTACACTTTTGCCATTACATTAGATTGGTTGCCCAGAAAAGCTTTCAGTCTTCACAGCCAATTACTTATAGTTGTGGATCAGAAAACATGTCAGGATAGGGGGATTATTTCTGATTTTTTTTATGTACAAGTATCTTTTTTTATTTTATTTATTTTAATGTGCATGAATGCACTGTCTGCATGTAGGTTTGTGCATCCACATCGTGCAATGCCACAGAGGTCAGAAGACAGTGTCAGATTCCTCTGGAACTGGAGTTAAAGACTGTCCTCAACTGCCATGTGGGTGCTAGGGATCAAAGCCGGGTCCTCTGCAAGAGCAGTCGGTGCTCTTAACCACTAGGCCATCTCTCCAGCCCCTGTACAAGTATCTTATATTTGTACAAGTATCACAAGAGAAGGAAAAATTGATAGAAAGGAAAGGAGAAGGAAATAAAGAGAAGGGAATGAAGGGGAGGCCAAGAAAGGCAAAGTTATGTACTTAGAGTGACTCTGTTACAGAACTGACATATTTAACTGCCTTATGAGGAATGCATAATAGGAATTTTACAGCAATTTGTTCCAGTAAAGTTTTTTTTTTCTTCTCAGGGGAGAGTGCGAATACAGTCCCCCACTACCACAAATTATGCAGTCAAGTTTCCCACATTTGGGGAAATTGCAGGGGTCAACAAATCCCAAGTGCAATGAATGAGCCTTAGCCTGGGAAAACCACCTTCTTAATCATGATATCTCCCCTGCCAGGTAAGTATTCCAGTACAGTTTTCAAGCTGGCCATAAGCACATTATCGTATGGGGTCCACCTAATGTCTTCCCAACTTCCCAATCTAAGCAGCTTCTTTCCTAACCTCAGAACTGAAGCAACTCTTAGGTTATAAAGGTGCAAGCCTCCAGATAAAAAGGCACCTGACAGCGATGTAGTCTGGACACTCATTTGATCAACTTGATTGAACAAACAACCTGTCAAACCCCACTGGATGGTGGGGCTGGGGGTTTGGCACAAAAGTTGTAGATTGGTTTTGCACGAGGATGCTTATACTCATGGATTATCAATTATAGCTAAAAAATGTAAAAAAAAAAAAAACCTGAAAGCATGGGACAGTTTTGGCAGAATACATGATCTGGGATGGGGTGGGGCTGGGGGGGAAGGGAAAGGGAACTATGCCTTGATCTGAATTGGAAAATGATGTAAGAAATGCACAAACATCAATAAACATTAAAAAAAAAAAAAAAGGCACCTGAAATTTAAGTCACTCTGGGAACATGCTTTACTTCCATTGGAACTGACAGATGGGGCCACCTGCTGGCACATGGTGGAACAGGAGCAGGAGTAGGGGCAAGATGGTGACTGGGGACCACCCATTTATGGCCATGGGGCAGGACCTCAGGTACAGGGAAAGAGGTCAGAAGATTGACAGCCTCTGGAGGAAGTGGACATCTGTGTGTCCCTTGGAATTCTGGGAAACCCAGACCTAACATTCCAGCCTTTTGATAATGATAAGGAAATGGGATGCTTTTCTCTCTTCTGTATCTGCTTTAGAGATGAGGGGGGACAAATTCTCAGGGAACACATGTCAGGCTGGAGGGTTTGAATCTGGTTTCCCATCTTGGCTGCCCTGGGTCCTCTGCCAGGTGGTTTTGGTCCAGATCAATAGTGGCCAGTACTTAGTGGACATTTTCTATGCAACTGAAAAGACAAGCTGGCTGAGTCTTGTGTGAGTATACCAGTGCAGGGACTTCACAGTACCAATAGGTGGCTACTGGGTGCATTAGCAATTGGAGAGTCCCTGTCTAGGGTCTCCAGAGGGAGAAAGGACCTGTACTTTATTTCTGAGGAATTGGAAAAAATGTTTTAGTTTACAGAATGAGAGACAGTTTTAGTACACAGGGGTCCAGAATGACAGGCACAACCATGAGAATATAAAAGGTGGTATTTTCTGGCATGGAATAGTAAATCTATCACCTATCTCTGAGATATTTTCTAACTTGGCACAGTGTGTCTCTCACCTATCTCTCTGGTGTAAGTTATTTTATTTTCTCTTCTTTAGATTATAGTTTCCTGTTCGGGTGTTTAAAACCACACAGTTATCTCAGATAAATGAAATTAGTTTTGGTGTTAAGGTCAGTTGAGGTTCTGTTCCTTAGGGGTCACTCAGGCTTTGCGCTTGGCTCTCTTCACCAGTTCCATCTATGTGAGGACAAAGGCAGGCCTTGCTTGACCAGAACTTCCCTTTGAAGTGTGAGGAGTTTCTCCTCTCTATGGACTTTCCTCTCTTGATTGGACACTGGCCATATGAAGTCCTTTTATGTGAATCTCCAAGACCTCCCTGGCCCAGGATGACTGGTGACTCACTACCATAGGACATGTAAAGATGCTACAGCACAGACTAGGGAAGGATGTTACTTATTGGCTTGTGTTGCTGGCTCATGTTCAGCCTATTGTATACAATATGGAAATATCTGGCTAAGGATGGCATTGCCCACAGTAGGCACAGGCCAGTCCAATGAAGGCAATTATAGTAGTTTCTTAGCTCAGGTGTATTGAGTTGACATTAAACCTATGCAGTAAGGCCTACAATTTGTTCTGTAAGGTCTATAAAGGTCATTTAGGTACTCAAAGTAGAATGGATTTAAACTGTGAAAGGCAAAAACAGTTCTAACATAGCCCATGAAACAAACCCAAAATAACAAAAAGGCTAAAACCAATACCTTCTAGGACTATCTCAAATGCATGGCCTGACACTTGTCCCCTAATGTTGAATTATAGCTTTGAGAAGGAAAAGGAATGTGGGCATTGTCACATACCAACAGCAGACAGGGAATACTTAGGGCTCACACAAATTAGTTACATTCGGACTGTCCCATGTGGTCACTGGAAGTAAAACCTATTTTTTCTTAAAAATATTAAAAGTAACATGTGCAAAGTATAACAGATATAGAAATCAGTTTTAGGATGTATGGGTAACTCAATATTTATATATGTCTGTCTCATTTGAGGCTGTAACAAGGTATATAGTACCTGGTAGGTGGAACTAGCTATAACTACTTTATAATTAGCTATAACTATAACTACATTATAGAATTATTAAAAGTGAACAGTACTTCATGCATACACTCATCAATAGGGTTCTAATAAATTTGGCAATGGCAGTTTATAAAGGTTGTATCAAGTAGAGACATATATATTGCTGTCACACACAGATCTTAATAGGCTGTTTAACAATATCATACACATACATACACATACACATACATACACACATTTATCCACACATTCATACAAGAGATTTTTATCCTAGTGTTTTTACTGAACAGTCACATACATTGGAAAAAAAAAACAACTTTAGAAATATTATTTAAAGGACGCATTCTAATTAATTGCACTATCAAGGCTGAGATGGCTAATACAGTTTCCTTATCATGCTTCCATTAACATCTTGCACCTTTGGTTCTAAAACTATGAACTTATTGAAATATTTTAATAAGTGATGGAAAACACAATTATATATCTAGGGATTTTATATATCTAGGGAAAACCATGTGCCACTGTACAAGTGCCAGAGTATGAATGAAACCAGGGAGTTTTAAAATTGTCTCTGGTCAGAAGGACAGTGGCACAGGTGTCAGAAGCCTGGTTAAGTAGGAGAAAAGAAAACAATAAAACATCTGTTAGTGAAATATTAAGGGTCAAAAATCAGGTCTTCAGAGGTCTGGAAACAAGAAAAAAACTGGAAAGGAAATTTTAGTTATAATATCTGTGAAGAAAATAATTTGGACAGACAAGATATAAAAATCTTCAGATAGCCAGTGTAGAAAATAAGGAACCCAGGTTCAAATCAGTCCTTTAAAAAAAATTAAGAGGCATACCAAAAGTAAACTTAGTTTAATTTTTTTGTTGTTTTTATGCACAATATAGAATGAAAGTTTGAAGTGGCCACTTTATTCTGACAGAAAACACACAGGAGAACATGGACACGTGACAGTTACATGAATCTCAAAGACCCACTGGAGAATGGTTATAACACACATACAGGGTGGCCAGACACATGACTTAATTGTATCCATTAACTTTGGAAAATCGGAAATCCTTTTTTTTTTTTTTCCTAGAATGTCATAGGTAAGTGTTGGTACCCAGAATAACCTGATGTCAAGGCACAGAAAATTCTCAGTTCCCTGATCTGCTGCACACGTAACTCTAAAATTGTCCATTGTTGTGCAGGGCTGTGGAATCATTAATTGCAATTGTCATATTTAAACAGAATCATTTAGAGTTTATGACATCTACTCAAGTGGGAGCAGCCTGTGTGCCCATACTGTGCTCTGCCGCTCAGGCTGTGTGTACACACCTATGCAGGATGACGGACAGGGCAGGCAGGCAGATCTTGTGGCTTGCCTGTTTTCAACTGGGTTTACTTGGTAATTGAATGAGAATAAGTTCATTGTTAGAGGAAAAATCAAAAGTCCCTTGAAACTTTACTGCCTGAGGCAAAATCTGGATGCTAGGTGGGACAGGGTGTGTTGGATACCTTAATCTCAGATATGAAGGCTTGTATCCAGAAGCAGAAACAAAAATGGATTTCTGAATAAAATGGGATTTATAAAGAAAATCAATGAAATGGAAAATGCCAAAATCTGAAATATTCCCTTAAAAATAGGTAAAAGTCTTATAAACAAAATATTAAAAAAAACAGCATTTGTTAAAAAGCCAGATGATGTAAAAACCTCAAACAAAAGCCTATAAAAAATTAACTATCCATGCAAAAGAAAAATGGAAAATTGATTTAATTTTGAAACAGATGAAAAACAGTAAAAACAAAACTCAGGGGCTGGAGAGATGGCCTAGAGATTAAGAGCACCGACCTCTCTTGCAGAGGACCTGGGTTCTATCCCCAGCACCCACATGGTGGCTGAGAACCGGCTGTAACTCCAATTCCAGGAGAACTCCAGTTCCAGGGGAATCCGACACCCTCTTCTGACCTCCGTGGCATTGAATGACACAGGTGCACAAACCTGCATGCAGACAGTACATTCATACACATAAATAAATAAATAAAAATTAAAAAAAACTCAGTTTAGGTAATATAGAAACAGTAAACATGTGGTCAAGATGGCAGTTGAGGAGAGGTGTGGTTTAATGCAGATACCATGGAAACAGGGTATGTACACACACAGTCTCACTACTCTGGCTCTTATTTGAATGTGGGGTGGGGAAAAGACATAGTCACAAAGGAAAAAAAAAAGCCTGGGTTTAGGGTGCAGCCCTTTACTGCAGAAATCTGCCAAGCTTCAGGGAGAGAGGGATCAGAGCATGTGGGGTGGGGGAGGGAAGCAAAGCAGAGTGGAGAGGGAAACTCAGCCTTAGAAGTACTTTTGAGTATTAAGGAAGCATCCTTTCTTAAACACAGAAGTAAATGGAACGTACATGCCTGCAAGCCCAGTGTCCTGGGGCCACAGGGGAGATCAGTTTAGTGGGACCCTAGCTGCAGTTTCAGCATCCTGAGACTGCAGAAAGGAGTTGGATCATGGCAGACTCAGGAACTCAAGGAGATAGTCTGGAAAACTCAGTGGGTTCAAAATGGAGTCAGCAGGCTAAGTCTGAGAAGAAAAGTGGAGAGAGGAAAGAGAAAAACCTGAGAGGCAGAAGAGGGGAGAGAGAGAGAGAGAGGGAGAGAGAGTGTGGGAGAGCAGAGAGAGAGAGGAGCCTCATTGTGAAACATGGAAGATGGTTTTCTGGAGAAATACACTTCTGGCAGGTTCCAGGGGTCTACGAAGGAAAGTTATGTGGTTCTTTTCACGGGGAGAAAAATATCTTGGTCCCTGACAGAGTCACAGCACCATTATATTAGGTTATAAAGGTGCGACTTCCTAGATAAAAAGGCAAATGAGACTTAAGTCACTATGGGAACATGGTTTACTTCCATTGGAACTGCCAGAATGGGCCACCTGTTAACACGTGGTGGAACAGGAGCAGGAGGAGGTGCATAGGGCAAGATGGCATTTATAGCCATAGGGTGGGAACTCAGGTACAGGGGAAGAGGTCAGAAGATTGACAGCCTCTGGAGAAAATGGATATCTGTGTGTCCCTTGTAATTCTGGTAAGGCCAGATCTAACAGCTACTATCCACAATGAAATATTCATAATTGTTCCTTGAACCTCCTCTTTTTATTGTACTTTATTTGGAGCAGAATAATTCTATTGACTCTGACAGAAAGCATATCAGATCTTTCTTCATCATGTTTCCTGTTATCCTTCAGTCTACAAATTGTTGCAGCCACATTCTGCCTTGTCTCTCTACTTCTATTCTTGCCTAAATACAATTTTTTCTACTCACATATAAAAACTAGCCCCAACTCATAAAAGTAACTTCCCTGTGCACTTAAAATCAATCCTTAACTCCATATCCAAAGAGTTGGAAAAAATCCAGCACTGTTTCTTTTTCAGGTTCTCACTACGAAAATGTCTGTCAGCCTTGTAAATGTATTTTTTTTTTCCTATGTTTTTGAATGGTCTAATTAATCTCTTATTCATTTCTTGGACTTTTTTTTTTTTTTGGTCTTGCGAGGACCGGGTCTCGCTTGTAGGTCCCAGCGTCGTGGTGGAATCCTAACTCGGTAGACGCGGCTGGCCTTGAACTCACAAACAAAGATCCACCTGCCTTTGCCCCAAGTGCTAGTATTTTAAAGCATATGCTAAACCACGCCTGGCTTCATTTCTTGGACTTTTAAGATTTGTTGTTTCTTTAGACTTGAACATCATTCAGATATTTTACTGGATCATTCACTATTTTATTTTTAGGTAACTAACAAATTCTGGGGTTTTAATAAATATTTATTTAAAGAAAAATTAGACCAGTAGATGAGCAGACTAAATAAAGGATATTAAAAACCACTGAATCTAATCTCATGATATAGGGATGGGTCAGTAAAATAATGAGGGACAAACACCAAAAGTAGCAAATTTCCGTATATTTTTTCATTCCAAGATTCTTAGCACTTTGGCTTTTATCATTTACAGGAGTTATACTGTTTCCCAAAGCCATAAATATTGAGATATTACTACAAAAATCTTACAGTAAATTGCAATTGCATAATTGCCATTACCAAGGAGATCAAGCACCTAGAGAGATAGTTCAAAAGTTAAGATCACTGGCTGCTCTTCCAAGGGAACCTGGGTTCAACTCCTGTCACCTACATGGTGGCTAAGGGCCATTTATTTCCAGTTCCAGGGGACCCAAAATTTTCTGACTTCAGCAGGCATTCTATGAGCAGGCAAACAAAACACTCATACACCTAAAAAAAAAAAAAAAAAAAAAAAAAAAAAACTTATTTTATTTTTTTCTTTTTAGTTATTTTTTTTATAAATTTTATAAAGAAAAGTAAAGCGGGCCAGGTGTGGTAGCGCATGCCTTTAATCCTAGACTTGGGAGGCAGAGGCAGGCAGATTCTTTGTGAGGTCAAGGCCAAACTGTTCCACATATTAAGTTCCATGACACCAGGACAGCTGGGACAGGAGACCCTGTCTCAAAAAAGGGACCAAAAAAAAAAAAAAAAAAAAAATAAAAAAAACCATTACAAATGAACTCGTGATTTTTTTATAATGAAACTTCATTGATTTCCAAAGCTGTTGCATGTTTCCCTTTCTAATCCCCTCCCTCAGAACTGTCCATGACTAAGTGTCTGAAGGAACCCCAGGACTAAAACAACAAAAACATCTAATAATGTATGTTTTACATTAATTCGATGTTAGTTTATAAGAGAAAAAAAAGTAGGAAAAAGGACTAGCCCAGGCCTATGATGGAGTTTTGGAACCTAAAATGATGTTAGCAAAACGTTGAAAGAGCTGGTGAAAGAATTTTGGAAAATTTTAGTATTTTTTTAAGTAAATGAGCAAGTTCATATTGGTTATTACTCAAAACTTATTTCCACCTACTTTAGATATGTTTATTTTGCTCATATTTTAGAATAAGTTGTATACTCTTCAATGGAGGAAAATCTGTTTTAGGTAAGCATGGTTGTTTTGAATGAGAGTGTCGCCCCCAAATATTTGAAACACCTGGGTCTCCAGGACTCCACGTTGTGCGTGGTTTGTGGGGGATTCATGAGGTCATTAGGGAGGTGTGGCCATGCTGGAGGGAGTACATCACTGCAGCAGGCTTTCTGAGCTCTTAAACCTTGCTGAATTTGTAGTCACTTTCTGCTTTCTGTGTTTACATCAATATATAAATATTCCAGTTTCTGCTCCAGCCACCTCCTACCATGCATCCCTGCTCTGACAGACTCTAATTCCTCTGAAATCATAAGCTCAATATACTCTTCCTTCTATAAGTTCCCTTCATCACAGTGTTTTATTGATACAACAGAAAGGCAACTATCATCAAGTGTTTATACAGGTTATGCTCCCTCTTCCACATGTTTGTTGTAATTCAAATGAGATGTGACTTGCCTAGAATTAATTTCTTAATACAACATTTAAGATTTGTTTTGATAATATTCTATTTCTTCCTCTAAACACAATCTCTTAATACCTATTATTAATATCTATATATATCTATCTTATTATATATATATATTATATAATGAAAGACTCCTTAAAATAGCTTGATATAGAATGGTAAAATGTGTGGTTGAAATGAGATATAAAACAGAATGCTTATAAATGTAAAGAACTATCCTGTAGCCTCAAAAGTGTTTAAAAATTGGCAGGCAATGAAGAAATAAACACATAGCACACAATATGAGGCAGCTCTGCTTTTGACTTTAACTTGTTAGGAACTGCAGGAGATATTTACAAAAAAGCTACTTCATTCTATCTTCATTCTCATATTATAATCTCTGTGTACCAGGATGGTGTCCCAGGAGAGTTTCCAGGATATTCATTCTTTGAATAATGGCTTGTATACGGGCTTCAGAGCAACGCAGTAGGAGTGGTAAGAAAAACATTTTCATTTCCAAAGGAATGTTCAAGACTTCCCAGGGGATACAGAGAAAAGAGTTTGTTGATCAGAAGGACTCCTGACAGCCACTTAAGTGGCTCACTGCATTCAAAATAAAAATGTTCGCCCTCATCCCCATATCCTAGTTTTATGCATGAGAACAACTTGGTATGCAAATAATGTATAATCTCACGTATAGGATAGGGAATTCATTAATGAGTAGCGTGGAGACAGAACTACACAGTGTCATCCCCAGAAAAAAAGGACAGCAATTCCTGAAGGCATGATAAGGTTTCATTCAGTCTGTTCTGAATTGAGAGACATTTGAGACCTTTCTCAGTTTAAGATACTGGAGATTTTCAACAGGAGCTGCTGAAGAAATGTTGTCTTGATAAAAAGAAAGAGCAAATAAGTTTTGATCTGCATTAAATTCCGGGCACTACTTTTCTGCCACTCACTTATCACAAGTCTCAAAATGCCTTTTTCCTTAGCCAAAGGAAAGGGAGTTCAACTCCCTGCAAAACAAAAGCCATGAAGATGTAACAACAATGCACTTGAGGCAGCCTGGTAAGCAAAAAATTCCAGCAGCATGTTCACTTGGAGCTGTTTGAAAAGTTTAAGCATGAGCCAACTGCCATGAGCCTGTGGGTACTCACATCCTATGCAATAATCTGTAACTTGGATGGAGTAAAAATTGTGGAGGTGATACAGGGAACTATGGGGGTCCCTGACAAGGCTTTTAGTCTCATTCATAATGGATTAAAATGGAAGCTTGAGGACAATTTTATTAGAATTTATGAAAAACAATCTGGATATGCAAGCTCTGAATATCAGCATCTGCCTTAATAGGGTGAATGGAGAGGGGAAGGGAAAAAAAAAACCCTTAAAGGTGTTACCCTTGTGTCCTGTAACCCCAAATAAAAGGAAACACCAGGGTTAGGCACTCCAGGACTGGGCCTTGAGTGGAGCATAGTAGCCAGCAGCAAAATGGCTTCAGGCCAGACCCCTTCATGTGTCTAGGGTGGAAGAGTAGATAAAGAGGAAGTGAGGTCATTAATAGTTTCTGGAAGGAGTAGGAAATCGTGTGCTCTGGGAATTCTGGCCATAAATTTCAGATCTTTGGGAGAACCAAGCCTAACAAAAGCAACATTGGATTAGAGCCTACAAGGAAGCCAGGCGTATGGTGGACTAGCAGAGGTGTGGAGAGGAAGGAGATGAGGTAGTCCAAAGTGTTAAGGAGAAGCATGGTTACAAAAGAGATAAAGATATCATTTGTGTTCCTGATCCTAGCCAGTCTTATTGGAGTAAGATGATATCTCAAAGTGGTTTTAATTTGCATTTCCTTAATTATCAGAGATGTTGAACACTTCTTAAGATGTTTCTCGGGGTCTACGGGGTCCCCGGCCCAGAGGGACCGCGCTCGGGTGAGCAGGGTCGCGTTTCCCTCTGCTCTGGTCCCGGCTGGACTTGTGGGCGGGAACCGGGGTCGCAGGGGAGACGCCATAACGCGCCAGGCCAGGTACACAGCTCCTCAGCTCTAGGGGGGGTCTGGCGGGGGGCAGCTGGGAGAGGGTCTCGCTGTGAACCCGTCTACGGGGTCCCCGGCCCAGAGGGAACCCGAGCATCGTGGGTGAGCAGGGTCGCGTTTTCCCTCTGCTTCTGGTCCCGGCTGGACTTGTGGGCGGGAACCAGGGGTCCCGCGGAGGAGATGCCATAATGCGCCAGGCCATGTACACAGCAGCTCCTCGGCTCTAGGGTGGGGTCTGATTTGGGCAGGGGGCAGCTGGGAGAGGGTAACTCCTGTGAACCCGTCTACCGGGTCCCGGCCCAGAGGGACCGGGGCCCGGGCTAGAATCAGGCACACAATACACCCCCCCCCACCCCAGCTGGCCAAGTGAACTGCTAAGAATCCAGTGGTCTTCCTTTTGGAGAACCGTCAGAAAAGAAAGAGAAGACTAACTTAGGCTTCCAACACCAAATATATACACAAAACTGAAAACCTGAACCTAGCCAAGTCAATATAAGAAACCATAAAAAAGAAAAAAAAAAAAAAAAAAAAAAAAAGCAGCGGAAGGAGCAAGCAAACCATCCACTAATAAAGTGAAAATAAGTCGTTTAGTGAACTTGAATAGGAAAATCTATAGGCCAGGGGACACGACGAGGGTACAACAGGGGAAAGGCAAAGGATAATACTGCACCAGGCTCTACGAAACCTGTATGAGATAGCTACAAAGGGATCCCCTTTGGAGGAGACCCAAGGAACAGAGCTTATACGAATAATTGCAGACAGACGCAGAGAAATTAAAAATAAAAAGAAGTCTGGAAACTAAGAGAGAGAATGAAAAACTCAAAAAGGACCTAGAGGATACAATGAAAAACTTCGGAAAGACTAAGGAACAGAATGACAAACTCCGAAAGAAATAGAGGGGTAAAAAGGAAACAAAACTGGAATGGAAGTAGAAACACTGAAAAGGAAGCCAACCAAATAAGAAAGGAGCACCAAGAAGAGATTGAGAAGACCAAAAAGGAAAAAAAAAAAAAAAAAAAAAAAAAAAAAAAAAAAAAAAAAAAAAAAGGAGAAACAAAAAAGGAAAGTAGAACAAAATCATCAATCAAGAAGAAAGAAAAAAAGAAAAAGCCTCCAGAAGTAGAATGGAGGAAGCAGAACAAAGAATATCAGACCTTGGAAAGATAAAACACAGAGCAATTAAAAAGCTCAAATAAAGGAGTAGGAAAAATTGAAAAATACACAAAAGTGGAAACAAACCAGGGAATAATGTGGGACACTATGAAAGACCAAACTCCGCATCATAGTAATAGAGGAAGGAGAAGAATCTCAAGAGAAAGTATTGATCAGATCTTCACAAAATAATAGGTGAAAATTCCCCAAACTAAATAGACAAAGCCAACATACAAATTAAAAATACAAAGAAAGCACAATAGGACCCCCCCCAAATAGACAGACAAGAAAGAAACACCCGCAAGCCATATCATAGTAAAATGCTAGATGCCCAAAACAAAGAACAAAATGCTGAGGTTCTGAGGGCCACAAAGAAAAACAAGTCACAATACAAAGGGAACCCATCAGAACAAAAAAAACTACTTCTACAATTACAAACTTACAAACAACTACAAACTGGACTTCTGGATTCTTATTCTCGCCTGTCAAACAAAAGGTCAAAAAACCATGAAAGCAAGAAGAAAGAACGTGGAGCAAAGCATCCCATCCCTGTGTTAAGGGACTATGGATGCCGACCCAGAATAAAACTTCCCAAGCAAAAAATGGGTCCGACTATACGGAAAGAAGAAAAAAATTCTTCCATGACATAAACAAGATGAAATTATACATGTCTGTGGAAACCAAAAACTCGTCATAAAATACTTGAAGCAATTCAAAAGGGAGAAGAGAAGAGAGCAGGCAAACAAAATCCTCCTCAAACGCCTAGGAAAAGAAACTAAAACAAAAACATAACCATAGGAGCCAAATCAAAGGCTAGAAGTCCAAATGGATATAAAGTAAAAGGGAAGCAACATCCATCTTTCATTGTAACCTTAAATAGTAATGGGCTAAACTCCCCAATCAAAAAGGCAAAGACGGGGAGAATGAATTAGGAAACAAAACCCCATCTATATGCTGTCTACCAAGAAACCCATCTCAATTTTCAAGGATATGCACCAACGTAAGGTGAAGGGTTGGAAGAAAGTATATCCAAGCAAATGGACCAAAAAGAAAGCGGGTGTGGCTATTCTAATATCAGAACAAAATAACTCAAATCAAAGCAAAAGAAATAAAAGATACAAAAGAGTGTCCATTACATCCTTATTAAATGAACAATTGACATGAAGATTTTCACAATCATAAATATATATGCAAACCAAACATCAGTGCACAAAATGTTATAAAGACAATTCTTCAGGATCTCAAGCACAGATTAACCCCCCATCACACTAAATACTAGGTTTACGTCAATTACCCATTAAGTACTCTAGACAGATCAACAGGACAAAGGATAAACAGAGGAACATCTGAACTAAATGACACAATACACCAAATGGACCTCACAGACATCTACCGAATATTTCACCCAAACACCAGAGAATAACTTCTACTCAGCACCCCACAAAAAATTCTCCAAAATAGACCAAATACTGGACACAGGAAAACTTCAAAAAATATAAAGGGATTGAAATTATTTCAGGCGTTCTATCAGACCACAGTGCAATAAAACTCAATAATAACACAGAAAAAACCCTACAACCTACAGGAACACTTGGAGACCAAACAACACACTGTTTAATGAATGGGTCAAGGAAAGAAATAAAAAAAGAAAAAAACAATTCCTGGAACTGAATGACAAAGGAGAAACAACTACACTGCAAAATCTATGGGACACTCATAAAGCAATCCTAAGAGGGAAGTTGATAGCTCTAAGTGCCCACATGAAAAAAACAGAAAGAGCACAAGTGAACGTTCTAGAACATGCAGCTAAAAATACTAGAGAGGACGACAACACATGAACCCTAAACGGAGGCAGACAAGAAAAATAACAAAAATCAGAGCAAGATAATGAATAGAAAACAAAGAAAAACCATAAACAAAAAAATCAATGAAAATCCAAAAAGTGGTTCTTTGAGAGAAGAAACAAGACAGACAAACCTCTAAGGCAGTTAATAAAAAGAAAGAAAATAGTAAAACTCCAAAGTCAATAGAATCGGGTGATGAAAGGGAGAATATCACAACAGACATGAAAAGATCCAGACAAATCATACAGGAATACTTCAAAGAAATTATATTCACTAAGTTGAAAACAAGAAGAAATGCATGATATCTGAATCCTGGGAATCACCAAAGCTCAACCAAGAAGAGATAGATCGACAGCCTAAACAAGACCAATAGAGCAGGAAGAAATCGAAGAGGTAATAAGTAGCCCCCCAACCAAAAAATGTCCCAGCCCGGATGGAATTTCACGGCAGAAGAATTCGATAAAATATTTCGTAAAGACTTCAAACCATTACTAATTACTACTAAATTGTTTAGAGGATAAAAATGGAGGAATTCTACAATTCCTTCGAATGAAAGGCAGCAGTTACGGGCTACTACCAAACCGGAAAGAGTACAACCAAAAAGGAAGAACGAAGACCCTCCTCCCTAATGAACAACAGATGCCAAATTCTAAACACGATACTGGCAAATGGCATACATACTCCACATCAAGAAAATCATCCACCAATACCAAGTTGGATTTCATACCAACATGCAGGGATGTTCAACATACGAAAATCATAAACATCATCAAACAATTCAAGGACTTGAAGGAATAAAACCACACCATTATCTCAATTACACAGGGAAGCCTTTGACAAAATCCAGCCCCCTTTCATGTTTAAAGTTCCTGGAGGGAATTGGTCTTGAGGGATCATTCTCATTAATCAAAGCCATATACAAAAACCCACTGCCAATTGCATTCTAATGGGGAAATGACAGAAGCAATTCCCTTAAAGGTAGGAACTCGGGCAAGGCTGCCCCCTGTTCACACCACTCCTCTTCAATATGTGCTTGAAACCCTTACTAGGGCAATCAGGCAAGAAAAGGAAATGTAAAAGAGTTTCTAATTGGAAAAGAGGAAAGTCCAAGCTATCCCTTTTTTGCTGAGGATATGATTGGTATACCTAAGGATGCTAAGAACTCCACCAGAAAACTCCTAGAAACGATTAAAGCTGGTGGTAAAGTGGCAGGAATAACAAATCAAAAACCTAGAAAAAAAATCAGTAGCCGTTTCTGTACACCAACACAAGCAATTGAAGAAGACTACAAGGAGACCTTCCACTCACATTAGCCTAAAAAACAATAAAATACCTAGGAACAAACCTAACCCAAAGACACCAAGGATCTGCACAACAAAAATTTAAAAACCCCTGGGAAAAGAAATTGAGGAAGACACAAGATTGACAAACCTCCCATGCTCATGTTGGAAAAATAAATAGAGTAAAAACGTCCATTCTACACCCACCCAACTAGTGTACATATTTAATGCTATCCCAATCAGAAGCCCCAAGAGGTTTCTTCACAGCCTGTGGAAAAAAAAAATCCGCATTCATTTGGAAAAACAAAGACCCCCGAATAGCCAAAGCAACCCTGAGTGAAAAGATCAATACAGGGGGGAATCGCTATACCAAACATCAAAATATACTACAGGACTATACTTATAAAGACAGCCTGGTACTAAGGCACAAAACAGACCTGGTGACCAGTGGAAAAAAAACTGAAGATACAAACTGAGCTCATACAATTTTCAGCCACCTCATATTTGAACAAGGGGGCCAAGAAAACACAAATGGAAAGAAAGACAGCACTTCAGCAAGTGGTGGCTTGGCAAAATGGATCACCACTTGTAGAATAATGAAATCAAAAAACCCCCTATAACCTCTCACCTTGTACAAGGTCAACTCAGATGGACCAAAGACCTCAATTGTGAAACCCCAAACTCTGGAGGTGATAGAAGAGAAGCTTGGAAGCAGACTACAAGACATGGGCATAGGAAAAAACTTCCTAATCAGACAGCATCTGCACAGGAAATAAGATCGACAATTGAAAAAATGGGACCTCATCAAAACATCAAAAAGGTTTCTGTACATCAAAGGAAGCAAGAAAGGAAGTGGAGAGAAACCCACATAGTGGGAGGAAACCGTCACTACAGAAACATCGGACAAAAGCCATTAATTTCCAGAGTATAACAAGCTACTCAAAAAACACGAAGAAAAGAAAACAAATGAATCATTCAAAGGATGGAGCAAAGATCTGATAGAGACTTCACAGAGGAGTAGTTAGAGATGGCCGAGAAACATCTTAAGAGTGTTCACTCTCTGATAAGTAAGGAAAAAAAAAAAAGAAAAAAAAAAAAAAGAAAAAAAGAAAAAAGAAAAAAAAAAAAGAAAAAAAAAAAAAAAAGAAAAGAAAAAAAAAAAAAAAAAAAAAAAAAGAAAGGAAAAGGAAAAAAAAAATAAAAAAAAATAAAAAAAAAAAAAAAAATAAAAAAAGAAGAAAAAGAAAAAAAAAAAAAAAAAAAAGAAAAAAAAAAAAAAAAAAAAAAAAAAAAAAAAAAAAGAAAGAATGCAATTAAAAACATCTGAGATATCAAAACACCTTACTTACTCAATAAGAACCTGCTAGATCATGAATATAAGAGTACCAAGTGCTAGAGAGGTTGATGGGGAAAGGGGAACACTCATCCATTGCTGTTGTGAATGTAAACTTGCCACCACTGTGGAAAACAGTATGTGGAGAACCCTTAGAAACTCAAAATAATGAGCGCTTCCATTTGACCCAATTATACAACTCCTGTGTATATACCCACGAGACACAACTTAACTAACTATCAAAGATAAATGCACAGCTATTTTTATTGCAAGCGCTGTTTTCACAATAGCAAAAAGAAACGATAGAAACCACCCAGTGCCCTTCACCTGACGGAATGGATTAGAGAAATGTGGTACATGTATGCAATGGAATACTATGCAAGCAGTAAAGAGGGACAACAATCATGAAATTTGCAGGTAAATGGATGGAGCTGGAGACCATTATGTTAAGTGAAGTAACACAGTCCCCCAGAAAAAAAACGACAAATGTGTCCCTCATATGTGGATGCGGATGACCAACAACCCAGATATAAATATTTCTCATGGAGAGGATGCAATAGTAAAAGAACAACAGAAAGACTGCTCAGAAATGGACTGAAATGGTGGTCCTTTCCAGGGGGGATGGTGGGAGAGGGACAACGGGTGTAATATATTCGATTAAGTCATATTTAATTGACGTGAAGTCAACAAGTACCCAGTTTTCCACCGAGACACTGTCGACAGGACACATGGTGTTTTAGACTAGTAAAAGGAAAAGTAGGGCTGGAGAGATGGCCTAAAGCAGTTAAAAGCACCGGCCGCTCTGTACAGAAGGACCCAGGTTCGATCCCCACACCCATATGGCGGCCGAGAGGCGTGTGAAAAAACTCCAATCCAGGAGAACTCCAGGTTCCAGGGAGAATCCGAGACCCGCTTCTGACCTCCGCGGCATTGCACGACACGGGTTCACAAAACCTGCAATGCAGACAGTACATTGATACACATACAGAAAATAAATAAATAAATAAATAAATAAAATAAATAGTAAAAGTAAACATGTAGATATTAAACAACTTTGGTTTAACAGAATCTGATAAAAATGGTAATGCATCCTAATTAAATGGATTATAATTCGCTTTTGCCCACATTTGCTTTACATCAAATCTGTAGAGCAGGAGCTTTGGGATTGACACATACATAAAGGTGCAAATTTTCTCTATAATTTCTCTGTTGTACAGTGTCACCTTGTAGCATTCTTTTAAGATGATTTAACATAAAAATTAGTTTGCTTCCCAAGTAATCATAATAGTCACCCAAAACACATGGGTGAATTGATGAATCTGTGCCTTGACTCCACCCTATAGTCATGTATAAGACAACTGTCTTCGGGAGACTCATACGCTAAAAAAAGGGCGGATGACAGATAGACATGAACCTTTTCATCAAACCCTTGCAATTCAAAGCTTAAAACTATGGGAAAAGATGTGTTTGTTCCAACATGAACAAAATGTCACAACTTAACGGCTGAGAAAGAAAAGAATACAGGTTTGCATTGAGTAAGATGTAACAAAAAGAGACAAAACGGAAAGGGCCTGACCCATCTGAACATTCAAAGGAAAGAAAAGCCTCAGATTGCCAAAAACATCGAACCCCTCTGTGGGATCCTACATGAAGACACTAGTTATATAGTCCTAATGAACGTACCTTCCTATAGCCACAAAGGTTCCTGATATGAGAGACATTCCTTGCCTTACCCCCCCCCCCCCATAGAAATAGGAAATATGAACCAATGATGAGGTAGCTCCCCACACTGTAAATTGAGAGACACCTATTGTGAAGAGGTAACTCTTATAAAAAACCGGTAACCGCTTTCCTTCTGTATAATTGGACTACTAGACCTGGGAACGGTGGAAGGGACTATTACTCTCTGTTCAGAACCAAATATATACTAAGTTCCTAGGGCTATGCACACTCTAGGAAAAATATATTAATCCAGAGCTCTGACCATCAAGCAATGGATGGTTCTACCAGGTTGATGTTGCCCTGTGATCCAGGGCCCCACAAAGGGTAAGGGCTCCTTGCCTCTAATGTTGGGATACCACAGGAGGAGGAGGCATCAAGACCCTGCTGCCGAAGACCTGACTGTTAACATGGGAGGGATGGAGTGAGACCACACATGTCAAGTGTACAGATGGCCTCTGGCATGCCAGGAGTTGCTACCAAAGGCCACTAACACCATATAAAGCAAATATGGGTCTCCCTGAGTCAAGCAAGACTCCACCTCGCACCAGCACAACCTCACCTCCTGGAATACTGTGCAGCAGAGGAAGCCATGGGTCCGGTATGATTCCCAATTCTAATTGGCTATTGGCTCTCTCACTTGGAGAAATAAAACCCATGGCTGATGCCACAAGCTTACAATCTCTACAGGTTAGGAGATGTTAAAGCCACAGTAAGACCCTGTATATTTAACAGGGGGAGAAATTTGTAATTCATGGATCTAACATATCCAACGATGTGTCTATGCTAAAGGTAACCTACCATAACTATGAATGCTGCTTAAATACCTATATATCTATTGCTTGTTCTTCAATAGTAGGAAATCGAAAGGGTGTATTCCGGACAACTGTGCAGCCCATGAAGGAAACAGCCAGAATTGACCAGAGTCCAAGTCAACGCTCTAGAGAGAGTGGACTGTTTTATACCCCTCTCATCCACCTGTGCGCCCTTTTCTCAGAGCTAGGGAACACCTGCGGAAGAGGGGCGTGGTAGAATGTAATGGGCATGCGATTGGGGTGAAGTGGTGAAACTACAGCAATGTAGTCCTGGACACTCATTTTGATCAAACTGATGAACAAACAACTGTCACCCCCCACTGGATGGTGGGGCCTGAGGTTTGTGGGCACAACAGCCTGCACATAGGTTTTTGCATGAAGGAAGCCTTTGTACTCATGGATTAAATCACTTATAGCTAAAAATGAAAAAAAAAAAACTGAGAGAAAGATGCAGGACAGTTATGGCAGAATGCATGATCTGGGGGATGGGGTGGGGGTGGGGGGGGGGGACAAGGGAATAAGCCTGAACTGAATGATATGGAAAAATGTATGAAAATGCACAAATCCATCAATAAAAACTAATTAAAAAAAAAAAAAAAGAATGTTTCTCGAAGGAAACACCAGAATGACCAGAGTCCAAATCAACAGCTCCAATAGCATGACTGTTTTTTGCTGTCTCATCCACCTGTGCCCCCTTTTCTAAGCTAGGGAAACCATTGCGGAAGAGGGGACGTGTAGAATGTAAGGGGCAGATTGGGTGAATGGTGAAACTACAGCATATAGCTGGATCACTTATTTGATCAAACTTGATTTGAACATACAACCCCTCACCCCCCACTCGGATTGTGGGGCTCGTGGGGTTGGGCAAACAGCCTGCAGATTGGTTTTGCAGAAGGATGCTTGTACGCATGGATTCATCACTTATAGACTTGAAAAATAAGAAAAAAAAAAACGGAGAGAAGATGCAGGGACAGTTATTGCAGAATGCATGATCTTGGGATGGGGTGGGGGTGGGGGAGAAGGGAAAGGGAAATGTGCCTGAACTGAATTGGAAAATAATGTATGAAATGCACAAAGCATCAATAAAAAAAAATGTTATAAAAAAAAAGATAAAGAAGAAAAGGAGAGGCTATGCTTATCTGAATTCTTCAGAAAGCAGGCAGACTTCTGAGAACCACATGCCCCATATGCTGGTGGCTTAGTCCAGAAACAGTGCACTAGGTGTTGGGAATTCCAGGAAGGAAACATTTACCATCCCCTTAATACTATTATGTATTCTGCCTAATTCATTAGCATGATGTAAAATGAACCCACCTTCCTAGGGGTGGGCCTATGAGCCGGTGACTGACCCAGCCAAACTGTAAAGTTGGATCTTCATCAACTTCACAGATTTTATTTTAGGGGCTTTTTGCATCTTTTTTACCATATAAACAACGTAATAAATTGAAAGTCTTTTTAAGTATTCTCAATATATTTTAATATACTATTCACATTGATAATGAATGAAATAATTTAAAAAAAAGCTTTTTTCAAAATTTTAGGATTTGGGGTGGTGGCTCAGTATTTAAAGTGATTACTGCTCAAGCATGAGGCCCTGATTTCAGATCCCTAGCAACTACTAAAATGTTAGACATGGAGTGCACAGTTGTAACTCCATTGCTGGGGTGGTAGTGGCAGATGTATTCAAGGGGTTTGCAGGTTACCCAGTCTGTCTAGGAGATTCATGAGCAACATATTCAGAAGCAAATCCTGTTTCAAAAGATAAAGAACAGAATGTGAACCTCTGACCCTCACAGATGCCTTAGGCATACACATCCATGCATACACATGTGCACAAAACAACATGCCACATACACAATAAGTAAATAAATAAAGTTTAAATCTTGATATCACTTTCCTTCCTTGGAGATCTCCTTCCTAAATGAACATACAAGAGTTCTTGGAAAGAGCATAGATCCTGATGATCAGTCAACATCACACTCTAGCTCACTAATTCTCTCTCCATTACTAGCATCCAGATATTCAAATTTGTTAAACTGTCAAGGATGCATAGAGTCTTTCAGTTATGTATTCATGAATAGTAACACTGATTTAACACTCATAAACTTTCTTATGCATTCACAGGGAGAAATTCAGCATAAATAATGCAGACATTTGGAAGTGTGGAATTTTCAGGAAAAGATGTGTACTGTACTGTTAAAATTCTTTCTGCATATGCTGGGAGGATTGGTTCAAGAAGAAACAGATAGGCTGCAGAGCAACTAAAGAAAAGGATCCTGCTCTACAGTGAACTACACTGGGTGATGGCTACATCCCAAGTAGTTGCGGAAGAGGTAAAGGCAGTGACCTGTCAGAGTGAAATTGACAGGGCTAAATGGAAGAAGGGGTCATATTTAATGTCACTGAGATCTTCAGGTGGAAAAGATTTTTAAACAGATTATTGGAAGGGCAATTTATAATATAGAAATGCAAGTTCAATTTTGTAAATTCTGAATTTTTGAGACTTATTAGGCAAAACAAAAAGAAAATATATAAAACAAAAAAAGTGATTAAGAGACTGTGTCAATAACTGTGCTCAGCATATATTTTTACATAATTAATTTACATATGTAATGTTAGTTACATTAGGAGAACAGATGTAACATTTTAGAAAAAAAAATATTAAAATCTTAACATATAATAAAACTTTTTTCCCAACATACAAACTTTTATTTTATAATGGAAGTAATTTTTTTATTTTTCCTTTTTAAAAAATATATTTTCTGAATTTTTGTGTACAGAACATCTTAATCAATCTTAATCATTTGATATCCCCTTCCCAGTTGGCACTTTCCCATAGCAACCCCCATTGTAATTCATACATCCTGTCATTTATGTAAAAGCCTACCCTGTCAAGTTAGTGTCCTCAAATATCTGTCAATGCAAGTTCATCTACTGGGGTCTAGTCAGCCAATCTAGAGTCCTTCTATATCATAAGATTAGTTCTTTCTTGCCCAGCAATAATCGGCTGGCAGGAATTCTCCTACTAAGATGGGGGATTGTTGCCATTTCCATAGTTCTGTGCTAAGATTTTGTCTGCTTGAGTTTGCATGGGTCTTGTGTATGCTGACAACCTTGCTGTAGGTTCATATGAGCCATTATGTACCAGGAAATTGTAGGTCTCTATTTCTATATGGTCAGGGACCTCCTCTCTGGCTCTTAATCTTTCTGCCTCCTCTTTTGCAATGGTCCCTGAACCCTGGGTGGGTAGGGTTTAATATAGGGGTCCAGTCTAAGCACCCACATTCTGCATACTCTGTATGCTTTGACCATTTCTAACCTTTTGTTTCCTGGTCCTCTATTGCATGAGGGAGCTTCATTAATGAGAACTGAGACACACATTAGTGTCCTCCTTACCCCTTGTTCTTTGTTTTGTGAGCATGTCTGATGTCTGATTTGACTAGTTATGGAACTCTGTAATAGATTTCATCTGTTGAAAAGAGTCTGTAATGAGTGGTGACTGGGATATTTCTCTGTAATTATAAGGATCCATATTTTGTTCATAGTAAAAAAATACATTAGCCTAGGGGTATGACAGCTTTGGGATTTTCTCTAAGATCTATGACTTCTCCAGCCATGTGTATTTGGCTATTTTTACAATACTACATATAAGTTTCCTTGTATTGAGTGTGGTTTAAGTACAATTAGGTAGTTGTTGATTAACCCCAAGATAAAAATACCACTACAGAAACAATGTTGTTTGGTGAGCCTATCATTGATGTGATTATTAGGCCTTGAAGCTGGGGCTAGACTATCCATTGATATTTGCCATTAGCTGCTTGGGTAGTGCTGTACAAAGCTATGAGAGCTAGCCTGTAGGTAAAGGCAGAGGATGCAGCACAGGGGTATAACATCTGCCTAGGAGGTTACAATTTCAAATACTATTGAATTTGATTTAGTTAAGAAAGGGAAAAAAGTAATCTTAAAGCTGGATCTGAAGAAGCTAAAAATGCAAGCCAAATAAAGATCATCAACTAAAATTAGAGTCAATACTATACTATGGCTGAAGGAAGATGCCAAAAACTCTGTTTACTGTTTCCACCTGATAAAACACTGCCACAAATATTTAGTATTGTGTAATAACAGCAAATTAAAAATAAACAAATATATAAGACCGTGGGAAAAAGTGAGGCACTTTGAAAGAACAAAGTTTTCTCCAAAGAACTGAGACTCAGCAGGGAAGGCAGCTTCTGCAGAAAGGCTTCAACGAGATTAAACAGGAAAGGCTATTTATAGGACTTTTGTAGGAGCCTTGCTAAGGACAAGTAGCAGTGATTCTGGAAAATGAAACTTCCAGGTTTCAGCTTTCTGACAAGCAAGTTTCCAGGAAATTTGGACACCAGTTAATTGAACACAAACATAATCATCCCAGCATAGAATAAAATGCAGAGGTAAAGCAATCAGATTCTAAGAGAACATGGCAAATTATGTCAGGTTAAAAGGATGATAATAGTGTTAGTTACTTTCCAGTTGCTATGACAAAATAGTACAACAAAAGCAACTTAAGGAAAGTTTTACTCAGCATAGTGCCAGGCACAGGCCATCATTTCAGGGAGGTCACAGAGGTAGGAACTTGGGGCAGCTGATTGTATTGCATCCACTGTCAAGAAACAGAAACAGTAAATGCCTGTGTTCAGCTCACTTTCTCCTTCATGTACACTCTAGGATCCTATCCCAGGGAATGATGCCATCAACAGTACAAAGGTCTTCCTACTTCAATTAACCTAATCAAAACAATCCCTCCACAGGCACAACCTCTCAAGTTATTCTAGCCCTCAAGAGCTGATAAACAAGGTTAACATCACAATAAATGAAACATTCTCTAAAGTTTGTGTGAAGGAAGCTGGCAAGAGGTCTTTTGATAACTTCCGTATTTACTAAATGAAAAGAGGACAAGGAGTTGGAATGATGTGCATGAACTTTAAAAGAAGTTGAGAAACAAATTTGTATTAAAAGAAAAGTTGAGGGGCTGGAGAGATAGCCTATCTGTTAAGAGCACCGACTGCTCTTGCAGATGACCCGGGTTAGATCCCCAGAACCCACATGGCGGCTGAGAACCGTCTGTAACTGCAATTCCAGGAGAACTCCAGTTCCAGGGGAATCCGAGACCCTCTTCTGACCTCTGCGGCATTGCACGACATAGTGGGTGCACAAACCTACATGCAGACAATACATTCATACACATACAAAAATAAATAAATAAAAATTTAAAAAAGAGAAAAGTTGAAAGCTAACAAGAAGAGCTGGAGAGATGGGTCAGTGGTTAAGAGTGCCGCCTGCTCTTGCAGAGGACATGGGTTCTATTCCTAGCACCCATATGGCGGCTAAGAATTGTCTTTAACTCCAGTTCCAGGGGAATTTGATGCCCTCTTCTGATGTCTTCTGCACTGCACGACACAGGTGCACCAACCTACATGCAGACAGTACACTCATACACATAAAAAAATAATAATAAATTTTAAAGAAGTTGAAAAAAAAGGAAAGCTAATGAGAAAAATCATACAATTAATTGGAAATAATGAAAGCCCAATAAACACTAACGATGTGATGAGATTTCACCTTATCACAGACCCATATACTCAGAAATCAAAATGTACTTTTCATAATTTTCTCTGCTCCATAGTTCAGCTATTGCAATAGTAGCTAGCTGTATTTGCATATGTTAGATCTTTTTCTAGAAAGCATGTTGCCATTTTTAATATGAAGTGATCTATCTTCCTACAAACCAAAAAGGGAGATTTTTTTTTTCAAAAACAGTATATAACCTGGAATTATGAGAAATATAAAAAATTAAGTCACAATATAACAGTGAATTGTAAAGGCAGAGAAAAAATAATGAAAACAAAAACTGGATTGTTGGCTATTAAATACATTTTAAAAATAAAATATCATTAGGAAAATATAAGTAAAGCAGCAAAATTTCTTGAGCCTTCATTTTAAATCAACCCATTTGACATATTTATTTATAATGTGTCATTATTCTAGAGGAATTGACACACTAGAGCCCATGGGTAAAATCTGGCTTATTTACTTATTTCTAATTATAGTGTTCCTTGACACATCAATGTTTATGCATTTACACATTGTCTATAGGAGCTTTGGGGCTGCCATGATAGGTAGTTGCAAAAATAACACAGCAGGCCAAAAAAATAAAAAAAGAAATTAAATGTTTACTATTTGACAAGCCAGGCAAACAATTTACCTTTAAGAAATGAAAATGATAAATTTTCACAGAATGATAAATTTAACTTTAGTGGCAAAACTAATTTTCAAACAAACATTTTAACTTGCTCATTTATCAGATATGTTTAATTCAAAATGAAGTGTTAGGTACATTTCTATACTGTAAGTCATTACTAGTAAGCAAGACAACAGAGGTCTTTGCAAATAGCAAGTTCACATCATAGTACTGAGTGGGAATTTTAGTTAACAAACTAAGGAGACATGAATCTGTGGTGAATAGATTATTCAAACTTGGTGTGTAGAGGAAATGAGTTGCTAGTCACAGTTAGCTGAGTTTTAGAGAGGCTGGCTGGCATAGATGATGAAAGTTAAGAAATCTCAGTATGCTGATGCACATTCCAAGCAGTCAGATGAGCTAGAACAAAGGTTTTAAAGCTAAAGCTAGCTGGCAGATTCAAGGAACAGAAAGTAGGTCTGTTGCCTGGAATTAACATACAAGTAGCAGAGTGGCTTTAGAAGAGTTTAGTCAGCTAGATTAAAGTCAACTCATGTATCAATTTGTAAATCAAGATAGCTGACTGAATATTTCAATTAAAATGGAAAGCCATTGAATTATTTAAAATAAGTAACAGAAGTGCTCTGATTTCATTTGAAATAATTCACACCGGATGCTGTGTAGATTTTTAGCAAGTTAGCTGGACATAGATTGTATGCACCAAGAACAGACTCTGGGTGGGGGGTAGAATTAGACAATACTGCACTTTCCGTACCAGAACTGGTGTTCAGTGCATAATTTAGTAGAGATGGAGATAGTTGAACTGATTTGATGATTCTCTCTATATACCCAGCGTTCTTTCTTTTATTCTTTTTCCTTTAAATATATAAGTAATACAATTTGTTGACCGAGCTTTTTGAGGGTAGCCACAATAAAAAAAAAAATGAGCAGTTTAGTAAATAAAAGGTGAAATCAAAGAGTCTGCTTTAACAACTTCAAGTTAGAGACGTTTATACCATGGCAGAGAAGTTACATAATTAGTATGATATTTATATATGGTTGTAAACAAAGAAGTAATTTAGACATAAATCAGTACAGCTGTAGTGGAAGATCTGGAAGTAGATGAGAAAATTGTATAATATACTGATTGAAAACAGGGACCACCAGAAAGATGGTTCAGCAGATAAAACACTTTCTGATGTCTGTTTGATCCTTCAAAACCCACAGTAAAATGTCAGAATGGATACAGGAAGTTTTCCTTCTCTGACCTCTATATGACCTGCATGGCATATATTCACCCATTGTAACACACACACACAGACACACACACAACACATTTGCACCTACACACAAAAAAATGATTTGTTTAATGAAATCACAGACAAAATAGGAAGAGGTCCAAGTGATTAAAATGACATTTAAGTTCAAGGTACAGAGTTTGCTAAAAATAAAGGATCCTAAAGAAGAGGTATAGCAAACCAAATGAGGAATTTATTGTGAAGGGAATCCAAAGTAATAATATTTTTAAGGATTAATAAGTTCATGATATATCAAGAGTTAAAACAGATAACACTTTACATTTGGAACATTTCTTGGATATTGAGGGAGTACAAGGGATGAAGAAGTGAGCAGAATATGTTGAAGAAAGGGTGAAAAGCTACAAGGTTTAGTCTACACAGTCAAACTTTTCAAGAACTATTTTTTTTTAGTACTAGGGTAAAGAGGATGAAGTTTTGTACACATTTGTGCAGTTGTATTTATTTATATACTGTGTAAATGACACTGTTACTCTAGGACATTGTAAAGTAGGCTATATTTATGTGGTAGTAATCCAGTAGTGAATTATTAAACTATTGATAATGCAGATCATCAAGGAGAATAATTCATGGAAAACAAAAAGTGAAAAATAATCTGGGCTTCATAGCAATTGAAAAAGAATTAGTCTAAAACTATAGCTAAGATGGATCTCTCAAAATGAATGGATGACGAAAAGACCATGGATAATGGTTTTCATATATAAATCCATTGTTGGAGGCTTAAGAAGGAACTCCTGTCTTATTAGTGTCTTGGGCTCAATGCTCTTAAAGGCATTTTTATCATTTTTTGTGTTGAGGCTGTGTTCTAGTTTGTCTTCCATTGCGGTGACAAAACACTCTGACCAACACCAACTTGGAGAGGAAAGGGTTTATTCAGCTTACATCTCCTGGGTCAGTTCATCACTTAGGGAGCCCAAGGCAGGATCTCAGGGCAGGAAACTGGGGGCAGGAGCTGAAGCACAGGCCATGGAGGAAGGCTGTTCACTGGCTTGCTCCCCTGGCTCATGCCCAGCCTGCCTTCTTATACCGTACACAACAACCTGTCCATGGTGGCACCACTCATTGTGGTCTTGGCCCTCCCACACTGCTCGACCATCAAGACAATACTCCACAGATGTGGCCACAGGCCAATCCAATAGAGCCAATTCCCCAACTGAGGCTCCCTCAACCCAGGTGTGTCAAGTTGACACTAAAGCTATCCAGCACAGGCTGTAAGACTTGCATAAATGATGTTCTGGCATTCAGAGCAACTCCTTCTACTTTTAATTGTTTTCTGTATCTAACTACAGCATTTACAATTTCTAATAGTATTGCTTTCAGAGTTCAAGTATAAATTTCTGGTGGATCTGCATAGCAGTAGTAATAGGAGCAATTTCCAATATATCAGGAACTGGAAAATGCAAAATACTGCCATTGTATCCACATCAATAATGTACGCAAAGTCCTGGTCTTCCTTTGGTGTGCCAGTTCCCTAATGACTCCTGGGTAATAATACTTTCCTTTTAAATGTATTTTGTCCTTATATAAAAAAATATTTGGGCCTGTTAAAACTATTATAATCTGGATTCTTATACAACATCCTTTTTGTTTCAAGTACCTAGAATGAGAATGTGATTGTTTGAATGAGAATGATCCCCAATTGGCTTCATGTATTCAGACATTTTATCCCCAGTTGGTGGTGCTGTTTTGGGAGCTCTTAGAAGGTATGGGCAGGCTGGAGGAAATACATCAGTGGGGGTGGGCTTACACAGTTTAACAAGACTTGTCAGTCTCTAGTTGCTCTCTCTCTGCTTCTTGTGTACACTGGAAGATATGAAACTTGGCTTTCTGCTCCAGCTCCTGCCACCATGTCTCCCCACCACTATGGACTCTATCTGGAACCGGTCAATTTTAAGGCCAAATACACTCTTCCTTTTACAAGTTCCCTTGGTCATGGTCATTTTATCACAGCAAGAGAAAGGTGACTAATATGCTCATCTTTTTAGTTATGGCAATTATTAGAGTTAATCTAATGCCTGAAGTCTGAGGAACAAGATCAAGTATGACATAGTCATATTTGGAAGGCAGATATGCAAGGTCTCAAAAAGAAGACTTGTTTATGATTCACATAAGACAGAGGTACAGAACTACAGAGACTTGACACCTTTCATCCTGTGTCTCTCATAGCGGCTGCTCTATAAAACCACTCCATAAAATTACCAGAGGATCACAAAGGATAATTGAACAATTCCCAGATGATATTTTAATACATCCTAGGATTTTAGAAACTGTGTCTTTTTTTTCAGTTAATATTTGAAACTTTGAAGTAGAAGAAATTATTTTTTTAATTTTTTATTAAAGTTGCGTGCATTTCATACATGACTTCTCAGTTTATTCCAGACTCATTTCCCCCTCCATGCCTCCTGCCCATCCCAAGTTCATGTGGTTTGCCATACATGTCCTGTTTCCCCTTCTGAGTCTTTTCAAAGTTTTTCAATGTAGAAGACTATTGGGGAGAGGGGGAACTCTACTGCTTCAGTCAGTTCCCTCCCTCAGTCCTTTCATTTTTGTTGTTCCCTCCCACCTGTTTCTTTCAATATATACATTTATATATGTCACACATGTACAAAAATCATATCATCTGAAGATAAACTGTATACTATTTCCAAATCATATTTCGGGATTCAAATTTTCCCTTTTAATTTTATATTGCTCTAAAATATGCAAACATACACTCCACCCTTGTACCAAAATTATAAAATCAGAAAATAAGTAGTATCTTAATTCTAGAACCTGTTAAGGTATTCACATTCAAAGAGCCAGTTGCTTTTAGATAAAGAAAAATACAACATTAATTTTACTCAGTTTTCCCTACTTGATGTTTTTGTTACCTCACATAACATAATAACTTCAAGTTCTATCCATTTACCTGTAAAGTTCATGATGTCATCTTACTTTACCACTGCATAGAACTCCATTGCATAGATGTACCACATTTTCTCTATCCACTTGTTGGCTGAAGAACACTTGGGTTTGTTCCAACTCTTTGCTATTGTGAAGAGAGCCGCAATAAAAATAGCTGTGCATGTATCTCTGTGGTAGGATGAGTCTTGTGGGTATATACCCAGGAGTGGTATGGCTGGGTCACGTGGTAGGCTCATTTTGAATCTTTTAAGGGTTTTCCACACTGATTTCTATAGTGGTTGTATGAGCTTACATTCCCACCAGCAGTGAATGAATATGCCCGTTTCCCCACAACCTCTCTAGCATTTGGTATCATTTGATTCCATGATGTTAGCCAGTCTTACTGGAGTTATATGATATCTTAAAGTGGTTTTAATTTGCATTTCATTAATTATTAATGATGTTGAACACTGTTTAGGACTTTTTTCAGCCATTTTTACTTACTCACTTGTGAAATCTCTGTTCAGTTCTTCATCTCTTGAGTGCGTCATTTGTTTTCTTATGTCTTTGTTTTTTGAGTGGTTTATATATTCTTGAAGTTAATGCTCTGTCCGATGTATCAGTGGTGAAGGTTTACTCTCACTCTATGTGTTTTCTCCTCACTTCACTGATTATTTCTTTTGCTATACAGAAGCCTTTGAGTTTAATGAGGCCCCACTTGTCAGTTGTTAACCTTATTTCCTGAGCAACTGCTTTCTGATTCACAAAGTCTTTTCCCTCACTTATGTATCGTAGGTTGTTGCCAACTTTGTCTTCTATCACCTTCAGGGTTTTGGGTTTCATGTTGAGATCTTTGATCTATTTGGAGTTGATTTTTGTACAGGGTGAGAGGTAGGGGTTTAATTTTATTCTTCTACAAGTGTGATCCAGTTTTGCCAACACCATTTGCTGAAGATGCTGTCTTTCTTCCATTGTGCCTTCTTGGTCCCTTTGTCAAATATGAGGTGGCAGAAATTGTATGAGCTCAAGTACTGATCTTCAATTTTGTTCTATTTGTCTACAGATCGGCCTTCTTCTGTTGCTTGTTGTTGGTGGTGTAAGGAAAGGCTACTGATTTTGTATCCTGCTACTTTATGGAAAGTTTTAATCAGTTCTAGGAGTTTTCTGGTGGAGGTTTTAGCATTCCTTATGCAAACTATTATATCATCTGCAAAAAGGTGTGCAAAATAAATGCACACTCCTCTTTTCCAATTAGTACTCATTTAATTTCCCTTTCTTCCCTTATTGCCCTAGCAAGCATTTCAAGCCCTGTATTGAAGAGGAGTGGTGATAGGGGGCAGCCTTGCTGAGTTCCTGCCTTTAACGGGAATGCTTCCAACTTCTTTTGATTTAGGATGATGTTGGTTGTGGGTTGGTTGTATATGGCTTTGATTATGTTGAGGAATGGTGCCTCCAGTCCAATTCCTTCTAGAACTTTAAACATGAAGGGATGCTGGATTTTGTCAAATGCTTTGTCTGTGTCAATTGATATGATCATGTGATTTTGTCTTTAAGAGCATTTATGTGTTTTATGATATTTATTGATTTGTGCATGTTGAACTATCCCTGCGTTTATGGTATGAATCCAACTTGGTTATGATGGATGATTTTTTTGATTTGGGTCTGTATGAGGTTTGCAAGTATTGTGTTGTGTTGAGTATTTTTGCATCTATTTCCATTAATGAGATGGGCCTACAGTTATCTTTTTTTGGTTGTATCTTTGTCTGGTTTGGTATTAGGGTAATGCTAGCTTCATAGAAGGAATTTGGGAGATTTCTCTCTGTTTGTATTCTTCTGAACAGTTTGAGTAGTAATGGCTGTAAGTCCTCTTTAAATATTTTATAGAAGAATTCTGCCATGAAACCACCTGGTCCTGGGCTCTTTTTGGTTGGGTGGTGTTTTTATTACATTTTCAATTTCCTCAAACATTATCAGTCTTTTTAAGCTGTCAGTCTCTTATTGGTTAAGCTTTGGGGAATTCCAGGATTTCAGCTATTTATCCATTTCTCATAGGTTTTCAAATGTAGTGGAGTATATGTTTTTGAAGTATTCTCACATAATTGTCTGGATCTTTTTGTTGTCAGTTGTGAGGTTTCCCTTTTCATCATAAATTTTATTGATCTGGAGTTCTTTTTTTTTTTTTTTTTGTCTTTTGGGTTAACCTGGGCTAGAAGATCTTTCTATCTTGTTTTATCTTTCCAATGAACACAACTTTGGTTCATCACGATTCTTTGTCTGTGTGCTACGATTTTGTGTCGATGTCAAATTTCTTTCTGCTCTGATTTTTTGTTATTTCTTCTGTCTATGGGAGTTTGGGGTTCCATTTGTTGTGTTGTTTTTCAAGTGTGTTTTAGCTGCAGGGTTAGATCATTTGTGGTTTGTTGTGCTCTTTTTTAAATGTAGGCCACCCAGGGCTATAAACTTCAGTCTTAGGACCTCTTTTAAAGTATGTAGTGTGTAGTCATTGCATTTATGTTCCAGAAAGTTTTTATTTCTTTCTTTTATTTCTTCCGTTGACCCCATTCATTATCATAACTTGTTGTTGTGTAAAATCTACATTTGGTCTTGTAGATAGTAAGGTTTATCCTGGTGGTTGAGTATGCTTTTATTGCTCTGTGGTCGACAGAATGCATGATATGTTTTCAATCGTTTTTGTATTTATGTGAGTTTTTTTTTTTTTTTTTTTTTCTGTATCCCAGTGTGTTTGTTGATTTTTGGGAATGTTCCATGGGTTGCTGAGTAGAAAGTATATTCTCTCGTGTTTTTGGGTGGAATATTCATTGGATGTTGCTTTGTGAGGTCCATTTGGTGTAATGTAGTGTTCAGTTCAGATTGTCTCTCTGTTTATTCCTGTTCATAGACTGTACTGAGAAATTCACTATAAAAGTCTGATTGGTTTTCCTTTATATGTGACTGTGCTATTTTTTTTCTTGTAATCTTGTCCTTGTTTTGGCATCTAGTGTTTTAACTATGATATGGCGTGGAGAATTTCTTTTGTGATCTTGTCTATTTTGGAGTTCTATGTGGCTTCTTGTAGTTTGTATGGTTTGTCTCTTTTCATTTTCGCTAGAAAATTTTCTTCATATTATTCTGTGAAGATCAATAGATCAATACCATTGTTTGGTGATCCTTCCCTTCTCTTATGTTAGGAGGTTGGTCTTTTGTATAGTGCAACGAATTTCCTGGTGGTTCTTGTCTGTGTTGTGATTTTTTTGTTCTGTGTTTCAAATCTTTGAGCTTTCTAATTTTCCTTCGATATCTTCCAGGCTTATGATATTTTCTTGTGCTTCAACTCCACCCATCTGCTTTTGGCCTTTCCCCATCCTTTCGATTATGGATGATGGTAATTTTCCTTTTTTCACATCCTCCTTTCCTGTATTTCTCACAATAGTCCACTTCCTTTTGACTTGTTTCTCCTTTCTTTGTTATCTTGGCCTTTTTGTATTATCAGCTGTATTTTTTCCTATTTCTTTGAGTTGTTTTTCTTCTAAGTTTGTCATTCTTTCTGTTTCTTCTAGTTTGTCATTCTCCCTTCTAGCTCTCTTTTACGTCCTTTTATTTTTCTCTGTGTTTGCACTACATTTCCTTTCCTCCTCCAGTTTCTTCTGAGTTTCTTCATTTTCTCCCTTTAGTTTCTGATTTGTTCTTTATCAATCTTGATTTCTTTGCTATGTCTATGATTGTTCTTCAGAACTCGCATTTCCTGGGTATCTTCCAGAGAGATCCCGTTATACTGGATCGTTCATTATCTTTTTATTATTATTATTATTATTTTTATTGTAAGTTTGAACTTTAGAGTACACATTGCATCAAGTAACATAAATGACATTTGTGATACCAAACAAATATACAAAATACAGTGAGACTTTATCATGAAATTCACATCTTTTTCCTCCAACTTGTATGGCATATCTATAAGTATAAGACATATATATATATATATATATGGTTCCTCCTTGGCAAACCCTAACAACCATCAATCCTGCCCCTGTGCCCCACACTGGGGTTCCTCCCCTGCTATGGTCACCCAAATGAGGTCCTATAGGACTGGTATTGTCTGGTAAAGATTTATTATGTGCTTTTCCCATATTGTTTTTTCTTTGTGTTTCTGCCATGTGGCTTTGTTTTATTGTTTGTATTCTGGTGCAAATCTCAAATGTTTCTTCACTGCATTGAAAGCTTAATTTGCTTGTTTCCTACAGGTGCGTTTGTTGTCTTCCCCTTGGTTTATGGAGGGCTGGTTGTGTTAGGTTTCCAGTTTCCACTTTTGGTTATATATTAAGAGGTTCGGCTGGCTCTTCCTTTTCTGGTCTGGAACTTCTCCAGAAGTCCTATTCCCCAGTTGCCAAGCTGTCTCCTCTCTCTGGTCCTGGTGGGTAACTGGCTGGCTGGGTGACTCCACCCTGCTGCTGTGGACCCTGGCCAGGTGTGGCTGGCTGGCAGGCAACAGGCTAGGCCCAGGGCAGTGATGAGCCCTCCTGGTGTTGTGCTCACCTATTCCCCAGATGCCCAGCTGCCTCCTCTCTGTAGGCCTGGTGGGTATTCCAGAAATTATTTCTTAACTTATGTGATCATTTTATTCTTTATCCAAATGTTATTACTTGATAGATTCTTAATGTTATGGAATTTAGATTCTGTAATATTTCTCCAATGATCTAAATATTTGTTTTGTGATCACTTGAAAATTTTCAAACTTTTCTGTCATGTAACAATGGTTAAATGTTTCAAGATTTCTATTATGAGAACTTTTCATGTTCTTTCATCTTCAAAATATAGTCTCCAATAACTTCTCCTGTGTAAAGTGATACTCTGTCTTCTTGGCATTCTGGTTTCTGTCTTCAAAACTCAGTCAGGATGCTTAACATCATTCCTAAATTCTACCAGATAGGATTTTTTTTTTACTTTTTTTTATTGATGCTTTGTGCATTTCATACATCATTTTCCAATTCAGTTCAGGCATATTTCCCCTTCCCTTCCCACCACCCCCACCCCATCCCAGATCATGCATTCTGCCATAACTGTCCTGCATCTTTCTCTCAGTTTTTTTTCATTTTTTAGCTATAAGTGATAAATCAACTGGTAAAAGAATAATTAATGACAAAACAATTGCAGGTGGCGTTTGTGCCAAAACAAACACAGAAAAAAACAAGTAAAGAAGGGGGTGAGGGGTTTTGTTTGTTAAACCCTAGTTGATAAAATGAGTGTCAGACTTAATGCTGTAAGTTTCGCCATTCACCCAATCGCAGCCCTTAACGTTCTACCTGCCCCCTCTTTCCGCAAGATTTTCCCTAGGCTTTCCAAAAGGGGCAGGTGGTGAGAGTCAAAACAGTCCCACTCTCTCCTGGAGCTGTGATCTAATGGAGTCTGGTCAATTATTGCTGTTTCACTTTCATGGGCTGACATTACAATGTTTCTGTCTAATAAATATGAACAGCGGGGTCTTTACTCGTTGAGCTTATAAACACCAGTAACTGGTATAAGGATTAAGCGTTGTGGCATCAACGCCATGGCGTTATTCCGCACATAGGAAGGAGAGAGCTAATAGCTATTAGTGATTTGGGATATACAGTCATAGGGCTGCCTCTGCTGCACAGATTTAGGGATAGTAGGCGTTGGTGTAGCTGGTTTGCTGACAGGTCTATTTGCTTGACTCAAGGAGAGCCACTATTTGCTTATAATGGGTTTTAGTGGCCTTTGGGTAACACTCTCTGGTTGGGTTGCCAGAGGCCATCTGTACACGCATGTGGGTCCTCAATACATCCCTGCCCATGTGACGTTCAGGTTCGTTGGGCAGCAGGGGCCTTTCACTACTCTCTTTTGTCAGGTTTTCCCAGTTAGAGGCAAGGAGCCTTTTCCTGTTTGTGGGGCTTGGATTTCTGGCTACAGACATCTCCTTGGTAAGAATATCCATTTGCTGATGTCAGACGTCTGTATTAATATATTTGCTTTAAGTGCACTAGATTAAGGACTTTAGTTTATATTTGGTTCTGAACAGGAATAATCCTTTCTCACAGTTCTTATGCCATATTAATTGATTGGTTTGATTCAACAATGACCTAGTGTTTGCCTAGGGACATGTCTTTCAGGGACACATGGTGTTTTAGGAGCTTAGTAAAAGTAATATTATGTGTTAATAGTACAGAAACATTGGTTACAGACTCTGATAAAACGGTAAGTCATCAGAGTTAACTGGGAGATGTAAATCGCTCGGTTGTCACCATTTTTTTTACATCAATAATCTATAGAGCAAATTAATTTTGGGATTGGCACCCATACAAATAGTTTCTCCTAAAATTTCTTCTGTTGTACATATAACACCTGATGTAGCATTTTCTTTCAGATTTGTTCGATTAACAAGTGTAAACAAAAATTTAAGTTTGGTTCCGCCAATTTAATCATTTATCATTATAGGGCACACCAAACACCCACAAACCCTTGGTTGAAATTTCTGATGAAATCTGCTGCCTGATTCTCCTATAGTTATGCCATCCTTACCCACTGTCTTGGACACTTCATGCGTTAAAAACTCACTGGGGTGGGGGTCATCCAGCTCTCCATGACCCCTTTTCGTCCCCCCCCTTGCACTTCCCCTCCTTTCACACTCCCTCCTGTTTCCCTCTTTTTTTTTTTTTTTTTTTTTTCTCTCCCCCCCCCCCTCTTCTCACCCCCCCACAAAAAAAAAAAAAACAGCTTTGCATTGAGTAGGATGTACCAGAAAGTGCCAACTGAAAGGTTGACCCGTCTGAACATTGAAAGGAAGAAAAGCCTCAGATTGCCATAAACATCGAACCCCTCTGTGGATCCTACTTGTAACAACTATTTATAATGAGTCCTAATGAAACTTACCTTCTAGGTGCCACAAAGGTTTTGATATGAGAGAATTTCTTGCCTCCCTCCCATAGAACAAGGAGAAATATGATGATGATGAGGTCGTTCTCCAACTGTAAATTAGAGACAACTATTATAGAGGCAATCTCTTATAAAACTGGTGAAACTGCCTTCTTTAATTGTCTACCAGATAGTTTTAAGCTGATACACAATAGCATGAGTAGCCTAGAATCCCGAGACAAGTATTTCTCTTGCATCTGTTTATTTCAACATTTATTAAAAAACTTCATAGCCTAATTAATTCAGAGACAATTAAAATTGTTCCTTTTTTTAAATCACATGTGGTATTTTGGCTACATCACAGTTTTGGAAATATTTAGATTTTAAATTTGTTTTAAGGCCAGAGAGATTACTTAGTGGGTAAAGTGCTTTCTGTACAAATGTGAGGACCCAAGTTTTGATCCCTAGCAGCCACATAAAATGCTAGGACTAGATGCCTGCAGTTGCAATCTTAGCTCTGGGAGGTGGAGATGGGAGGGTCTCTGGTTCTTACTGGCCAGCTCTAGGTTCATGGAGAAACCCTATTGTAAAAATAAATAAATAAATGAGTAAAAAATGAATAAATAATAATAAAATCAATCAGTCAATCAATCAATCAATTATTAAAGTGGAGCCCAAATGAGAAGAAAGTTGACACTTTGGCTTCCCCAAGTATGTACATGGTCATGCATACATGTACACATGTGCATCCACACACAAATAAATAAATATATTTTAAAAAATTAGTTTTGAGAAAAAAAATCAAGATTTTTTTCTGTGTTTCTATTTAATTTTTCTCCATTTGATTTATCTCTTTAACAGATGGAATGCTTCTCCATTTGTGTAGGATATTTCCCATATTACCACACCTCATTGTGTCAATCAGACCTCATTGTCATGACAACACTATCATCATTCAAATCACTATGGATAGACTTTTTTTCAATATTTATTCTTTATTTATATTAACACTGCCAAAAAGAAAAATTAAGTAGCACAATGAAAGTGCTGAAAGTTTAACATACAGAAAGAATTGGTAGTAACTTAACTGGATAGTGTTTGGAAAAGAAGGAATAAATGTAAACCAGGTCATGACTAAAGACAACATTTTCACCAAAATTTCTTGTATAAATAGGTTTCTTACCCTAGAGTGGAATTATCCCACTGGGGTTCAACACTATTCTTCAAAGGATCTTCTCATCAAGATACCATGGACTGAACTTTTGTCAACTCTTGTGGTTGGATTGAAAGTTCCAAGGAATTAGAGTCCACCTTTGCAGGGAGGCATGGTGACAGGATCAGGGGCAGAAAGTGGAGTTTCACATCTTCAAGTGGACACAGGAAGTAAAGAGAGCATCTGGAGACTGGAAAGTTTTTTGAACTCTCTAAGCCTTCCACCAGTGATGTATATCCTCCAGCATGGCCACACCATTTAAGACATCCTAAAACAGCACCACCAACTGGGAACAAAATGTCTGAATACATGAAGCCTATAGGGGATATTCTCATTCAAACCACCACAATCTATTCCCTGCCCCTCATAGGTTCATGACCATATAAAATCCAAAATGTATTTAGTCCAACCTTAAAAGTCCCCATAGGTCAATCTCTTAAGTGCAAGGTCCTGTAAAATCAAAAGACAAATTACATGTTTCCAACATACAGTGGAACTGAATACACATTCCCATTCCAAAAGGGAGGAGGAAAGGCATAGTAAGGAAATATAGGACCAAAACAAGACTGAAAACAAGCAAAGCATACATCAATGCCAGTGGCTCCATGTGAGGTTTCTGGGACTTTACTTCCAAAGGGCTTAGATGGCTCATCTCTTTCAGCTTTGCAGGAATCATACATTTCTTAGGCTGGTACCACTCCCTGTATACAGCTCTCCTTGGCAAATATCTCAAATGTCTTCTTGTGATCCCTACTTCCAACCAGGCTTCACCTTCACAGCTTCATTCAATGGCCTATCAGGGGCTTCTTTATGCAGGGATGATCCTGCTGCACTCTGCCTGGCCTCCATAGCTCTCTGAAACTGAGGAGGAAGAAGGGATGACCTCTTCACTCTTGTATCCTTTATGCCTCTAAAGCCAGCACCACATGAATGAAACTGCTGAGGTTGGCTGCAAGTTTGGGACAGATCCTGGCCTCTTTCAACCACATTCATAGCTTTTCTCTGCCCTGGACTTCTTGGAGTACAAAACCCATTCATTATTTTCTTTTCAAATGTTGGAGGCTTAGCTGGGGTTGGTCTTGCCCTGAAGGTACACTTTCTATTGTTTACTTGTAAATGTTTAGGTCTCTCATTATTTTCTTTTCAAATGTTGGAAGCTTAGCTAGGTTTGGTCTTGCCCTGAAGGTACTCTTTCTATTGTTTACTTGTAAATGTTTAGGTCTCTCCTTAATCACTTTAATCTCACTTTTCCCATCTTTTAGTTGTGAATCTCTAAGCCTCTACTTAATCACTTTAATCTCCTTATAAAAGGGATACTCTCATTCAGCACACACCTGGGCTCCAACATTAATCTTCCTGGTGCACTTTTCTAATCCAAACTGTACATTCTGTATTTCTTTCTGTCCCATTTGCTTTTTTTTCCACTGTAGATCGGTATATATAATATTAATCATCAATAGCCACACCATCATTTCTACATTAGTCTGTCTTGAAATATCCTCTGCCAAAGAAATTAGTGCTACAAAACAAAACAAAACAAAACAAAACAAAAACAAAAACAAAAACAAAACAAAACAAAACAAAAAAAAAAAGAAAAAGAAATTACTGCTTTGCTTTTCAACTTCACCTCAGGCAAGCATTTGGGCTGTGGCAAACTCCAGCCAGACTCTGCCAAAATATCCCAATTGGTGCTTAATTCCTTATTTTTCTCTGAACTACATCTTTCTCAGTATTGATTTTTTTCTAGGCTTCTACTGTAAGACCCCAAATGAGCCTTACCGTTGGGAGACCCCCAAGTGAGAGACAAAGAGACAAATCTCGATGCAAAAGTAAGAGGTTTAATTTGCCGGCATGCAGGGGTTCACCTGTACAGCGGGGAAAGGCAGAAACCTGAACAATCCCAGTATTCAGTTTTTATACATTTTGAGCAGAGCAGGTTACAGCAACAGCAACAGCAATGAGTCATGTTTTCATTGGTCACTCGAAGTGACCTTTACACAGATTGGTTATTTTTGGAAATGTGGAAATACTTAGTATGTTGGTATGCAGGAGCCCTAGGGACCAGGCCCTCAGGGTGGCACCTTACTGAAGTTGAAACCAACTGTGATTTCCTGTTATTTTGCTAACCTGTTATTTGTTAACCTATTATTCACTAACCTAGGGAGGGGCTGCTATTAGCCATGCTAGGGAGGGATTGTTTATCAAGATGGAAAATCCCACTCCTTCTGTCCCTTCACTACTAGAATGACCTGTTAAGTTCTCCTTACAGTAGTCAACAGCTTTTCTAGCCCAAAGTTCCAACGTCTTCCAGATTTCTCCAGATACCCACATGGTCAGGTTCTTCACAGCCAACAGTTCACTCTCTGGTACCAATTACATTATTAGTCACTTTTTTGTTGTTGTGATAAAACCACCATGACTAAGGGAACTTCTAGAGAATTAGAGTCCATCATGGCAGGGAGGCATCATGGCAGGAGCTGGTGCAGAAAGCTGAGGTTCACATCCTCAAATTGGCATAGGAAGCAGAGAGTTGGATATTTATATTCCTTTACTTTGTAAAATCAGGCTGAAATCAAAACTGTTCTAGAGATCATTGTAAATATTTAAGACTGTTCAGAATTAAGAGACCAACCACAATGGACATAATAAAAGAAAGAAATCAAAGTAGAAATAGGTTGAAAACATGGATGAGTCAAAAGGATAATACAACCAAGGAAGTAGTTTCTATAGAGAGTTTATACTGCAACTGTATCAAGATGGCCACAGACTTGGGGGATTGACCCCCACAGTCCTGGGGTATAGAAGTCCAAAATCACAGTGATGGTGAGTTTGGATTTCTGGGAGGCCTTTCTCTTTAGGATACAGATGATAGCGTTCCTGATCCCACTTCACATGGTCTCCCTCTCTGAATATATTTGTGTCTCTGTTTCTAAATTTCCTACTCTATCAGGTGGTTTTCACTTTAAATTAATCAAGTATAGAAAACTTTCCCCTCAAATAGGCACATTCACAAGTATGGCAGATTTTAGTTTCAACAACAAAATTATTAGATAGACACAGTTTCATCTGTAAGGACATAGATCAACAGCAAATTATAAAGGTGAAGAAATACAGAAATAAAAGAGGAAAGCATTATGAGATTAATAGTTTAAATTTGCAAAGACAGAGATAATTAGAAAGGATATTGAAGCCATAATTGATATCAGTTTATATAGTTTGTTGTTTAATGAATGGAAAGACTTTTTTTATCTTCATATCCAGAGAACAGCTCTAAGGTTACATACCACAAGTCTTCTGTCTTAATTGATATATAGGTAGAACTCCTGGGAATTCTACATCTTTTAAATGCATGGAAATTATTCTTAGGAGGTGATAACTTGTGGTTATTATTAACATCAGCAACCTCTAAAGGATCAAAGCTCACTCTTTATTTCTCTGCTGTCAATCTTGGTAGAGTAATATTTGAATGTAATTTGTAATCGCTTTTCTTTTGTTTTTGATATATTTTATATTCGCGTCTTGAAATTTATTTTTCCTCTGTATTTCTCCATTCTAAATACTTCTGGCATTTCCTGACTCTTAACTGTTAACTCCCCATTTCTTTTGTTACCTTCAACCTTGGATCCCTGAGAGGTTTATCCTCAGCCCTTTTACTTTTATATTTGTTCACTAGTTTGATCTCCACTATTTCCATGATGTTAACTATATTCCTTCTATAACTCAAATAGTATTTAAATTTCCCTTAAGAGATCTCTAGTTCTTGGACATGGTAGCACTGAAAATAATGCATTTATGTTGAAATTATATTATTTTTTTCCATAACTGAACTATGTATGCTCAAATGTACTTTACTTCCTATATTACTTCTTTTTGAAGTTTCTGTCACACAATTCATTTCTCAAGTAGATGAAGCCATTGGTTACCATCAGCCCAGAAGATTTTCTGTCTCACCTCTAGTATAATAGAGTTCAAATCGTGCTTTAGAGTATCCATGGTGTTTTCATGGACACAATCTTGACTTCCATCGCAAACCTCATGTTCTGTCACAATCCCTTATTTTTATTATTCTATTTTGGGGGGAGGTTTTCTGAGACAGGGTTTCCCTGTAACCCCAGCTGTCCTGGAACTTGCTCTGTAGACCAGGCTGGCCTTGAACTCACAAAGAAAGATCCGCCTGCCTCTGCCTCCCAAGTGCTAGGATTAAAGGTGTGCACTACCACACCTGGCTTTTTATTATTCTTACTTAATATTAGATATCTGCTTCTCCCTAAAAAGTGCACTAACCTTCTAGACTCAACAAGATGTTGCCCTGACCACTACATAAAATATTTGCTCAAGATTTTCTAGTGACATTTGCTGAAAATTTTCAACATTTAGAGCTCAGCTCACAGGCCACCATTATTACAGTATCCAGTCAAATGTCATCTCCTCCTCACTCCCCAAAAACTATGGTCACATCTTTCAAAATAAGTTACTGGTGCAATCAGTGTTTCCCACTGTCCCATTGTCTGATTTACTTTATCAGTAACACTTACCAATTCCATATGCGGCAAGGCTTTTTCTATCTTTTTATTAAAATCTAACTACATAACTAATTTTCACATTTTTAACAAAATGAAGGAATAAAATATTTGATAGTTCGCAATGGTATATAAATCTCCAATAACTTACTCTTACATTACTCTCTGACTTCATTTTAATTAATTATTATCTTCCCGGATTTAAAATATTTTATTTTATATTATAGTATATTAAAATAGATATTTGTTTAACTCATAACAAAGTATTTTTGGTTTATCATTAACATTGCCATCTGTAAAGTGGAGAGGATGTAAGTGTAGAGTGAAAGAAATAATATAGTTCCAAGTTTGGTGTGGGCATTAGAAAGGACAAGTAAAATGCTTATTATAGTATCCAATACATAATAACCACGGAAGAAATTTAACTACAATTATTTGACTACAAATTTAACTACAATTATACTGCTGCAGAGTAATGGTAATGGAGATCAAATAACAGCAATGCATATGGAACTGGGAATTTTGTATGCTTTTTCTCTTGATTTTTTTTTTTTTTTTTTTTTTTTTTGAGACAAGGTCTCCCTGTAGCCCCAGCTACCCTGGAACTCACTCTGTAGACCAGGCTGGCTTTGAACTCACAAAAATCCGCCTGCCTCTGCCTCCCAAGTGCTAGGATTAAAGGCGGGCACCACCATGTCCAGCTTTTGATTTTTAAAATATTTTTTCAGGTTTGGATTTTGTCTTTCTCATAGCTAATATTTAACAAAAGCAAGCCATGTTCCCACAATCCCTGTACTCTAAAGACTGAAGTCAATGGAACACTGAATAGTTGAGGCCAACCTAAGCTGTATAATGCATTCTAGACAAATCTGTCTCAAAAACCCAAAAGAGAATCTACATAGCTATATAAATACAGATATATACATATACATTAAATATAGTAATTTGTGCATAGACATGGGAGAAAGAGATAAACTTATTGACAACCAACAATTTGAGTTGGGATACATGAATAAAATTAAGCCACATGAATTTAAAGAAAATAATAAGTTGAGAGTTTATAATAAAAGTATATTGTGAAGAAATCTCTGATCATATATCAGTTGCCATATTTTTTGTGATGTATGTTTTTATGAAATTTTTGTGCATCCCATGTAACACGTTTGATAATGTTTAAATCCATTGCATATTTGCATGCCACTTTACTAGTCTCCATTTGATTGTATGTACTCGATAATAAATATATGAGTCAAATCATATGAGGTGGATATTAAATCCCATCAGAAATTGATTGGTTACTCCAATACAATGCTACCATTGTATCAGTGAGCCTATCTTGCCAGACATGTTGTGACTCATAGGGTGAGGGTGATAATTGTTATTATTATTCTTTCCCAGTAGCATGTATAGCACCTTCAGCATCTGTGAAAGCTAGCCAGTAAAGATGAACTTCTGAGGTTAGTATTAGCTTGATTTCCCATTTCTTTTTATTCTAATGCTCATAATGTCAAGTTACATCTTATGACATTCACACACACCATCAACATGATCAGAGCTCTTCAAAAAGATTCTATCAATTATTCATGCTTTGTGTTTTTAGTCTTCTGAAATATATTCAGGAATTTGTTAACAGGATACCTTAGCAGTGCCCGTGATCCTAGTGCATTTCTCTTTTCCTAACAACTACTTTTTTGGAAATTTCTCATAAGTTTTCCATTACAAAAGTTTCCTGGCTAGAAATCAGAAGTGTCTCAACTAGTAGCAGTGTTAATATTCCCATGGTATTCTATTGCTTGTAGGGTCTCATGGTTATTTTATTTAAGCCTCATTTTCAGCATTAGAGGTACTTGCATCTGTCAACTAATTCCCTCTACTGATAATTCATCTGCATATGTAAATTGTCATATAGGTATATTATTAGGAATTAAGGGAGTCACACGGGAAGACACTTTCTTCTCTTTGAATATATTGAATGGGATATGCAGAGTGGGAAATCACTGAGACTTCTGAAGATGTAAGGTGACTTGTTAAGTCAAGTTTTAGCATCAAAACTTGTATTCTTGCAATACATGCCAAAATGATAACTGAAATTTTGAGTTTGCTGTTGAAAGAATGACATTATTTAATTAAGTCCTGTTAGGTACAATGTATGTCATTCATGAATCGCAGAAATTAATGAATACCTATACTCAAAACAGGAGAAATATTTGGAGGAGTCCACCCTTATTTTTGATTATACATGAGCAGTAGACATTCCTTATTTGGAGTCAAGAAGTAGAGTTCAAAGATCTAGGTGCCAAATATTTAAAATTTTTAGATTGTGAGGTACTCTACTTCTACAATGAGAGAAATTACCACCAGTCATTTGCTAACAGATGCTAAATAACCATCTTTTGCTCAAAAGTGTTGTATTCACAGTTGAAAAATGAAAAATTTTAAGCAGATGACATTATTTTTTATCTATCTATAGATGCTATCACACTCCTGGAATAAACTGAATAGAATGAGACTTCTTGGTGATGTACTCTACTCAAATTCCGTGAGGATATGGTGAATAGCTGTTTTTAACAAGAGCAAGCTATCCAACATTAGAACCACTAACACATTTTCCCATCTCTGCCTGATGTTAAGCAACCTAACCATGTGAAAATGTCAGTCAGCAAATCACCAAAATGATCAACATAAGTGATGAATAGTATAAGTGTATATAAATGCATCTTACATGTAATATATGTTAATTTAGACAAACCAGCACCAGATTAATGCAAACTATGGTCATGTGTTTAGACAAAGATGTGGTTTTGTAGAAGATAATAAAAAATATCTCGGGGCTGGAGAGATGGCCTAGGATTTAAGAGCACTGACTGCTCTTGCAGAGGACTGGGATCGATCCCAGCATCCACATGTGATCGGAGAACTGTCTTTAACTCCAGTTCCAGGGGAATCTGTAGCCCTCTTCTGACCTCTGCAGCATTGCACGACATGGGTGCAAAAACCTACATGTAGAGAGTACATCCATACACATACAAAATAAATAAAATAAAATAAAATATTTAAAAAATCTCAGCAGGTTGGCCTGATAGTATTTTTGTTCTTTATTAAATGTACTTGCCTGCCATCTTAAAGATTTCAGTGAGGTGATACGAGATCTCCCATGACCACCTGAAGCACAGGTAGGTAGGAGCTGGGTGCTTCATGAAGGCAGATTGTTGTTTTATTTAAACTAGTGGTGTCTGGCTTGATTGGTTTTTGTGGCTGTGGAGGCGGATTTATCCTCCCAGCTGGTATAAAAGGTGGGTTTGTGTGAGTCTTGAGATCTGAGATCTCCCAAGACCACCTGAAGCACAGGTAGGTAGGAGCTGGGTGCTTCATGAAGGCAGATTGTTGTTTTATTTAAACTAGTGGTGTCTGGCTTGATTGGTTTTTGTGGCTGTGGAGGCGGATTTATCCTCCCAGCTGGTATAAAAGGTGGGTTTGTGTGAGTCTTGAGATCTGAGATCTCCCAAGACCACCTGAAGCACAGGTACCAGGGAGTGGGCTAAAAACACCCCCCCCGTGCCAACAAGGATTATGAAGGCATCTGAAGGAGGCAAGCAAAGCAAACCTTCAACACAGTGAAGAGGCATTTGAAACTCACATTGGAATACAGGCAAGGAGAAGCCCATACGCCAGGAACAGGAAGAAGAGACAATATGGAAAAGGTGCAGGATAATCTCCCACCAAGCTCTACCAACCCTGTGGAAGATTCCTACGGTGGGATCCCCCTGGAGATGGCACAGGACACAGATATCAGAAGCACAATTGTGAACATACTGAAAGAAGTACAAAATTATAAAGAGCAAATCAAAGAATTAAGAAAAGAGAATGAAGAACTCAAGAAGGAACTAGAGAGAGATAATGACAAACTCCAGAAGGAAGTGGAAACACTGAAAATATGCCATGCTGAAAAAGATAAGGAAACCAACCCATGAAGAAAAGAGCTACAGAAAGAGATTGAGAATCTCCAAAAGCAAATAGAAATACTAAAGAAATCAGAAGAAGAAATGAAAAAGGAAATTAAACACTCATCCAATCAAGAGGAAAGGAATGGAAAAAGCCTCAGAAGCAGAATGGAGGAAGCAGAACAAAGGATATCAGACTTAGAAGATGACACAGAGCAACTAAAAGCCTCAAGTAAAGATTATGAAAAATTTAAAAATACATTAAAGTAGAAAAACCAGGAACTGTGGGACACTATGAAAATATCAAACCTCTGCATCATAGGAATAGAGGAAGGAGAAGAATCCCAAGAGAATGGTATTGATCAGATCCTCAAAAGAATAATAGATGACAATTTCCCCAAACTAAAAAAAGACAAACCAATACAAATACGAGAAGCACATAGAACTCAAAACAGAGAACAGAAAAGATACTCTCCAAGCCATAACATAGTAAAAATGCTAGACACCCAAAACAAATACAAAAATCCTTAAAGCCACAAGAGAAAAACAATATGTGACCTATAAGGAGAAACCTATCAGAATTACAACTGACTTCTCAGTGCAAACTATGAAAGCAAGAAGAACATGGAGCAAAGCATGCCCAGTGTGAAAGGACAATAGATGCCAACCCAGGTTACTATACCCAGCAAAAATGTCAATTATAGTTGAAGGAGAGAGAAAAACCTTCCATGACATAAACAAGTTGAAAGAATAACTGTCCAGAAAACCAAGCCTTCAGAGAATACTTGAAGCAATTCAAAAGACAGGAGAAAGGAGCAACCATCCCCAGGCACCTAGAAAGAGAAATCAGTAAAAGTATAACTGCAGAAGTAGAAACCTAAACCCAAACCACAAATGGATAATAAGGCAAAAGGAAGCAACACAAACCTATCAGTCATAGCCTTAAATATGAATGGACTAAATTCCTCAATCAAAAGACATAGACTGGGAGATTGGATTAGGAAACAGAATCCATGGATATGCTGTCTACAAGAACCACATCTTACCTTCAAGGACAGGCACCACCTTAAAGTGAAAGGATGGAAAAAAAAATATTCCAAGCAAATGGTACCAAAAAGAAAGCAAGTGTTGCTATTTTAATATCAGACAGAATAGGCTTCAAAGTAACAGAAATCAGAAGAGACAAAGAAGGCCATTACATTTTTATCAAGGAATAATTCACCAAGAAGATTTCAGAATTATGAATATATATGCCTCAAACTCTGGTGCACCAAACTTTATAAAGACAATTTTCCAGGACCACAAGTCACACACTAACCCCAGAACACTCATAGTAAGGGACTTCAGTACCCCACTGAGCCTTTTGGACATGTCAACAGGACAAAGAATAAAGAAAGAGACATCTGAACTGAATGATATGCTACACCAAATGGATCTCATAGACCTCTACTGAATATTCCACCCTAATTCCAGAGAATACACTTTCTACTCCACACCCCATGGACCATTCTCCAAAATCGATCACATACTGGGACACAGAAGAAACCTCCACAAATACAAAAAGATTGAAATAATTTCATGCATTTTACCAAACCACAGTGCAATAAAGCTCAACCTCAACACCAGTATAAGTCCTACTACCTTCAAGAACACATGGAGACTAAACAACACACTCTTTAATAATGAATGGGTCCAGGAAGAGATAAAGAAAGAAATAAAAGCATACCTGGAGCTGAATGACAATGACAATACAACACAACGAAACCTATGGGATACCTTAGAAGTAGTCTTAAGAGGAAAGTTTATAGCCCTGGGTGCCTACATTAGAAAAACAGAAAGAACACAAGTGAATGATCTAACACTGCAGCTAAAAACACTTGAGAGGCAACAACAGATGAACCCTAAATGCAACAGACAGGAAGAAATAACAAAAATCAGAGCAGAAATCAATGAAATAGAAAAAAAGAAAGCAATACAAAAAAATCAATGAAACAAAAAGTTGGTTCTTTGAAATAATAGACAAGATAGATAGACCTCTAGTCCAGTTAACCAAAAGAAAGAAGGAACAACTCCAAATCAATGTAATCCATGATTAAAAGGGAAATACCCCAACAGACAAGGAAAAAAATCCAGAAAATCATGTGGGAATAGTTCAAAAACCTATACTCTACCAAATTTGAAAACCTAGAGGAAATGGATGAATCTGAAATCCTGGGAATCACCAAAGCTCAACCAAGAAAAGATCGACAGCTTAAACAGACCCATAATAAATGAAGAAATTGAAGATGTAATAAGACAACTCCCAACTAAAAATAGCCCAGGCCCAGACAGTTTAATGGCAGAATTTTGTAAAACATTTCAAAAAGAACTACAACCATTATTACTGCAACTGTTTAGAAGGATACAGAGGGAATTCTCCCAAATTCCTTCTATGAAGCAAGCATCACTCTATTACCAAAACCAGGCAACAATACAACCAAAAAGGAAGACTATAGACCCATCTCCCTAATGAACACAAGTGCCAAAATTCTAAACAGGATACTGGCAAATCGCATACAGACTCACACCAAGAATATCATCCATCATGACCAAGTTGGATTCATAGCAGAGTTGCAGAGATGGTTCAACATACAAAAATCAATAAACATCATCAAGTATATACATGGACTGAATGACAAAAACCACATCATCTCAACTGACACTGAAAAAGCCTTTGACAAAATCCAGCATCCCTTCATGCTTAAAATCCTAGAGGGAATTGGATTGGAGGGATCATTCCTCAATGTAATCAAAGCCATATACAGGAAAACCACAGCCAATATCATCCTAAATGGGGAAATGACAAGAAACATTCCCTTTAAAGGTAGGAACTCTGAAAGGGTGCCCCCTGTCACCACTCCTCTTCAATATAGTGCTTGAAACACTTGCTAGAGCAATAAGGCAAGAAAATGAATTTAAAAGAGTACTAATTGGAAAAGAGGAAGTCAAGCTATTCCTATTTGCTGATGATATGATTGTTTACTTAAGGGATGCAAAAAACTCCACCAGAAAACTCCTAGAAACGATTAACAGCTTCAGCAAAGTGGCAGGATACAATATTAACCTAAAAAAATCAGTGGCCTTTCTTTACACCAACAACAAGCAACTGGAGAAGGAATTCAAGGAGACCTTCCCACTCACAATAGCCTCAAAAACAATAAAATACCTAGGAACAAACCTAACCAAAGACACCAAACATCTCTACAACAAAAATTTTAAACCCTTAAAGAAAGAAATTGAAGAAGATATCAGAAGATGCAAAACCTCCCATGTTCATGGATTCAGAAAATTAACATTGTAAAAATGTCCATTCTACCCAAATTCTTGTATAGGTTTAATGCAATCACAATTAAAATCCCCAAGAGTTTTTTCACAGGCTTGGGGAAAAAAAATGTCCTTAATTTCATTTGGAAAAACAAACACCCCAAATAGCCAAAACAACCCTGAGTGAAAAGAGCTACACAGGGGGGATCTCTATACCAGACTTCAAACTATAGTGTAGGGCTATAGTCATAAAAACAGCCTGGTACTGGCAAAAAACAGACCTGTTGACCAATGGAACAAAACTGAAGATCCAAACTTGAGCACATACAATTTCAGCCATCTCATATTTGACAAGGGGGCCAAGAAGTCACAATGGAGGAAAGACAGCATCTTCAGTAAGTGATGTTAGCAAAACTGGATCACCACTTCTAGGAGAATGAAATTAAACCCCTACCTCTCGCTCTGTACAAAAGTCAACTCTTGATGGATTAAAGACCTCAACGTGAGTGCTGGAGAGATGGCCTAGCAGTTAAGAGTGCAGACCGCTCTTACATAAAACCCGGCTTTGATCCCCAGCACCCACATGGCAGCCAAAAACAGTCTGAAACCCCAATTCCAGGACAACTCCAGTTCCACGGGAATCTGAAACCCTCTTCTGACCCCCGTGGCATTACACAACACGGGTGAACAAACCTGCATGCAGATGGTACATTCATACACATATAGAAATAAATACAATTAAAAAAAAGACCTCAACGTGAAACCCCAAACTCTGAAGGTGATAGAATAAAAAGTTGGCAGCAGACTACAAGACATAGGCATAGGAAAAGACTTTCTAAATAAGACAGCTTCTGCACAAGAATTAAGGTCAACAGTTGACAAATGGGAACTCATTAAACTCAAAATCTTCTGTACAGCAAAAGAGACAATCAAGGAAGTAAAGAGAAATCCCACAGAGTGGGAAGAAACCTTCACTGTGGAAACATCTGACAAAGCATTGATTTTCAGAATATAAAAACTACTCAAAAAACAAAGAATAAAGAAAACAAATGACCCAGTCAATAGATGGAGCAAAGACCTGAACAGAGACTTCACAAATGAGGAATTAGAGACGGCTGAGAAACATCTTAAAAAATGTTCAACATCACTAATCATTAAGGAAACGCAAATCAAAACCACTTAATATATCATCGTTTTTTCCTCTCTTTTATTTGTTTTTTTTTTAAGGGATTCTACAATATAATAGTACAGTTGTTTTCAGATAACATTGACGTTACTCAGTTTGCTGTACAATCATGTAACTGGTGCATTTTTTTGAAGTGAGCCAAATTATTAAGCATAAGCAATGAATGTAAGTTATATTCATGTAAAACCAATTTGCAAGTATATATGTCCAAATTTTGAAAAACCCAAGATTCCCATAATCCAGTTGGAGAAGCTTGTATGCACAAGCCTGTTGATCAAATAGGAGTCCAGTCTATATTGATGTAGTCTCATGCTTCACCCCAATCTCTCCACAGCCCTTACATTCTACCACACCTCTTCTTCCACAAGTTGTTCCCTAGGCTTTTGGAAAGAGGCACAAGTGGGTGAGAAGCAAACCCATCTATTTTCTCTGGAGATGTCATTTTGTACTCTAGTCTGTTCAGGTTGTTCCCCTTCATGGTTGACAGCTTATCCAGTGATACCTTTTTAATCATACTAACAAAGTACAAGCAATTGGATGTACAGGCATTTAAGCAGTACTAATTATTATAGCAAGCTAAGATGTGAGCCTAGACACAGATGCTTGGATGGTATGCTAATCCACAAACTGTGGTTTCTCTATAAAGGGTGACAAGTTCTTATTGTGGCTTATAGCATCTCCTAACCATTAGAGGACATAAGCTTGTGGCATCTGCTGTGAGTTATTCCTCCAAGGAGACAGGTAATATCCAATTAGATTTGGGATATATATAGACACATGGCTGCCACTGTTGCACAGTATCTCCAGGCAGTTGAGGTCAAGCTGATACTGATGGAGGAGTCTTGCTTGTCTCAAGGAGACAAATATTTTGCTGTATTGCTTTAGTGGCCTTTGGTAACGTTCTCTGGCATTTCAGAGGCCAAGTCTACATTAGCAAATGATGTCTCAAAACATTTTTTTCATGCTCACACCAGGTCTTCGACAACAGGGACTTACTGCCTTTCTCCTTGCATATATCCCACTTACAGGCAAAAGGCCTTTATAATTTTGGGGGCTTGAATCCCCTAGCCAACACCTCCTAGGCAGAATAATTCATTGCTGATATCAGAGCTTTCCTGTACTAATATATTTTGCTTAATTACACAGCTTATAATGACTTTACTATTGAATTTGGCTCTAAATAGAGAATTATCCTTTCACAGTTCCTATGCCTATCAGTCAATTAAAAAAGGGTAGTTATACCTGTTTTATATGAAATTACCACTATAACAGTTGGCTCTAATTTACAGTTAGTGAATGACTTCAGGACCATCATATTTTTCTTTTTCCTATAAAGGGGAGAGTTAGGAAAGTTTCTCAGCATCGAGAAGGTAAACTTCATTAGGACCCATTATAAACAGTTAACCCCAATAGAATTCAGAGAGATGCTCAGTGTCTGTGACTCAGGCAGTCTGAGGTTCCTCTTTCTTTAATGTTCAGATGGGTCAGCCTCTCTGCTGGTATTTCCGAGTCCATCCTGCACAGCCAAAAGTTGTACGTTTTCAGGCATTTAGATTGGTATTTTTACCTGTGGGAACATACAAATCTGTTCCCATTGTTAGTTTCAAGATCTCAAAATTGAAAATTTATCAAAAGGTTTGGAAGACATAGTTTTCCATTTGTATCCCAGAAGGGATACTACCCCACCTCCCACCCCCCTCTTTTTGATTTTTAAATTTTTATGTTTTGACCTATAAATGACCTAAGTTGTGTTACTCATATCCATAAACAGGAGCAAAGGCATAAGTTTTCATTAAATTTAGCCAAACTGTTTCTCATTGACTGTATGCTACTTATTTGGGGAGTAAATTTAAACTTAATTCCTTTAAATTGTCCTAAAATTAAAAGAAAGTGTTGCAATGTGATATTGTATAACTTAGAAAAATATAGAGAGCATTTGTGTACCTTAACCCCAAAGTTATTGTTGGAAATTCAATACAAATTACAAATAAAACAATTAACATTTTATATTCCCAATTACTTCAAATGTATTACCATTTTCACCAAAACCTACAACCAAATTTAACTAATCTAAACATTTCACTAAGTCTTAAATTATCCTATAATATGTGGACAAAGTTTGGGCAGAGCTGAATACCTGCATTCCTCTTTCCCCACAACCTCTCCAGCACTTGGTATCATTTGTTTTCATGATCCTAGCCAGTCTTATTGGAGTAAGATGATATCTTTTTAGTGGAGTAAGATGATATCATTTTGAGTAGTAAGATATCATGTAAAAGATTACATTCCCACCACTGCTGGTGGGAATGTAATCTTTTACAGTCACTATGTAAAGCAGTGTGGAGAACCCTTGGAAGACTTGGAATGAACTTGCCACCCGACCCATCCATACCACTCCAGGCATGTACCCACAAGACTCACCCCACCACAGAGTTACTTGCACAGCCATGTTTATTTCAGCTTTCATTCACAATAGCAAGGAGCTGGAACCAACCCAACTGCCCCTCAACTGAGGAATGGATAGAGAAAATGTGGTACATCTACACAATGGAGTTCTATGCAGGAATAAAGAAAGATGACATCATGAGCTTTGCAGGAAAATCGCTGGAGCTAGAAGACATCATTGNAATGCAGCTACACACTGAATATTTCTTTTCTCTTAAAGAGAATAGATCTTCTTGCCATTCTAACTCAAGAACTCACATTTTAATTCTCATGTGTGAACAGCATGCACAGAGGAGGCTTTTCTTATGTACAGTTCCTGTTTATCACACAGTTGTTTTTTTCTGGGTGAACATAAGAAAGCAAAAGATGAATTTTTTAGTAAAAATAAGTGAAGAGTGGTTGGTAAATAATAGAACATCCCCACTAACTTTACTCAATAGGCTTTAGCAAACATGACAGAATGCATGAATTCCAGTGGGGGTAGGGGACTATGGTGGTATACCAGTGGGGAACAAGGTATAAAGACAATTAGGTTCTGAATCGATGCTCAGAAAAGTCAATAAATAGTTTAAACAAAAACAAACAATGCTCATGATGGCTTGTTTCATTAAGAAAATTGTTTATAAAATTTGCATACATATAATTATTTAATGATTACAACAGGTGCTTAAAACAGAAACAGAATACCACCAAACATGCATAAGCACACACCACCAAACACACATAAGCACCAAACAATAAAGAACATAGTTATAACAGAACTGTAAGCACTGAAGTTTTCAGCCATTATTGTAGTCTCAGTATTTCACAAGTAATTTTATGAATTATTTCACTTAATCTCCACAACTTGATCAGATATAATTGTTAAAATTATTATATGCTTTTCACATAAAAAGTAAATCCTAGAGACCTTTATTAGGATACAGACCATTAAATAAAGGAACTATACTTTTGAGAAAAGAATGGCTGATTCAAAGTTCACACAAATTGCCCATCAATTCAGCAGAAAATCATGTAGCCATTAATGCATCAATAATGATTAATTTGGTCTCAATATATATTTGAGTACATAGCATTTTAGTATACTTTTATTATGTACTCACATATTTGTGTATATATTAATAGCCCATGCATAAATTTGTGCAATAATATTTATTTTAAGAATAAATAAAGATGTTAAAATTGGGGGTAGTATTAATATACCAGAGTGGGGTTTGTAATAAGAGGTCGTATATTAAATATTATCAAATTATACTCACCTTGATAATTCCTTTATTCAATTCAAATGATAATTCATACTTTACTATCATGGCAAAGGTAGTTTATTATTTTATGTGATTTTTGAACATAATAATAAAAATAAGCATTTATAGAACTTATGAATGAAATCTGTAACAGTTCAATTTTACAATATTTTTTATTTCCAATGACACAATTTATTCTTAGAACATATTAACAATCATTATATGTATAAAATTAAATAACTGTGGTCAACTACCTATATCCTATTCATGGGATTTAAGTGGCCATATATATAATTCTGTAGCCAAACCAAATGAGTATAGAGCCCAATTTCATTCAACTAAAGTAAACTTCAAATTGTTATCAAGATATTTCAAAATAGACTAGATCAGATTTTTCCTGTGCTAGTAAATATTGTCAGTATTATTTCAACTTTCTTTTACTTTTTATTTAAATGAGTTAACTATTTCTTTTGAAAAAACACTTTAAAGAAAATATCTTTATGGGCTTCAGGACTAGAAAATTGAATTTGGATGTTCTGGTAAGTTTGTGTTCATAATAACATCACATTGTTCAGGATAGGCTTAGGGTATGAGCAATTTGCCATGAAGCATGTTACAGCTTCCAGGCTATCATTCATTCCCTGTGAAACATACCTGGTAACAACTAACTTTTTCTTTTTTTGGTCTAATGTTGTTTTATTTTTTTGTATTTTTGATACAGGGTTTCCCAGCATCCCTAGCTGCCCTGAAACTATGAAAGACTAGGCTGACCTTGAACTCAGAGAGATACATCTGCCTCTGCTTCTTGAACACTGGGGTTAAAGGGATATACCACCAGATCCAGCTCAGCAACTAATTTTTAAATGATGAAAATTTTAGGATTATTTGGCATTCCATATTGAAAATTTTGTATTGGATCCATGTATTAATCAATTTCTGAGGCTTATCATACTTATAAATTATGACCAGTAATTATTCACATACTGATTGCTCAGATCTGAAAACACAATGGGTTATGAAACTGTAGTGTGGCTATAGGATACTGGGCACACAAAAAATGCCTATATGAAACATAAAGGAACCAAAATACTAATGTACAATTTTCTTTCCATTTCTTAGGCAAGAATAATTGGGAAAATGAATAAAACTTGAAGGAAAATTAAGGTAGAAAGATCAACTTATCAATTTCTATATTTTTGTTTGTCTTAAATATTGTCTCTCATTTGTTAGTCTTATGAGTTTGAGAAAATTGCTTTAGTTCATTGATCTGAATTAGAAACAACATTCTCCAAATGTGTTTATATCTGCATTATCTGTTCTTTGTAAATTTGAATTTTAACGAAACAAATTATATAGAAATTAATATAAAATGTATTAACTTTTTTCCCAGTAGGCATTATACAGTAGTATTCATTAAATATATGATATACATCAAAATTAAGCGAAAATCTCTTGTTTTCCTAGAGTTTTATGATTCAGGCACAAGCATTTTTGAGTGCATTAATTGATATATGTCACTACCAAAATATGTGGGGTGGGAGTATGGTGGCACTACAGGTTTCTCTGGCTTAAAATACAACTTTCTAGGTTCCAGCATTTTTTTAGCTCATTAAGTGAGAATTATCATCAATGCTCATCAGTTTCAGCGTGTGTGTGTGTGTGTGTGTGTGTGTGTGTGTGTGTGTGTGTGTGTGTGTGTGTGTTCTGTATGTCTGTATGCCTTCACATGATTGTGCATGTGGATATTTAGGCATATATGCCTGTGATCTGTATGCACATGTATGACAAGGACAGAGGAGAGCATTGAGTGTCTTCCTCCGCTGCTCTCTACCTTACTTTTTAAAATTTTTGTGTATGGGTGTTTTGGCTGCATGTACTTGGGTACTTCCAAAATGTCATCAAGGGTTCTTAACCAATAATCCTTCTCTCCAACCACCATTTTTGGACACAGAGTCTCTCCCTAAACCTGAGCTTGTTGTTTTGGCTGGACATGGCTGCCAGTAAATACCCAGGATTTTTGTGTCTCTTGCCTCCCCAGTACTGGGATTTGAGGCAAATGGACTTAATTATTCCATGGGTACTGAGGATCTAAACCAAGATCCTCATGCTTGCCTGACAACCATATTATATTGGCTCAGCTATCTTCCCAGCCTGTGATTTTTATTCATAACCTATGCAAGATCAGGATCACTCTACCACCTGAAAACTTAAAATACTTGAAAATAATATGATGACATTTGACAAATGAGAATCACCGTAATGAAGAATATACCTTGTGAAAAATAAATTTGTAAGAATTGAAGTGCTTGTTTATCTTGGCCAAACACACTGGATTGTGGACTCATCGAATTGCTTGTTTCAGGATGCCAAGTGAACAAAATGGGTTTCATTTCTGATGGTGTCTTTTTTTCACACATCACACATCAAGCTCATAGCTAAGCACAAGAGGCGAATTAAAGACGTGTCAGTAGAAGTTATCTGAGAAACTTCTGATGGATAGCAAAACCTTTTTCGTGGTAAAAAGGTCTATGACATTCTCTAGATAAGTGAGGTTTGGATGAGAGCATACATAATCCACCAGGATGACTTGAGCACATCCCAAGTTTTTTACGATACAAAATACTCCATTAAAATCAATTCATTTGAAACTGAAACAGCTTATTTCTATCACAATATTCATATTCCTAAATAAGTCGAATTTAGACACCAGATTTTCTCCAATTATAAGTACAGTGTACTTTCCTGTTCAGATTACTTTGTGTAGTCAATCATTTTTATGCTTATACTGGAAATTGGAGATTGCAATATTTGTACTTTATTATGCTAACAAATTATTTTAATAATAAGGAGATGTTTTTCAGGCTAACATTTTAACTTTTCTTTACAAGCAATAAGGTGAAACGAGAAATTCAATCAGCAGTAAGCTATTTTACTTGAACAATAATAGATACTTACAATGAATATGTAAACAAATCAAGTTTGCACAATCAATGAAGCACAAGCAATTAGATATATAGGTACTTAAGCAGCATCAATAGTTATGGTAGGTTACTTTGGTATAGACACATATGTTTAGATGAAATGTTGATCCACGAACTACAATTTTTCCTATTAAATATGACAGGGTCTTACTGTGGCTTATGATATCTCCTAACCTGTAGAGGATGTAAGCTTGTGGCATCAGCCATATTATGGCAGAATACACGATCTGCGATGGGTAGGGTGGGTGGGGGGAAGGGACGGGGATATAGCCTGAACTGAATTGGAAAATGATGTAGAAATCACAACGCATCAATAAAAATTAAATTAAAAAAAATTAAAATAAAATAAAAAAATAAATAAAAGAAACTGGTTACCCACTGAGTCCTTCATCTTAATCACTCTTTAGTAGACATGAGATTTGATAAAGGAATATTTGGCAACATGAATATTCTGCTTAAAATTCTTTCAAACAGTATTGATTTATAACTATTCCTTACAAACATCTTAAGATATAAGACACAGAGTGATTCTTTCCTTTTGATGACTTAGACATGCAAAGATCACATGGCTTATTATGAGTCATATTGGCAGAGCCCTAAAAAGTCTTGAGCTCATTTCCAACTGATTCTCTCAGAGGCAGGACAAAGGCGGAGAATTGAACTCATCTCTGTGTCCAGGAGGTTAGGATAAAAAAAGGTATATTCACTGATAGAATAGAACATATTAGAATAATGAAAAAAGTAGATACCTTTAGCACAAGCTAACACAATCTACTATGATTAAGGACAGGCAGAAAATGAATTGTCGATCAGTGTTTCTACCTAAGGCAAGTTGAGATTTAAGGGAACATAATGCATCTCAGGATGAAAAAGTATTCATGTTTGTTAAAATCCGGTGTAATTAAGGAATGATGAATAATCCTACTTAAGAAAATGCTAAATTAGAATGAAAGCAGTATACCAAAAATTTAAACAAATATTTGCCTGAATATGTGCAATGGAACAAAATATGACATGCATTTTATTCCATGTAAATTATTCAGTTATGACATCCTTTTCCCCTCATTCGTTGATTATTCATTATTGGCATTATTTATTGACACATATTTTATTTATTTTATTTATTTTTTTTCATTCACTTTTTTCTATTTTTTTATCTTTTTTACAATAAGTAAAATTTATGAGTACAAGCACTCATTCATGTAAAACCAATTTGGCAAGCAGTTGTGCCCAACCCACACAGCTCATGAGTCCACCATTTCCAGTATGCGACCTTTGTATGTATAATCAACTTGATTAAATAAGTGTCTTGTCTATATTGCTGTAGTTTACCATTCACCCAATCGCAGCCCTTACATTTACCATGCCCCCTCTTCCGCAGATCGTTCCCTAGGCTTAGAGAAAAGGGGCACGGGGGACGAGAAGCAAAAACAGTCTAATTTCTCTGGAGCTGTCGTTTTGGACTCTGGCCAATTCTGGCTGTTTCCTTTCATGGGCTGACATTGTCCAGGAATCTCCTTCAGTCTTACTAATGAAAGCAAGGAATGTATTTATGTATTTAAACATTGCTAATTGTTATGGTAGGTACCTATTGGTATCGGACAATCTAGTTGGATGCGTATGTAATTCTGAATTACATTTTTTTTCTGTAAAAATAGACAGGGGTCTACTGTGGCTTATAACATAATCCTAACCGTAGAGATGTAAGATTGTGATCAGACATCATATTTTAAATTTTGGAAGACTTTTTAAAAATGAATTTCAATTCAGCCTAATTTAAGACAAACTATCTGAAGACCTAGAACACCTATGTTAAGCACAAATTATATATCCAATTTTAAATAAAAACATAAGATAAATGAATATGTTTTGGAAACTAAAGTACACTATGTGGATTTTTGCAGAACATAAATGGTTGTATAAAATACATGAGCAGTGTTTTCCCATCAATGACGTTTGCTCTTCTTATAGCTTAATAAAATATTTTTAGTAATTGTATCTCCAAGTCATTTCATAGACTGTATCTCTTTTACTTTTTGTTTGAGTGTGCATCCATGCATTGTGTGTGTGTTATGATGTGTGAATAGGCACATATGTCAGGAATAGCATGCAGACTGGTTCTCTCCTTTCTCTTTGGGATTTGAAAATTTAACTGAGATCATCAATCCTGCAGAGCAAGCACATTACCTACTAAATGAGCCATGCCCTCAGCCCTGTGCATGTCTCTTTCTATGTTTTAATTGGGTCAAGGAGAGAAAAACACCCATTATAAAAGCCATTCCTCCCTTGTAAGCCACTAGTGAATATGGCTATTTTACAAATATATGAACTACATCAATGAGTTTAAAAATGATACAATTTTAGAAAAACATGTCTATTTAATCATCCAATCATTCTTTTAAAATTCTTAAATGATATTTGCTCATATACTTAGTAATGACTTCAGTACACTCTAAATTGATAAAAGTTTTAGAAAATTTGCATTTTCCCCAAACTTGGAATGTAGATGTGTATAGGCACATATGTCAGGAACAATGTGCAGACTCTTTGTTCTCTCCTTCCACTTTGGGCTCTGGAAATTGAACTGAGATCATCATTCTTTCAGAGGAAGCACAGTAACCTACCCACTGAGCCATGCCTTAGCCTTGAGTATGCTCTTGTCGATTAGTTCTATAAATAACTACACTTGGGCTTATTGGATTAACCACTGGACTCTGGGATGAACAAATATTAATAGAACATTGATTATAAACTGGCTATAGAGATGGCTCAAAAGGTAAAAGTGCTTCTTGACAAGGCTGACTATATGAATTTGATTCTCAGGTCCCATAAGGTGGAAGGAGCAAACTGACTCCCTTAGTTTTCCTCTGTCGACCTCACTTGCTCCCTGATACACACATTTACACACAAATGAATGAATTAAATATTAAAAATCTATGTAACAAAGACAAGTTCCCTGGAACAAAGAAACTAAATAATGTTTTTTATTTCCTATATGAAAACCAAATATGGACATTTAGTGAAATCCTTTCTTCCTAACCCATTTTGGTATGCAAACATATCCTAATTTCTACATAGGAAATACATGAAGGCAAATGGAAATATAAATTAATTCATAAAATTTTGCAATGAATAATATTTATGTAGACATATACCCTAATAGAGACATTAAAAGCTTCAGAAAATGAATCCAAATGAAGAGTAGAAAAGAATTATTTTGTGTTTTTCACAGACCCTATAAATTGCAGCTACCACTGAATATTTCTTTCTCTTAAAGAGACTAGATTTTGCCATTCTAACTCAATAACTCAATTTACTTTCATGTGTGAACAGCATGCACAGAGGAGGCTTTTCTTATGTACAGTTCCTGTTTATCACACAGTTGTTTTTTTCTGGGTGAACATAAGAAAGCAAAAGATGAATTTTTTAGTAAAAATAAGTGAAGAGTGGTTGGTAAATAATAGAACATCCCCACTAACTTTACTCAATAGGCTTTTTTAGGCAAACATGTGACAGAATGCATGAATTCCCGTGGGGGGTAGGGGACTATGGTGGTATACCAGTGGGGAACAAGGTATAAAGACAATTAGGTTCTGAATCGATGCTCAGAAAAGTCAATAAACCGTTTAAACAAAACAAACACGCTCATGATGGTTGTTCCATTCAGAAAAGTGTTTCATAAAATTTGATACATATAATTATTTATGATTACAACAGCGTGCTTAAACAGAAACAGAATACCACCAAACATGCATAAGCACACACCACCAAACACACATAAGCACCAAACAATAAAGAACATAGTTATAACAGAACTGTAAGCACTGAAGTTTTCAGCCATTATTGTAGTCTCAGTATTTCACAAGTAATTTTATGAATTATTTCACTTAATCTCCACAACTTGATCAGACTTTTAATTGTTAAAAATTATTTATTATGCTTTTCACATAAAAAGTAAATCCTAGAGACCTTTATTAGGATACAGACCATTAAATAAAGGAACTATACTTTTGAGAAAAGAATGGCTGATTCAAAGTTCACACAAATTGCCCATCAATTCAGCAGAAAATCATGTAGCCATTAATGCATCAATAATGATTAATTTGGTCTCAATATATATTTGAGTACATAGCATTTTAGTATACTTTTGTTATGTACTCACATATTTGTGTATATATTAATAGCCCATGCATAAATTTGTGCAATAATATTTATTTTAAGAATAAATAAAGATGTTAAAATTGGGGGTAGTATTAATATACCAGAGTGGGGTTTGTAATTAAGAGGTCGTATATTAAAATATTATCAAAATTACTACCTCAATTGATAATTCCTTTATTCAATTCAAATGATAATTCATACTTTACTATCATGGCAAAGGTAGTTTATTATTGCTAGGTGAGTTTGAAAAGAATAATAAATAATACGCATATAGAACTTAGAAGAAACTGTGAACAGTTCACTTTTACATATTTTTTATTTCCAATGACACAATTTATTCTTAGAACATATTAACAATCATTATATGTATAAAATTAAATAACTGTGGTCAACTACCTATATCCTATTCATGGGATTTAAGTGGCCATATATATAATTCTGTAGCCAAACCAAATGAGTATAGAGCCCAATTTCATTCAACTAAAGTAAACTTCAAATTGTTATCAAGATATTTCAAAATAGACTAGATCAGATTTTTCCTGTGCTAGTAAATATTGTCAGTATTATTTCAACTTTCTTTTACTTTTTATTTAAAGAGGTTAAGTTCACTATTTCTTTGAAAAAAAACACTTTAAGAAAATATCTTATGGGCTTATGACTAGGACAATTGAATATTTGGATGTTCTGGTAGTTTGTGTTCATTTAATAACATCATTGATTCAGATAGGCTTAGGGTATGAGCAATTTGCCATGAAGCATGTTACAGCTTCCAGGCTATCATTCATTCCCTGTGAAACATACCTGGTAACAACTACTTTTTCCTTTTTTGGTCTAATGTTTTTTTATTCACAAGCAAGGAAAAAAAGATTTCAGTGATGCTCTGTTATTCTCTATGCCTGTGGTAGTATTAGTGCCAAGAAAGGTGAGTGATGGTATTGACTATAGGTTGACAGAGTTTAAAATATGGCAAAGCAATTTTATTCATTTCAATATTAAGAATTTACTTAATTAATGTTATACTAAAGTGTTATTCTGGACCTGCTGTGGTGGCTCTCAATTTTAATACCAGCACTCAAGAAGTAGAGATATGTGGATCACTATGAGATCAAGGTGAACCTGATCTATGAAGTGAGTTCCAGGCAAGCAGGAGCTATAAGGAGATGTGATCTCAAAACTACTTTATGACATTTATTTGTAATTTATACATGAAACAAAAAACTATACCTATTTCTGAAAGAACAAGAGGTATTTAACACATGACCCATAATGCTTTGTTCTACTAAGTCATTATGATTGGTAAATACCCACGTGCCAGATAATCACACTCAAATTTATCTCTTAGCAAATAGAAATTCATAGATGACTCTAATTTATAATTTTCATTTATAAATAATCTATTTACTTTGCTATTTGCGTAGATGTTTTTGTGTTCTTGTGAATTAATTCCAAATCACTGATTCATTTCTATTAATTGAAAATATACAGCAGCATTAAAGAAACCTACCAAGAAACTTACCCAAAAACTTTCATAACATGCAAATGACATAGAAATTAATTAAATGAAATGATCTGCATCCTGTTCATATTGCGCTAGTGGTCCTTTATCTCATGGACAACATTTAAGGATATTTTTAGTTACTGAAATAATAGCAATAGATCACTTTTTGATATTTTTCTTTAGATGTAAAGCTAAAAGGAATCTGCTAGTGCAATTCCTTGAATATTTTATTTTCTAAAATATTGAAGTTTTCATATAAGAACTGGATAAACTAATGGGCAGCCACTGTTTGTAAGTCTCAGTTTAAGCCAAGTAAAATTTCAAGCACTCAAATATTCAAGGAGAATCCTGACATCTTGAAAGTCATACAGTAAAAATCTTACATCCTTATATTTTATCTTAGGTACTCATATTTAACATTTACATAGAATTGGATATTTCTTTAGGCTATAATCACCAAACATATTCAGACCATATCAAATCATTGTTTAATTTACATAAGCTAAATTTCATCTACAGGATGATCATAAGAATATATATTATTATTTAGCTTTTAAAAGTGCAAGATAATTTTTATAAGCACACTCAGCAGTCCATTACAAAGAACAGATTCTCAAAATTTATATAAAATGAAGACTTACTGATTTTTTTTAATTCAAGATATTTGCTAAATACCCTCCATAATTCTCAGTGGAATTAATGTCAGCAGGATTGATTTTTTTGCCCTTGTGGAAATATAATTAAGAGTTTTTATATAAAGCTATGTTTAGCTATGAGTTTGGAGACAACTTAATGGTTAACCCAGGACTACTGGTTGTAAAGTCACTATAAAAGAAATGTGTGGGTTTGGGCACAACTGCTTGCAAATTCGTTTTACATGAAGGATGCTTGTACTCACAAATTATCACCTATTGTTAAAAAAAATGAAAAAAAAAAACAAAACAAAAAAGCAGAGAAAGATGCAGAAAACTTACGGCAGAATACA
>VZQC01012550.1:770650-833269 GCA_009823505.1 Rhizomys pruinosus
TGTAGAGGATGTAAGCTTGTGGCATCAGCCATGGGTTATTCCTCCAAGGAGAGAGCCAATAGCCAATTAGATTTGGGATATACAGGCATATGGCTGCCTCTGCTGCACAGTATTTCCAGGCAGGTGAGGTGTAGCTGGTGCTGACGGTGGAGTCTTGCTTGACTCAAGGAGACCCGTATTTGCTTTATTGGTTTAGTGGCCCTTGGTAACACTCTCTGGTATTCCAGAGGCCATCTGTACACTTGCATGTGTGGTCTCAATGCATCTTTCCCATGTTAACGTCAGGTCTTCAGCAGCAGGGCCTTATCGCCTCTCTTCTTGCAGGTATCCCAGTTTAGAGGCAAGGAGCCTTTACCTTTTGTGGGGCCTTAGATCCCCTGGCCAACATCTCCCTGGTGGAATAATCCATTACTGATGTCAGAGCTCCTGTATTGATATATTTTGCTTAAGCGCATAGTTTAAGGACTTTAGTGTTCTATTTGGTTCTGAACAGAGAGTAAAACTTTTCACAGTTCTATATCTATTAGTCAATTAAAGAAGGCAGAACCCCTCTGTGGCCCCTACATGTAACAACTATTTATAATGAGTCCTAATGAAACTTACCTTCTAGGTGCCACAAAGGTTTTGATATGAGAGACTTTCTTGCCTCCCCCCCCCCAGAACAAGGAGAAATATGACGAAGATGACGTCGCTCTCCAACTGTAAATTGGAGACAACTATTATAGAGGTAATCTCTTATAAAACTGGTAAAACTGCCTTCTTTAATTGACTAATAGATATAGAACTGTTTTTGTCATTTTTTTAACACCACAAGATTTTTATTTATAGGAATTTTCTTGCACTTGAGTGATATAATTAAAATCAAAACAAAAACTGCAAAATCATTGTTCAATGTTTCAGAGTGCTTGTTGTTCCAGAGGAGTTTTTCCCTAGAACCTACTTTTGACACCTCATAACTGCCAGTAACTTTAACTCCAGAAAATCCAAAATGCTCTTCTTGGCTCCACAGGCACCCAAACACATGTTTGCCTTCACAGAGAGATACATTCATATACACCTAAATAAAAATAAAATAAATCTTCAAAGTTGTCACTTTTAAATCTATAACTATATTTTTACATTCTTATTTGTAAAATTTATATATCTAAGACATTCAATAAATGATTATTTTTCATGAGGCAAGCATTTGACTAAAGAAGGTGAGAAAGATTCATATCCAGACATCTTAAACAAGAAAACTTGAAGCAAAAAATCTTTACTCTGATTCTATTTCAAACCAAAATCCTGTTTGAATTTGAATTTTTCAAGTTTTAACAACTAGTACATAACATGTAGATTTGTATATTGAAATAATTAGATTTATAATATTAAAATGTATACCTCTTTTATAAAATAAACTAAGTTTATGATTTTAAGTGTCATGAATATGAGTTTTGAATTTTTCCAATTTTGGATGAGGATAAATAGAATGTAGAATTGATTGTGTTGGAAGTATTTATATGTATGTATGTATGTACACATAAACTAAATGCAATCAAAACTAAACATATATGTATAAATAATAATAAGAATTATTTCATACTATTTATTACCTTGTGACAAGAATACTCCTGATGCCTCATGCTAAATGTACACAATGGGAAATATTTAAATTTAACATATCAAAATAAATAAATAAATTTAACATATCATCATTAATCATTGATATTATGAAATAATACATAATGCCTTTATATTTGTAAAATTACCAATAATGTCCCATCATTTTGGAAAGTAAAATATCACTTAAGATGGCAAATCTGACAATATTTTTATAAAACCTTAAGGGAAAAATATTCATCTAAATTATTAAACATATTCACTTAGTTTAACTATTAATATTTTTTTTTTATTAATTTTATTTATTTCTGTATGTGTATGAATGTACTGTCTGCATGCAAGTTTGTGCACCCGTGTCGTGCAACGCCGCGGAGGTNTGATAAATTGATTTTATCACACATGGGACTGAAATCAACAGATTATAAAAGGGACAAAATTACTACACAAGCTATGTTATAAAATCACTGGTGAGACTCAGGAAACATATGATGCCCAGGTCCTTGCTCTTGATGCAGAACTAAGCCTGGAAAAGACGCTAAACAAAGCGCTGCATAGTCTAGGAAATCACGTTTTTTATTTTATATAAAAATTGAGTTTAACATGTGAGGCTTGGCATATGTGCTTGTAATCCTAGTGCTCCAGAGCCAGAACCTGGAAGAATTCCAGGAGTTCAAGGCTAGACCTGATCTACTTAGAACTTAACAGGTCAACACCTAAGCAGCAAAATTCTTTTTCTACCTCACTAACCCCCGAAAAAAATAAAAAAAACCCCCCAATAAATCAACAAACAACTTCAAAAGAAAAACAACAAAATGCTATGTAATTTCATTTCAATATAGATTATATGCTTTACATATACAACTTCAAGCAGAATAGAGATATTATAAAGGTAAAAGATTAGAATCAACATATTAATTAGAAGTATACTATAATTAATTATGTAGGAAAAGAAGTTTTGTTCCAAGTTAAGTTAATACAGATAGTGGTCAAGAAAATGAGAACCCAGTCGGTATTTGGAAAATAAATATATGAACAAACTCTTATTTCATACAGATAGGAGGAGGTCAGCCACTTGTTTTGAGAGGCCTTTGGAATATCAGATGGAAATATCTTATTTGTATTTTGTGATAAGTGAAAACAGGACCTGTTGACTGGTAAACTGCCAAGGAGAACTGAGAATTAAAAATAACCCCAAGATCTATACAATACATACTCTCAAAACAGCAAAAAAAAAACAAAACAAAACAGCCAAAGAAACAAACAAAATAATCTTCACAAAACATCTACTTTTGCTTCTGTTTTTATTATTTATATGGAGACAAGGGTCTCCATGTGGCAACATCTGTCCTAGAACCTCACATGTAGAACAAGAAGAGCCTTATCTCAAAGATATTTGCCTGCTTCTGCTTCCCAAATATGGAAATATAAAGGCATATGTCACCTCAAAATATCCACATTAAAATAAAAACAATCAGGTAATCCAAGCCATATGTTGGTTTGGAATGAACTGATTTGCCATCAAGAAGATGGCAAAGTGTTCTAAAATCTAATACTTTGGACAAATGCATGTGCTCTGACAGAATATGCACATGGTCAGTGATCAAGCTCTCCACAATAACAGACACTAATTTAAGATTTTGTAATGCTGGGGCTGGGAGATGGCCTACCGGTTAAGAGCACTGACCGCTCGTTACAAAGGACCCCGGGTTCGATCCACAGCACCACATGGAGGCCGAGAACCATCTGAAAACTCCAATTCCAGGAACTCCTCCAGTTCCAAGAGAAATCCGACGCCGTCTTCTGATCTCCGCGGCAAAATGCAAACGACACAAGGTGCCGCACAACTTGCATGCAGACAGTACATTCAAAACACATACAGAAATCAAACAAAAATTGTTTAAGATTTGTAATGCTAAGGGATTATATCAATTGATGGCCCAACACAAGCTTCAAGACCAGATAACCACATCAATGCCAGCACAGCATAGGAACATTGGTGGCATTTTTTACCTTTGGAATAAAACTGTACTCAGGGAAAAATCACAATTTGTGGCATTGTGAATATAGCCAAATCCACATGGCTAAGTCATAGGTCTTAGAAAGAACAGAAAAGGCTGTCACATTGCTAGACTAATGTAATTTCTACTAGGATGCGCAAACTATATCCTTATATTTACAGACAAATATCCAATCCCACCATCAAAAAATTTTTTTCTTTTTGCTCTAGGCAGATATCATTACAAAATAACACAACTGGTCATACATAAACATTGCCTGTGAACTGCCAAACCAAGTGGACATCCACAATGCAACCTTTACATATAAGACTCAAAGAACAGAGAACAAGGGGTAGAGGACACTATAATAGTTTAGTTCTTATTAATGAAGCTCCCTCTTGCAGCCAAGGGCCAGGAACACAAAGGTCACAAATGACTGAAGTATAGAGTGTGGGTCCTTAGGCAGGACTCATATTAAGCTCCATCCACCTAGGGCTGAGGAACCATTGCAGAAGAGGGGCAGAAAGATTGTAAGAACCAGGAATGATGTGCATGACCATATTTAAATAGAGTTCTACAAACTCTTGGAACTTTCTCATATGAACCTATAGCAATGTGTCAGCATGCAAAAGACCAATGCAAAACGCCAGGAGATAAAACCCCAGCACAGATCTGTGGAAAGGACAAACACCCAAAGTTTAGTCAAAAAAAATTTTGGCAGCTGATTACTGCTGGGGTGATAAGAGCTGATCTGCCTAAAGTGCTGGACTCTAGATAGGTTGATTAAATTAACTTGCACTGAACATCTAGGGACACTAACAACACAAGAGGCCTTAATGTAAAAGTGCCAGAACTGTCTGAATTCCAGTAGGGGCATGACTAGGGAAGGGTGCTATGCAGAAGGGTTATCAAGATGATTGAGATCAATTGAGGCATTCTGTATGAAATACATCAACATTCAATAATTATTTTTGCTATTAATCTGCCATCTCTGGATCTAGTGTCCAACTCAGATACTCATGACTGACTCTCTGAGATCAAGCTTTGATAAAGTAGCCCTATTTATCTTTCAGAAGTATTCTTTTTTTGTAACAGGTAAGAAAAAATGTCTCTGGTGGTTGAGAATTTATGCCCTACCTATTTGAAAACTGTCCTATAATTTCTAGTCCACAAATATCCCTCTTTTCAAAACCTGGCCTTATTGAACCACCCACATATATCCATTATGCAATTTCTATTGTTACCATAACTGGTAAGTCTATGTAACTGGCAGAATGTAGTTTTAATTTACTTTTCCTTAAAAACGTGATATTTGAAGTAGATGTAACCAAAAAAGTTAGAGTTAATTGATTGTATGAGAAAAAAAAAATGGATTAAAGAGTCAAAGATAGAGATGTTTTTAGAAAGATGAATCAGGAAGTGTATTTTTTCTATAAACTATCTAATGAGTCAGTCTAAATATTATCATTTTACATACAAGGATAAGAAGAATCCAGAAAATAAATGGGCAAACATTTACCCACAATTATGAGCTAAATGGATATTCCTCAGAGATTGCAAATAATTTAGTCAAAACACTAAGTAGGTTGAAAGCTGCAAGTAAGCACCTTGAATTTGACTCAGATTTGGATAGAACTGTTTCAGAAGTATGCTGGTGGTCAAAGCTAGGTCCCCCTGTTGAAGGATAGCTGGAAGAGCAGAAAGAAAACAACAACAGGAGTCCTGGAATGCGTCTACCCAGAAATATGGTCAGATCAGAAAGAAAATGGGATGTTGAGGATCAGAATGAATATGATTAGTCATTTCTGGCTGAGATAGTCTTGAAGATAAGTACAAAAGGACTGAACCAATCAGATGGAAGAACTAAGGAAAGTAATAAAATGGTGTGTAAGAATCTGGAGATGTGTATGATATAGAAAGTGATCAATGATTAATAACACATTTCTAGTTATTACTCCTCTAAATAGGAGCACACTTACTTTATCTTAGTTCCTGGGAAGAAATATAAAAATATGAAGTTGGGCTGGAGATATAGCCGAGTAGCGGTTAAGAACGCCGATCGCTCTTACAGAGGATGCCGTTCGATCCCCCAGCACCCACAGGGAGGCTAAGAACCGTCGAAACCAATTCCAGGAGAACCTCCAGTTCCAGGGGAATCTGATAACCGCTCTTCTGACTGCAAATAAGTGTCCAGTCTATATTGCTGTAGTTTCACCATTCACCCCAATCGCAGCCCTTACATTCTACCATGCCCCCTCTTCCGCAGATTGTTCCCTAGGCTTAGAAAAGGGGCACGGGTGGACGAGAAGCAAAACAGTCTAATTTCTCTGGAGCTGTCGTTTTGGACTCTGGCCAATTCTGGCTGTTTCCTTTCATGGGCTGACAGTTTGTCCAGGAATATCCTTTCAGTCTTACTAATGAAGCACAGGCAATTAGATATATAGGTATTTAAATAGTGCTAATTGTTATGGTAGGTTACTTTGGTATAGACACATATAGTTGGATGGTATGTTAATTTATGAATTACATTTTTTTCTGTAAAATATGACAGGGTCTTACTGTGGCTTATAACATATCCTAACCGCTAGAGGATGTAAGATTGTGGCATCAGACACATATTTTAAAATTTTGGTAAGACTTTTTAAAAATGAATTTCAATTCAGCCTAATTTAAGACAAACTATCTGAAGACCTAGAACACCTATGTTAAGCACAAATTATATATCCAATTTTAAATAAAAACATAAGATAAATGAATATGTTTTGGAAACTAAAGTACACTATGTGGATTTTTGCAGAACATAAATGGTTGTATAAAATACATGAGCAGTGTTTTCCCATCAATGACGTTTGCTCTTCTTATAGCTTAATAAAATATTTTTAGTAATTGTATCTCCAAGTCATTTCATAGACTGTATCTCTTTTACTTTTTGTTTGAGTGTGCATCCATGCATTGTGTGTGTGTATATGATGTGTGAATAGGCACATATGTCAGGAATAGCATGCAGACTGGTTCTCTCCTTTCTCTTTGGGATTTGAAAATTTAACTGAGATCATCAATCCTGCAGAGCAAGCACATTACCTACCCACTGAGCCATGCCCTCAGCCCTGTGCATGTCTCTTTCTATGTTTTAATTGGGTCAAGGAGAGAAAAACACCCATTATAAAAGCCATTCCTCCCTTGTAAGCCACTAGGGAAATATTGGCTTATTTTACAATATATGAACTACATCAATGAGTTTAAAAATGATACAATTTTAGAAAAACATGTCTATTTAATCATCCAATCATTCTTTTAAAATTCTTAAATGATATTTGCTCATATACTTAGTAATGACTTCAGTACACTCTAAATTGATAAAAGTTTTAGAAAATTTGCATTTTCCCCAAACTTGGAATGTAGATGTGTATAGGCACATATGTCAGGAACAATGTGCAGACTTTGGTTCTCTCCTTCCACTTTGGGCTCTGGAAATTGAACTGAGATCATCATTCTTTCAGAGGAAGCACAGTAACCTACCCACTGAGCCATGCCCTTAGCCTTGAGTATGTCTCTCGTGATTTAGTTCTATAAATACTACACTTGCTTATTGGATTAAATCACTGTGACTCTGGGATGAAAAAATATAATAGAAAATTGATATAACTGGCTATAGAGATGGCTCAAAAGGTAAAGTTGCTTCTTGACAAGGCTGACTATATGAATTTGATTCTCAGGTCCCATAAGGTGGAAGGAGAGAACTGACTCCCTTAGTTTTCCTCTGTCGACCTCACTTGCTCCCTGATACACACATACACACAAATGAATGAATTAAATATTAAAAATCTATGTAACAAAGACAAGTTCCCTGGAACAAAGAAACTAAATAATGTTTTTTATTTCCTATATGAAAACCAAATATGGACATTTAGTGAAATCCTTTCTTCCTAACCCATTTTGGTATGCAAACATATCCTAATTTCTACATAGGAAATACATGAAGGCAAATGGAAATATAAATTAATTCATAAAATTTTGCAATGAATAATATTTATGTAGACATATACCCTAATAGAGACATTAAAAGCTTCAGAAAATGAATCCAAATGAAGAGTAGAAAAGAATTATTTTGTGTTTTTCAAACAGACCTATAAATGCAGCTACACACTGAATATTTCTTTTCTCTTAAAGAGAATAGATCTTCTTGCCATTCTAACTCAAGAACTCACATTTTAATTCTCATGTATGAACAGCATGCACAGAGGAGGCTTTTCTTATGTACAGTTCCTGTTTATCACACAGTTGTTTTTTTCTGGGTGAACATAAGAAAGCAAAAGATGAATTTTTTAGTAAAAATAAGTGAAGAGTGGTTGGTAAATAATAGAACATCCCCACTAACTTTACTCAATAGGCTTTAGCAAACATGACAGAATGCATGAATTCCAGTGGGGGTAGGGGACTATGGTGGTATACCAGTGGGGAACAAGGTATAAAGACAATTAGGTTCTGAATCGATGCTCAGAAAAGTCAATAAATAGTTTAAACAAAAACAAACAATGCTCATGATGGCTTGTTTCATTAAGAAAAATGTTTATAAAATTTGCATACATATAATTATTTAATGATTACAACAGGTGCTTAAAACAGAAACAGAATACCACCAAACATGCATAAGCACACACCACCAAACACACATAAGCACCAAACAATAAAGAACATAGTTATAACAGAACTGTAAGCACTGAAGTTTTCAGCCATTATTGTAGTCTCAGTATTTCACAAGTAATTTTATGAATTATTTCACTTAATCTCCACAACTTGATCAGATATAATTGTTAAAATTATTATATGCTTTTCACATAAAAAGTAAATCCTAGAGACCTTTATTAGGATACAGACCATTAAATAAAGGAACTATACTTTTGAGAAAAGAATGGCTGATTCAAAGTTCACACAAATTGCCCATCAATTCAGCAGAAAATCATGTAGCCATTAATGCATCAATAATGATTAATTTGGTCTCAATATATATTTGAGTACATAGCATTTTAGTATACTTTTATTATGTACTCACATATTTGTGTATATATTAATAGCCCATGCATAAATTTGTGCAATAATATTTATTTTAAGAATAAATAAAGATGTTAAAATTGGGGGTAGTATTAATATACCAGAGTGGGGTTTGTAATAAGAGGTCGTATATTAAATATTATCAAATTATACTCACCTTGATAATTCCTTTATTCAATTCAAATGATAATTCATACTTTACTATCATGGCAAAGGTAGTTTATTATTTTATGTGATTTTTGAACATAATAATAAAAATAAGCATTTATAGAACTTATGAATGAAATCTGTAACAGTTCAATTTTACAATATTTTTTATTTCCAATGACACAATTTATTCTTAGAACATATTAACAATCATTATATGTATAAAATTAAATAACTGTGGTCAACTACCTATATCCTATTCATGGGATTTAAGTGGCCATATATATAATTCTGTAGCCAAACCAAATGAGTATAGAGCCCAATTTCATTCAACTAAAGTAAACTTCAAATTGTTATCAAGATATTTCAAAATAGACTAGATCAGATTTTTCCTGTGCTAGTAAATATTGTCAGTATTATTTCAACTTTCTTTTACTTTTTATTTAAATGAGTTAACTATTTCTTTTGAAAAAACACTTTAAAGAAAATATCTTTATGGGCTTCAGGACTAGAAAATTGAATTTGGATGTTCTGGTAAGTTTGTGTTCATAATAACATCACATTGTTCAGGATAGGCTTAGGGTATGAGCAATTTGCCAAAGGCCTCTCAAAACAAGTGGCTGACCTCCTCCTATCTGTATGAAATAAGAGTTTGTTCATATATTTATTTTCCAAATACCGACTGGGTTCTCATTTTCTTGACCACTATCTGTATTAACTTAACTTGGAACAAAACTTCTTTTCCTACATAATTAATTATAGTATACTTCTAATTAATATGTTGATTCTAATCTTTTACCTTTATAATATCTCTATTCTGCTTGAAGTTGTATATGTAAAGCATATAATCTATATTGAAATGAAAAATTTACATAGCATTTTGTTTGTTTTCTTTTTTGGAAGTTGTTTGGTTGATTTATTGGGGGGTTAGTGAGGTAGACAAAGAATTTTGCTGCTTAGGATGTGACCTGTAAAGTTCTAAGTAGATCAGGCTAGCCTTGAACTCCTGGAATTCTTCCAGGTTCTGGCTCTGGAGCACTAGGATTACAAGCACATATGCCAAGCCTCACATGTTAAACTCAATTTTTATATAAAATAAACACAAGTGATTTCATAGACTATGCAGTGCTCTTGTTTAGCCTGTCTTTTCACAGCTTCAGCTCTCTGCATCAAGAGCAAGGACCTGGGCATCATATGTTTCCTGAGTCTCACCAGTGATTTTATAACATAGCTTGTGTAGTAATTTTGTCCCTTTTATAATCTGTTGATTTCAGTCCCATGTGTGATAAAATCAATTTATCAAGCTTCCTTAGATAAAATTATGGTTAATGGTTCTTCTGTATTCCTATAGCAATGTATCTCATTATTCTAAAATGTTATATCTTATGTGATGTAACACATCAATGAAGCCACACTAATCTAGTATTATGCAATAACATTTCCATCATGTTGTTATTCCCATTGTTCAGATGAGACTTTGTGGCAGAGAGATCATAGGTTGAGAGCTGGCTCTAACTTTCAATTTTATCTTCCATTTGTTGTTTTCAAAACTCTTTGTATCCACTAGAGAGATACTTGCTTCTTTTCTCATTTGAGTTATCAGCTTAAGAATGATTTCATTCCCTTCTATTGTATCATTTCCTCCTTGTCAGAAGTCATTGGTGTTCATTTCTTCAATTCTCAGTGTTGCAATTATATCTATACACTGGACCTGGATTAAAGTACACTAAGAGGAATAAACTTTTAAATTGCCAATAATATTTTATAAATATCATACAGAATAAAACAAAACTTCAAAAGTTTGCTCATTAAATTAGCTTGAATTTATCCTGATTATTTTATATGTCTCTAACACAAAAATAATGTCATATTTTAAAGATAGCATGATTCTGTTGGGAATAGGATTATAAAATTTGTCAAATAGTTAAGGTTCTGCCTTAGAAAATTACCAGGTCTATTATAGCTCAAATCTAGGGATGTCCTTGGTATTATAGGCACTTTTGAAAAGGCCAGAAAGGTCAGAATTGTTTCACCCAGAGGAATTCTTAAGAAAAATTGGGATGGACTAAAACTAGATCAATCATTTACCTAGGACAGAGTTGAAAATCAAATTTTTCTTTCTCATGTAAGAAGTCCTAGAACTACTATCAATGGTTTCAAGATTTCTGGGCCCTAAAATGAAGTAAAGATTGGGAATAAATAGGAATTTTTAAGTGAACATTTTACAGATGGTATCTGGAGCCTGTTTCTTTCCATGATGGGCCATGTTATCTCAGGAAAATTCCTTCCTGAGTTAACTAGGCCAACAAAGTTTACAAGTAGATATTCCAAGCCTGAGTCAGGATATCTGCCAGCTTTTGAATTATAGCTGCCACGCTAACTGTTCTGGGAAATGGTCAAAGGGTCAGTGCATCTTACAAAATCAGATATCACCAGCAGAAGTTTAAATATTTGTCATGTTTGATCTACATTTTTCCTGTACTAATCAGATTAGGTGCCACATTAAATGCATGAATTTTGAATTCTCTTAATTTTTCCCATTCATTAATAGATAGACATAATGATTGGAAAGCATTGCAGAGCTTTAAGATATTATAGAGTAATCAAACATCTCTGGGTAGTGAAAACATCACCTAACAATATAACATGACTCAGCAAAAAAACATCCCAGGGCTACAGTTCACGTTATCACAAGCTAATTAGTGAAACAAAAAGAAAGGTATAAAATATTCTAAGCTTAAAATAAAATTATTTAAGAATAAGAAGTTTATAAGAATATAAAATTTTCTTATCAGCACAAGTACCTGGTTTTTGTTTCTTTTCTTTCTTAATTTGCATAGCAACCTAATGAACCCTTCTTTCTAGAAACTATGTGTCATTAGATTCATTCTTCATTAGTTCTTGTAGATGTGAACTGTTAGCTGGTTAGCTTTACTGCTTCTCTAGATGAACAAGCACATGACACCTCTTATGGAATCTGTGGGTGGCACATGTGGATTAAACCCACTTAACATCCCTTATCTCAAACTAGTCATGTCAAAGACAAATTTGCTACCTTAATGTAATGTATATTTAACCCCTAAAATAATGTCTTTCGTTGTGGGAATGAAACTTTGTGTGTGGCTTGAGGCAAGAACTTGTAAGACCAGTCCCATAAGCTCTCCTGTTATCTGATATCTCTGTGGGCATTCAGTTGCCTCTGTGAGTTATCTGTATCTCCCCAGAAGGTTTGGCATATTATAATGTTTCTTGCTTTGCCCTATCTCTGCAAAGATTCAGGCAACTTCATTTGATGCTTTTAGCAAAATGTCGCACCTCTAGTTACCTGTTGCACAAAAAAGAGCTCTTCAGCCCCCCCAAATTAGAGCCAAGGTGGCTCACCCCTTCCTTCCACCTGCCCCCCACTTCCTTGCCCAGAGCACAGTCACTTTTGGTATATAAGCACACTGCTGGTATCAATAAAGAGAGACTCTATTCTCCCAATCTTTCTCTGAGTCTGTCTTTTATTCCCATTTCTGTCAGGTAACTCTCCTGAGGTCTCCTCCCCCTCCCTCCCAGAGGTAAGCCTAGAGATTGTCTGCCTGCAGGCAGGAGACAATCTCGAAAAATCCAAGAAGAGAAGAACACCATGTGGATGCCCAGCCACATGTGACTATAGGACTATTCAGATGATTATTAAATTCAAACACTTCATCAACAATATGATAACCCCATCCTATTATAACAAGAAGTATTAATCTTGCCAGCAACTTTTCCCTGGGTGTAGCCCTGCTCTGTTATCATTATGCAAGCCCAGTTTGAGATAACCATATTGAGCTATCATGGATACAGCTTCCTATTTTATGCCACTATTCCTGGGAATACATGAACAAATATCTGTAAACTGCAGGTATGGGATCAATGACAGATCAAAGTAAGGATACCAGATCTGAGATCTCCTGAGACCAGCTGAAATAAGTGCAGGTAGGTAGATAATAGCTGTGTGATTCAGCAAGGCTGATTCTCCTTTGACTTAATCTAGTTAATCCGTTAACCCAGTTGTCTTTGGCTTAATTGGATTTTGTGGCTGTGGGGGCAGAGTTATCCTCCCAGCTGGTATAAAAGGTAGGGTTGTGTGAGTCTTGGGATCTGAGATCTCCTGAGACCAGCTGAAGCACAGGTATAACCCCCCCCCCACAAGTGGGATTATGAAGCCATCTGAAAGAGGCAAGCAAAGCAAGTCTTCAACACAGTGAAGAGGCATTTGGGACTCACAATGTAATACAGGCAAGGAGAATCCCATATGCCAAGAACACGAAGAAGAGACAACAAGGGAAAGGGGCAGGATAATCCCACACCAAGCTCTACCAACCCTATGGAAGATTCCTACAGTGGGATCCCCCTAGGGATGCCCTAGGACACAGATATCAGAAACACAATTGAGAAAATACTTAAAGAACTACAAGATTATAAAGAACAAATCAAAGAACTAAGAAAAGAGAATGAAGAACTCAAGAAGGACCTAGAGAGAGAGAGAATGACAAACTCTGGGACAAAGTAGAAACACTGAAAAGATCCCATGCTGAAAAAGATAAGGAAAACAACTAGCAAAGCAAAGAGCTACAGGAAGACATTGAGAAGCTCCAAAAAGAAGTAGAAATACTAAAGAAATCAGAAGAGGAAATGAAAAAGGAACTCAAACACTAATCCAACCAAGAGGAAAGGAATGGAAAAAGCCTCAGAAGCAGAATGGAGGAAGCAGAACAAAGAATATCAGACTTGGAGGATAACACCAAACAACTAAAAACCTCAAGTAAAGATTATGAAAAATTTAAAAATACACAAAAGTAGAACAACCAGGAACTGTGGGACACAATGAAAAGATTAAACCTCCACATCATAGGAATAGAGTAAGGAGAAGAATCCCAAGAGAATGGTNTCGAACCGGCATCCTCTGTAAGAGCGATCGGCGCTCTTAACCGCTAGGCTATCTCTCCAGCCCCAACTATTAATATTTTTATATTTCTTCCCAGGAACTAAGATAAAGTAAGTGTGCTCCTATTTAGAGGAGTAATAACTAGAAATGTGTTATTAATCATTGATCACTTTCTATATCATACACATCTCCAGATTCTTACACACCATTTTATTACTTTCCTTAGTTCTTCCATCTGATTGGTTCAGTCCTTTTGTACTTATCTTCAAGACTATCTCAGCCAGAAATGACTAATCATATTCATTCTGATCCTCAACATCCCATTTTCTTTCTGATCTGACCATATTTCTGGGTAGACGCATCAGGATCTGTTGTTGTTTTTCTTTCTTGCCTTCCAGTATCCTTCACAGGGACCTAGCTTTGACCACCAGCATACTTCTGAAACAGTTCTATCCAAATCTGAGTCAAATTCAAGGTGCTTACTTGCAGCTTTCAACCTACTTAGTGTTTTGACTAAATTATTTGCAATCTCTGAGGAATATCCATTTAGCTCATAATTGTGGGTAAATGTTTGCCCATTTATTTTCTGGATTCTTCTTATCCTTGTATGTAAAATGATAATATTTAGACTGACTCATTAGATAGTTTATAGAAAAAATACACTTCCTGATTCATCTTTCTAAAAACATCTCTATATTTGACTTCTTTAACTCATTTTTTTTCTTCTCATACAATCAATAACTCTAACTTTTTTGGTACATCTACTTCAAATATCAATGTTTTTAGGCAAAGTAAATTAAAACTACATTCTGCCAGTTACATAGACTTACCAGTTATGGTAACAATAGAAATTGCATAATGGATATATGTGGGTGGTTCAATAAGGCCAGGTTTTGAAAAGAGGGATATTTGTGGACTAGAAATTATAGGACAGTTTTCAAATAGGTAGGGCATAAATTCTCAACCACCAGAGACATTTTTTCTTACCTGTTACAAAAAAAGAATACTTCTGAAAGATAAATAGGGCTACTTTATCAAAGCTTGATCTCAGAGAGTCAGTCATGAGTATCTGAGTTTGACACAGATCCAGAGATGGAAGATAATAGCAAAAATAATCTTATTGAATTTTTATGTATTTCATACAGAATGCCTCAATTGATCTCAATCATCTTTATAACCACTTCTGCATTAGCACCCTTCCATAGTCATGCCCTACTGGAATTCATACATTCTGTCATTTACATTAAGGCCTCTTGTGTTGTTAGTGTCCCTAGTCATTTGTCAGTACAAGTTAATTTAATCAACCTATCTAGAGTCCAGCACTTTAGGCAGATCAGCTCTTCATCACCCAGCAGTAATCAGCTGCAAATATTTTTTGACTAAAATTTGGGTGTTTGTCCATTTCCACAGATCTGTGCTGGGTTTTCATCTCCTCGAGTTTGCATGGGTCTTGTGCATGCTGACACAATTGCTATAGGTTCATATGAGAAAGTTTCCAAGAGTTTGTAGAACTCTATTTAAATATGGTCATGCACATCATTCCTGGTTCTTACAATCTTTCTGCCCCTCTTCTGCAATGGTTCCTCAGCCCTAGGTGGATGGAGCTTAATATGAGTCCTGCCTAAGGACCCACACTCTATACTTCAGTCATTTGTAACCTTTTGTGTTCCTGGCCCTTGGCTGCAAGAGGGAGCTTCATTAATAAGAACTAAAATATTCATTAGTGTCCTCTTTACCCCTTGTTCTATGTTCTGTGAGTCTTATATGTAAAGGTTGCATTGTGGATGTGCCACTTGGTTTGAGCAGTTCACAGGCAATGTTTATGTATGACCAGTTGTGTTATTTTGTAATGATATCTGCCTAGAGCAAAAAGAAAAAAAATTTTTTTGATGAGTGGTGATTGGGATATTTGTCTGTAAATATAAGGATATAGTTTGCGCATAGTAAGAAATTACATTAGTATAGCAATGTGGAAGTCTTTTCGTTCTTTCTAAGACCTATGACTTAGCCATGTGGATTTGGCTATGTTTACAGTACCACAAATGTGATTTTTCCCATTGAGTAAGCTTTTATTCCAAGGTAAAAATGCACCAATGTCCTATGCTATGCTGGTCATTGATGTGGTTATCTGGTCTTGAAGCTTGTGTTGGGCCATCAATTGATATAATCCCTTAGCATTACAAATCTTAAACAATTTTTGTTTGATTTCTGTATGTGTTTGAATGTACTGTCTGCATGCAAGTCTGTGCACCTGTGTCGTGCATTGCCGCGGAGATCAGAAGACGGCGTCGGATTCTCTTGGAACTGGAGTTCTCCTGGAATTGGAGTTTCAGATGGTTCTCGGCCTCCATGTGGGTGCTGGGGATCGAACCCGGGTCCTTTGTAAGAGCGGTCAGTGCTCTTAACCGGTAGGCCATCTCTCCAGCCCAGCATTACAAATCTTAAATTAGTGTCTGTTATTGTGGAGAGCTTGATCACTGACCATGTGCATATTCTGTCAGAGCACATGCATTTGTCCAAAGTATTAGATTTTAGAACACTTTGCCATCTTCTTGATGGCAAATCAGTTCATTCCAAACCAACATATGGCTTGGAATGAACTGATTTGTTTTTATTTTAATGTGGATATTTTGAGGGTGACATATGCCTTTAATTTCCATATTTGGGAAGCAGAAGCAGGCATATATCTTTGAGATAAAGGCCTTCTTGTTCTACATAGTGAGTTCTAGGACAGCTGTTGCCACATGGAGACCCTGTCTCAATATAAATAATAAAAACAGAAGCAAAAGTAGATGTTTTGTGAAGATTATTGCTGTTTTGTTTTGTTTTGTTTTTGCTGTTTTGAGAAGTATGTATTGTATAGATCTTGGGGTTATTTTTAATTCTCAGTTCTCCTTGGCAGTTTACCAGTCAACAGGTCCTGTTTTCACTTATCACAAAATACAAATAAGATATTTCCATCTGATATTCCAAAGGCCTCTCAAAACAAGTGGCTGACCTCCTCCTATCTGTATGAAATAAGAGTTTGTTCATATATTTATTTTCCAAATACCGACTGGGTTCTCATTTTCTTGACCACTATCTGTATTAACTTAACTTGGAACAAAACTTCTTTTCCTACATAATTAATTATAGTATACTTCTAATTAATATGTTGATTCTAATCTTTTACCTTTATAATATCTCTATTCTGCTTGAAGTTGTATATGTAAAGCATATAATCTATATTGAAATGAAAAATTTACATAGCATTTTGTTTGTTTTCTTTTTTGGAAGTTGTTTGGTTGATTTATTGGGGGGTTAGTGAGGTAGACAAAGAATTTTGCTGCTTAGGATGTGACCTGTAAAGTTCTAAGTAGATCAGGCTAGCCTTGAACTCCTGGAATTCTTCCAGGTTCTGGCTCTGGAGCACTAGGATTACAAGCACATATGCCAAGCCTCACATGTTAAACTCAATTTTTATATAAAATAAACACAAGTGATTTCATAGACTATGCAGTGCTCTTGTTTAGCCTGTCTTTTCACAGCTTCAGCTCTCTGCATCAAGAGCAAGGACCTGGGCATCATATGTTTCCTGAGTCTCACCAGTGATTTTATAACATAGCTTGTGTAGTAATTTTGTCCCTTTTATAATCTGTTGATTTCAGTCCCATGTGTGATAAAATCAATTTATCAAGCTTCCTTAGATAAAATTATGGTTAATTGTTCTTCTGTATTCCTATAGCAATGTATCTCATTATTCTAAAATGTTATATCTTATGTGATGTAACACATCAATGAAGCCACACTAATCTAGTATTATGCAATAACATTTCCATCATGTTGTTATTCCCATTGTTCAGATGAGACTTTGTGGCAGAGAGATCATAGGTTGAGAGCTGGCTCTAACTTTCAATTTTATCTTCCATTTGTTGTTTTCAAAACTCTTTGTATCCACTAGAGAGATACTTGCTTCTTTTCTCATTTGAGTTATCAGCTTAAGAATGATTTCATTCCCTTCTATTGTATCATTTCCTCCTTGTCAGAAGTCATTGGTGTTCATTTCTTCAATTCTCAGTGTTGCAATTATATCTATACACTGGACCTGGATTAAAGTACACTAAGAGGAATAAACTTTTAAATTGCCAATAATATTTTATAAATATCATACAGAATAAAACAAAACTTCAAAAGTTTGCTCATTAAATTAGCTTGAATTTATCCTGATTATTTTATATGTCTCTAACACAAAAATAATGTCATATTTTAAAGATAGCATGATTCTGTTGGGAATAGGATTATAAAATTTGTCAAATAGTTAAGGTTCTGCCTTAGAAAATTACCAGGTCTATTACAGCTCAAATCTAGGGATGTCCTTGGTATTATAGGCACTTTTGAAAAGGCCAGAAAGGTCAGAATTGTTTCACCCAGAGGAATTCTTAAGAAAAATTGGGATGGACTAAAACTAGATCAATCATTTACCTAGGACAGAGTTGAAAATCAAATTTTTCTTTCTCATGTAAGAAGTCCTAGAACTACTATCAATGGTTTCAAGATTTCTGGGCCCTAAAATGAAGTAAAGATTGGGAATAAATAGGAATTTTTAAGTGAACATTTTACAGATGGTATCTGGAGCCTGTTTCTTTCCATGATGGGCCATGTTATCTCAGGAAAATTCCTTCCTGAGTTAACTAGGCCAACAAAGTTTACAAGTAGATATTCCAAGCCTGAGTCAGGATATCTGCCAGCTTTTGAATTATAGCTGCCACGCTAACTGTTCTGGGAAATGGTCAAAGGGTCAGTGCATCTTACAAAATCAGATATCACCAGCAGAAGTTTAAATATTTGTCATGTTTGATCTACATTTTTCCTGTACTAATCAGATTAGGTGCCACATTAAATGCATGAATTTTGAATTCTCTTAATTTTTCCCATTCATTAATAGATAGACATAATGATTGGAAAGCATTGCAGAGCTTTAAGATATTATAGAGTAATCAAACATCTCTGGGTAGTGAAAACATCACCTAACAATATAACATGACTCAGCAAAAAAACATCCCAGGGCTACAGTTCACGTTATCACAAGCTAATTAGTGAAACAAAAAGAAAGGTATAAAATATTCTAAGCTTAAAATAAAATTATTTAAGAATAAGAAGTTTATAAGAATATAAAATTTTCTTATCAGCACAAGTACCTGGTTTTTGTTTCTTTTCTTTCTTAATTTGCATAGCAACCTAATGAACCCTTCTTTCTAGAAACTATGTGTCATTAGATTCATTCTTCATTAGTTCTTGTAGATGTGAACTGTTAGCTGGTTAGCTTTACTGCTTCTCTAGATGAACAAGCACATGACACCTCTTATGGAATCTGTGGGTGGCACATGTGGATTAAACCCACTTAACATCCCTTATCTCAAACTAGTCATGTCAAAGACAAATTTGCTACCTTAATGTAATGTATATTTAACCCCTAAAATAATGTCTTTCGTTGTGGGAATGAAACTTTGTGTGTGGCTTGAGGCAAGAACTTGTAAGACCAGTCCCATAAGCTCTCCTGTTATCTGATATCTCTGTGGGCATTCAGTTGCCTCTGTGAGTTATCTGTATCTCCCCAGAAGGTTTGGCATATTATAATGTTTCTTGCTTTGCCCTATCTCTGCAAAGATTCAGGCAACTTCATTTGATGCTTTTAGCAAAATGTCGCACCTCTAGTTACCTGTTGCACAAAAAAGAGCTCTTCAGCCCCCCCCAATTAGAGCCAAGGTGGCTCACCCCTTCCTTCCACCTGCCCCCCACTTCCTTGCCCAGAGCACAGTCACTTTTGGTATATAAGCACACTGCTGGTATCAATAAAGAGAGACTCTATTCTCCCAATCTTTCTCTGAGTCTGTCTTTTATTCCCATTTCTGTCAGGTAACTCTCCTGAGGTCTCCTCCCCCTCCCTCCCAGAGGTAAGCCTAGAGATTGTCTGCCTGCAGGCAGGAGACAATCTCGAAAAATCCAAGAAGAGAAGAACACCATGTGGATGCCCAGCCACATGTGACTATAGGACTATTCAGATGATTATTAAATTCAAACACTTCATCAACAATATGATAACCCCATCCTATTATAACAAGAAGTATTAATCTTGCCAGCAACTTTTCCCTGGGTGTAGCCCTGCTCTGTTATCATTATGCAAGCCCAGTTTGAGATAACCATATTGAGCTATCATGGATACAGCTTCCTATTTTATGCCACTATTCCTGGGAATACATGAACAAATATCTGTAAACTGCAGGTATGGGATCAATGACAGATCAAAGTAAGGATACCAGATCTGAGATCTCCTGAGACCAGCTGAAATAAGTGCAGGTAGGTAGATAATAGCTGTGTGATTCAGCAAGGCTGATTCTCCTTTGACTTAATCTAGTTAATCCGTTAACCCAGTTGTCTTTGGCTTAATTGGATTTTGTGGCTGTGGGGGCAGAGTTATCCTCCCAGCTGGTATAAAAGGTAGGGTTGTGTGAGTCTTGGGATCTGAGATCTCCTGAGACCAGCTGAAGCACAGGTATAACCCCCCCCCCCACAAGTGGGATTATGAAGCCATCTGAAAGAGGCAAGCAAAGCAAGTCTTCAACACAGTGAAGAGGCATTTGGGACTCACAATGTAATACAGGCAAGGAGAATCCCATATGCCAAGAACACGAAGAAGAGACAACAAGGGAAAGGGGCAGGATAATCCCACACCAAGCTCTACCAACCCTATGGAAGATTCCTACAGTGGGATCCCCCTAGGGATGCCCTAGGACACAGATATCAGAAACACAATTGAGAAAATACTTAAAGAACTACAAGATTATAAAGAACAAATCAAAGAACTAAGAAAAGAGAATGAAGAACTCAAGAAGGACCTAGAGAGAGAGAGAATGACAAACTCTGGGACAAAGTAGAAACACTGAAAAGATCCCATGCTGAAAAAGATAAGGAAAACAACTAGCAAAGCAAAGAGCTACAGGAAGACATTGAGAAGCTCCAAAAAGAAGTAGAAATACTAAAGAAATCAGAAGAGGAAATGAAAAAGGAACTCAAACACTAATCCAACCAAGAGGAAAGGAATGGAAAAAGCCTCAGAAGCAGAATGGAGGAAGCAGAACAAAGAATATCAGACTTGGAGGATAACACCAAACAACTAAAAACCTCAAGTAAAGATTATGAAAAATTTAAAAATACACAAAAGTAGAACAACCAGGAACTGTGGGACACAATGAAAAGATTAAACCTCCACATCATAGGAATAGAGTAAGGAGAAGAATCCCAAGAGAATGGTATTGATCAGATCTTCAACAGAATAATAGATGAAAACTTCCCCAAACTAAAAAAGGACAAACCAATACAAATACAAGAAGCATGTAGAACTCCAACCGGACAAGATCAGAAAAGAAATTCTCCACCACTTATCATAGTTAAAATGCTAAGACAAGCAAAACAGAGACAAAATCCTTAAAACCACAAGAGAAAAGCAACAAGTGACCTATAAGGGGAAACCTATCAGAATTACAACTGACTTCTCAATGCAAACTATGAAAGCAAGAAGAAATGGAGCAAAGCATTCCCAGTGATAAAGGACAATAGATGCCAACCCAGGTTACTATACCCAGCAAAAATGTCAATTATAGTTGAAGGAGAGAGAAAAACCTTCCATGACATAAACAAATTGAAAGAATACCTGTCCAGAAAACCAAACCCTCAGAAAATATTTGAAGCAATTCAAAGGACAGAAGAAAGGAGCAACCATCCCCAGGCACCTAGAAAGAGGAAATCAATAAAAGCATAACTGCAGAAGTAGAAACCTAAACCCAAACCACAAATGGATAATAAGTCAAAAGGAAGCAACACAAACCTATCAGTCATAACCTTAAATATTAATGGGCTAAATTCCCCAATCAAAAGACACGGACTGGGAGATTTGATTAGGAAACAGAATCCATGGATATGCTCTCTACAAGAAACACATAGTACCTTCAAGGATAGGCACCACCTTAAAGTGAAAGGATGGAAAAAAGTATTCCAAGCAAATGGTATGAAAAAGAAAGCAGGTGTTGCTGTTTTAATATCAGACAAAATAGACTTCAAAGTAAAAGAAATCAGCAGAGAAAAAGAAAGTCATTGCATTTTTATCAAAGGAACAATTCATCAAGAAGATTTCATCATTATGAATATATATATATATATGCCCCTAACTCTGGTGCACCAAACTTTATAAAGACAATTCTCCAGGACCACAAGTCACACATTAACCCCAGTACACTCAGTAGGGTACTTCAATACCCCACTGAGTCCTTTGGATAGGTCAACAGGACAAAGAATAAACAGAAAGACATCTGAACTGAAAGATATGATACATTAAATGGACGTCATAGACCTCTACTGAATATTCCATCCTAATACCAGAGAATACACTTTCTACTCAGCACCCCACAGAACATTCTCCAAATTCAACCACATACTGGGACACAGAAGAAACCTCCACAAATACGAAAAGATTGAAATAATTTCATGCATTGTTTCAGACCACAGTGCAGTAAAGCTCAACATCAACACCAGGATAAGCCCTACTTCCTACAAGAACACATGGATACTAAATGACACACTCTTGAATAATGAATGGGTCAAGGAAGAGATAAAGAAAGAAATAAAAGCACTCCTAGAACTGAATGACAATGACAATACAACACAACAAAACCTATGGAATACCTTAAAAGCAGTCCTAAGAGGGAAGTTTATACCCTGGGTGCTGACATTAGAAAAACAGAAAGAGCACAAGTGAATTATCTAACACTGCAGCTAAAAGCACTTGAGAAGCAACAACAGTTGAACCCTAAACTCAACAGACAGGAAGAAGTAACAAAAATCAGAGCAGAAAACAATGAAATCAAAGAAAACCATACAAAAAAAAATCAATGAATCCAAAAGTTGGTTCTTTGAAAGAATAAACGAGATAGACAGAACTCTAGCCCAGTTAACCAAAAGAAAGAAGGAACAACTACAAATCAATACGATTATTGATGAAATGGAAATATCACAACAGACAAGGAACAGATCAAGAAAATCATATGGGAATACTTCAAAAACATATAGTCTACCAAGTTTGAAAACCTAGAAGAAATGGATGAATATCTGAAATCCAGGGAATCAACAAAGCTCAACCAAGAAGAGATCCACAGCTTAAATAGACCCATAAAACATGTAGAAATTGAAGATGTAATAAGAAACCTCCCAACTAAAAAAAGCCCAGGCCTGGATGGCTTCATGGCAGAATTCTATAAAACATTTCAAAAAGACCTACAACCATTATTACTGCAACTGTTTAGAAGTACAAAGAGAGGGAATTCTACCAAATTCCTTCTATGAAGCCAGCATCACTCTATTTCCAAAACCAGGCAAAAATACAACTAAAAAGGAGAATTATAGACCCATCTCCCTAGTGAACACATGCCAAAATTCTAAACAAGATACTGGCAAATTGCATACAGACCCACGTCAAGAAAATCATCCACCATGACCAAGTTGGATTCATACCAGAGATGTAGGGAGGTTCAACATATGAAAATCAATAAACATCATCAAACACATAAATGGAATGAAAGACAAAAAACACACCATCATCTCAATTGATGCTGAAAAAGCCTTTGATAAAATACAGCATCCCTTCATGCTTAAAGTCCTAGAAGGAATTGGATTGGATGGATCATTCCTCAATGTAATCAAAGCCATATACAGGAAACCCACAGCCAATATCATCCTAAATGGGGAAATGACAGAAACATTCCCTTTAAAGGTAGGAACTCGGCAAGGCTGCCTCCTGTCACCACTCCTCTTCGATATAGTGCTTGAAACACTTGCTAGAGCAATAAGTCAAGAAAAGAAAATTAAAGGAGTACTAATTGGAAAAAGAGGGAAATCAAGCTATACCTAGTTGATGTTGATATGATTGCTTTACTAAGGGATGCTAAAAACTCCACCAGAAACTCCTAGAAATGATTAACAGCTTCAGCAAAGTTGCAGGGAATACAAAATTTACCTAAAAAAATTAATGGCCTTACTTTACACCAAGAACAAGCAACTGGAGAAAATAATTCAAGGAGACCTTGCCCACTCACAATAGCCTAAAAAGAAAAAATAAACTGGGAAAACAAACCTAACCAAAGACACAAAGATCTCTTATATCCAAAAATTGTAAACCTTAAAGAAAGGAAACCTTAAAGTAAGTCATCAGAAGATGGAAAAAAACTCCCATGCTTTCATGGATTGGGAAAATTAACATTGTAACAATGTCCATTTACTAGTGAAACTGTTGTATAGATTTAACACCCAAATCCCAATCAAAATCCCCCAAAGTTTCTTCACAGGCTTGGGGAAAAAAGGTCCTTAAATTCATTTGGAAAAACAAAATTACCCCAAATAGCCAAAACAACCCTGAGCAAAAAGAGCTAAACAGGGGGAATCTCTATAAGACCAGACTTTCAAACTATTACTATAGGGCATATAGTCATTAAAAAACAGCCTGGGGTACTGGCACAAACAGACCTGTTTGACGAAGGAAACAAAACTGAAGACCCAAACCAGAGCACATACAATTTCAGCCATTTCATGTTTGACAATGGGGGCCAAAAAGACACAATGGAGAAAAGACAGCATCTTCAGCAAGTGGTATTGGCAAAACTAGATCATCACTTGTAGAAGAATGAAGTAAAACCCCTATCTCTTTCTCTGTACAAAAGTCAACTCAAGATGGATCAAAGACCTCAACTTGAAACCCCAAACTCTGAAGGCGATAGAAGGAAAAGTTGGCAGCAGACTACAAGACATAGGCATATGAAAAGACTTCCTAAATCAGACAGCAGTGCGCAAGGAATTAAGGCTGACAATTGACAAAGACCTCATTAACTCAAAAGCTTCTGTACATCAAAATAAAACAATAAAGGGAATTGAAGAGAACACCCACAGAGGTGGGAGGAAAACCTTCACCACAAGTAAACATTCTGACAAAGCATATTTGCAGAATATACTAAACTACTCAAAAAACAAAGAAGAAAAAACCATGACCCACTCAATAGATGAAGCAAGAGTGAACAGAGACTTCACCAAGTGAGGAATTAAGATAGCTGAGAAACATCTTTAAGAAGTGTTCAACATCATAATCATTAAGGAAATGCAAAATTCAAAACCACTTTAAAATATCATCTTACTCCAATAAGACTGGTTAGGATCAAGAAAACAAATGATACCAAGTGATGGAGAGGTTGTAGGGAAAGGGGAACACTCATCCACTGCTGGTGGGAGTATAAACTCATAGAGCCACTATGGAAAGTGGTGTGGAGAACCCTTGAAAGACTTGGAATGAACATGCCACCCGACCCAGCCATACCACTCCTAGGCATGTACCCTCAAGTCTCACCCCACCACAGAGATACATGCACGGCCATGTTTATTTCAGCTCTCTTCACAATAGCAAGGAGCTGGAACCAACCCAAATGCCCCTCAACTGATGAGTTGGATAGAGAAAATGTGGTACATCTACACAATGGAGTTCTATGCAGGAATAAAGAAAGACGACATCATGAGCTTTGCAGAAAAATGGCTAGAGCTAGAGGACATCATGCTGAGTGAAGTAACACAGTCCTAGAAAAACAAACGATGATTGGTATTCCTCATCTGTGGATGCTAGTGCCAATTACCTAGTTGTAAGTATTTCTTGTGCATGGCCCCTTGAGCTTTTGTCCAAAGCAGTTGGTATTGATACATATTGGAAACAACAACAACAACAACAACAGAAAGGAGTGCATCAAAGAACTGACTGAAACATTGAACTTCTGCTCCAAACAGTCAACTTCCACATGGAGAATATTAAGAAAGACTGAGAAAGAGATGAAAAGCATGTTTGGCAGAATGCATGAACTCTGGTGGGGTGGGGTGATAGGTTGGGGGATATGGATCTAGATTTGACAAAAAATATATATAAATAAATTTAAAAAAAGAAAGTCACAAAAATTCAAAAAAAATAGATACAAATAAAAGTAAGGATACCACAAAAACCCTACTTGGTAAACCAATTATTTTTGTTGGGGTTACTTACAGGAGTATGGGTAAGAAGTTATTTCAGGGAACAGAAGTGACTGAAAGCTTTGTTACTAACTCCATCCTACCATGGGTGAGGGCTTTTGAAAGCTGGAAACCTAGAACATGTTTCTCAACTTGTAGATAGGTTGGAGAGTGCCTCTTCCTGGCAGCTCTGTGGGTCTGAGCTTCTTCTAGGCAGCTTAACTGTTCTCATATTCTTTCGGATAGCTTACATGGTCTCTGCTTCTGTGAGGCAGCTTTGCTGGGCTGAGACAGCCAGGTTTGTCTAAAAGTGCTTTTTAGCATTACTTAGGGCTTATAAAAGCTTGGAGAAGAAGGGGCCTTAGGAATCTGGTCAATTTGAGGGGCTTCTTGAAGCTATTTAATAATTTACTTCTTGATCTTAATGAGTTGTTGATCAGGGTAGTCCAAGAGACTCCCAAAATTACATAGCCATTGATTACCTCCCAGAACCTGAAGGTAAGACCCTATTGCTAAAAACAGGTTACACTTCAATGTCTCAGATTGAAGCAATGGAACTGGAACTGACCTAGAAGCCACCTCCTGTGAAGGTTAGGTCTCATAGGTTTGGAGAGTACCACAGAAGCTATTAAAGGTTTTGGACTAAATATCTGCATCAATGTCTGTCAGAGTCTCTTGAGATTTTAAAATTAGTGAAGATACTGGATAGTATACCTTCAACATGCTAGAAGCTTAGCAATTTAGAAAAGGGACTAGATAAAATGTAAAGTGTGGATGATCCCTTCCTTTAAGACAGCATCTATTATCTAGTGGGTTTTTTTTTTAAATATTCCAAAAGATTTAAATAGTGGACACAAGGATGTTAGGTCATACACAGAAGTGTGCAGTGAATGGGTAACAAGGGACTAAGATAAGCCAAGATAAATTTGTCTCCCAACTAGTAACATTACAGCACTCTCCAATAAGTAATCAGTCTTGTAAAATGTTTACCACATCTGTGGACATTGTCTGCGTACTTCAGTTCACTAGCGGTTAAAATTAAACAGCATCCAATGGGACTAAGGTGTCCTAAGAAAACTTTAGTTCTTGATCTGCAACATTCCTTCTCAATCACTATATTCTACTCAAACGTGGTCAGAAAGAGTGCAGGTTCTTTACTCCATCAAAGGACTTTACTTCAAAAATCCCAAAGGGAAACTTACAGTTCTTAAAGAAAAAAACTAAAGAAAACTCACAAAGAAACAAATAAAAAACAAGTATATCAAGAAAAAGAACATGAGCATTTCTATGGCCATAGATTGGAAAAATTAATATTGTTAAAATATACATACTTCCAAGCTGGGCGTGGTGGCGAACGCCTTTAATCCTAGCACTTTGGAGGTAGAAGCAGGCGGATCTTTGTGAGTTCAAGACCAGCCTGGTCTACAGATGGAGTTCCAGAGACAGCTGGGGCTACAGGAAGATAGCGTGTCTCGATAAGAAACCCCCATATATATAATAGTATATGTTATATATATATATATAATTTATATTTAATTAAAATATATATTATTATATATAAATACTAAATATATATATATATATAAAATATATATATATATATATATATTTCCTTAAAATTCATAGAATATAAAATAATCCCTTAATAAAGAAATGTTTAGGAAAAAGTCAGATGTGTCATAGTACCTGGCTTCAAAGTAACTAGTAATAGGAAACAAAATACAGTGATTGCTGAAAAGAAAGAAAAATCAGATGAAAACAGCAAGATTGTAACACAACTGAGTACCCAAGGGAACCCACACATCTATAGCTAGCTCACTCTGACCAATGTGTTGGGAAAAAAAGGATAGAGCTTTGAATAAATGCTTCAAAGTAAACAGGACATTCACAGTAGAATGAATCTAGATCTCTCACTGTCACCAGTGCATAAAATAAACTAAAAATCAATAAAAATAAAAATGCAATCTATCTAACTGTGAAAAATAACGCAAAATAGCAAAAGGGGAAATGCTTCAGGGGATTGAAAAAAAGATAGTTTTTGTTTGCTTTAAATTTTTTATTGATTGATAATTTTATATATTGTATTTTGTTCATTTTTACATCTCCCTATCCTACAACCCGCATATGATTCACGTGCTATATAATTATTTTAAGGCTTATCAAGTTTAATTTCTTTTCCTTCATGCCCTTCAGTGTGGCTCAATCCCCTGGCACTTGGTCAACCTGCTTCATAGCCTTGAAGAAAACTGAATCTTCCTCTCCCAGAAGCTATCAGTTGCCAATAATTCCTCAGGTGGGGATGGGGCCCTAAATTTTGGGAGGAACCATTTGTATGAAATGTGCATATGCACAGTTCAAAAAATTAAAAACTACCATGTGATTTATTTTACTAATAGAGTAGTATGCAAAGAAAATTAAATCTGTGTTGAATGGACATTTCCAACATCATGTTTATTTCAGCATTATTCAAAATAATAAAGAATTGGGATCAACCTAAGTATTGATCAATAAAAGAAAACAAAAAGAGTACATATTATACAAATCCTGGAATACTACTTCTCTTAAAAGAGAATCTTGGCATTTGGAATAACAAAGATGCAACTGGAAAGCTGAAAAACAAACAAACATGAAAACCAAGCATAATACAATGCTACTACATAATACCAACCATTTAAAATACAAAATAATATTGATATTCCAGAAATTGAGACTAGAATTGTGGTGAACCAAGCCTGGAAAGCATAAGGATGAGGGAGAGATGGACTGATGTTTTCCAATGTGGATCATTTTATATGGGGGGGGGATTCCACTGTGTTATATACTTTTCTGAAGCATAGACGACCTTTCTTAAGAAAAGAAATTGTTAATATATATTTAGGCATGAGGATTCAGTGAAGAAGGAAAGATTTATGTGATATACCCTCAAGAGACAAATGTCTATTTACCCTAGTTACATCAAAGAACAATGCGAGCCACCCACGTATAGCTCATTCAATCAATGAATTTATCGGAATTACTTACAGGGGCATAATGAGGGATTACTTACAAGAACTTGGGTAATTTGACAGTGAGTGCATCATGGAGAAACTCACACCGGTGGTATGATGATGACAAAAAAGCTACAGGTAGATAACATATAGCACAGTTTTCAGGCAGTTCTGACAAATAGAATGGTAAAGAGTGCCCTCTCCTCATCCATTTCTTATGCATATATAACTTTGTGGGGAGCCTTTTAAATCTTGTAATGTTTTGAGGTTCCTAAGATTTTTAATTTGTAGGAAATTTTCCCCTAACAGAAGTAAACGATTCAATTTGGAAGACACAGCTACACAACAGAGACTTAAGAAAAGCAAAACACCTCAAGAGCTGGATGCGGTGCAGGCTTTTATAACTCTTTCCTTGTATTTCAATTTTATAATAAAAATATTGAAGGAGACAAGCAGGTCATCTACAGTGACTCTGTTTTAAGGCAGAACTGTTTTTAGTGTTAGGATTACTTGTACACAATGTCATTGTGCAAAAAAGGCTAAACAAACCTGGGCTAGTGTTGTTTACTCAACCCAAACCTTGAACCAGTGTTTTTGACAATAACAGGAAAGGGGTGGGTTTGCAATAAGATAACAGGAGAGGAATGGGTCAACAATAAGATAATAGGAGAAGAGACCATCTCCTCTGCTCTTTGAAATAACAGAGACCATAAAGGCCAGTTAATTAGAATAGCCTCCTGAAATAAGTAACCCACGACTCACCAGGATGTGTTTTTTTTGCCTTTACAAACACCTTTTTAGATTTCCATGGGGTCACCCCTACCTGCACGTAGTAAGGAAGTGTCCTCCATGCATCGGTTATCAATTGAACTTTTTTTCTAAATAAACTTTGTGAAAACAATCTGCCTGGCTTGTTGGTGTTATGGTGGGGCCTGAGGACCCTAACATTTTTTTTTGGGGGGGGGGCTCATCTGGGATTCCACGGACCCAACAAATGACCCACCAAGATCTAGTCTGTAGCCAGCTGGCCATCTCTTATGAGGTAAGGAACCTGGTTTTTCTTGGTTTTTGGTCTAGACCCCTGGATCTCCGGTTCTGGGTTCCTGAGTCGAGAACCTGAATGCACCCAGGCTCCATAGGACTGGAGGTGGGGGATGCCTTGCTTCTCCATTGGTCAGTAGGTGGACTTTAGAATCCACTCTTGGTTTTGGGAGCAGCAAACTTTCAGCTTCCTCCCGCCACCCAGCACATTTTCATTTTGTTTTAGTTTGTTAACTGGTGTGTGTGTGTGTGTGTGTGTGTGTGTGTGTGAATCCTTACACGTATCTGGTGTCTGATTCTGTATGGTCCTACTTGTTTGTTTTTGTGGGGGTATGTGTGTTTTGTTTATTCCTTTCTCCTTCATTTTCTGGACTATACTTTTCCTTAAGGGTTCTTACTGCTGGAAATATGGGGCAGGGAATGTCCCTAAGTAACATCACTCTGATGGATCTAATATTTTCCTTAAAGCTTTGTAGCCTCAGAACTTTATAGAATCTGGAAAGGGGGTGGCTCCTTTGCTGGGCCTCTTGGTCCAACCTCCCCTTTGACTCAGGGGTCCTCAACTGCCACTGAACTTGACCCCTGCACTGCTGGAAAATTCAGACTCCCCTGGGGCCCCACCCTACCCAAGGCCACTTGAGCCCCTGTATCTCCTATTGCAGGCTACAGGAGAAGAAAAGGATCCACCTTTTCCCAGATTTAAAAGCAGTAACTATGTCTTGTGTTTATGGTAACTGTTCTTCCATGCATCTAAGTTTCATGTAGCCATGCTCATCATGTGTCTAAGTTTTCTTGTGTGTTTGTATTTCAGTCATTGTAATTTTCTCATGTTGGTTCTGTCAAAAAAGTGGCCACTTCTAGTTTCTTTCCATCTTTTTATTTGCACAGAATCATTCATTTTGTTTTGGCATGCCAGATTAAATGCACACATGCACACCTTAAACATGTATATTAAAAAAAATGCATTTAGAGGCCTAAAATTTGGATAGTGTAGACTTCTTTAAATTTATTATCTCTGAGTCTATCAAATGCTTCACAACTTTTGGGTGGTAATTGTTCATAGGACTCGGCCTCTGAGTTGGTTGTTCAAGGATCCTATTTTCTAGATGCTTTGGAAGTATTTTGCTGTGAATGTTCAGTCTACTTTGTGTTTTTTTGAGACCTCTGTGGGCCTGAGAACATCTGGCTGGATGTAGTCTTGATTTAACATTAAGTTGCCTTCAGTGCTGGGAATGAATTCTGGGACTGGCTTTTGTCTTGGGTGGGGCGGGTTTGCTGCCTCTTGGGCCAGGAGTGATGGCACAGACCTTTAATCCCAGTCTTTGGGAGGGAGAGGCAGGTAGTTCTTTGTGAGCCCAAGGTCAGCCCATCTGGTCTGCTTGGTAAGTTTCCACACAGCTGCTACAAAGAGACCCTGTCTCAAAGGACCAGAAATAAACTGCCTTGTGCTAGCTAGTAAAATTTTCATCAACAATTAGTCAGGAATCCTGGTCTGGCTTGGGTGGAGGTTTTTGGAACTTGGAGAATTCCTGAGCTCCTTGGAGTGCCCATGTGGTGGCTGTGTGGTACCTGCTAGAGACCCATTTGGGGTCTTGTACCTGGGTCAGACAGGGTGCCACATGGCTTCTGGGGGTGCATTATAGAAGCTGATCTCCAGGATGGCCTGGGCCACTCTGGTCTCTTGCCTCCAAGGGGTGGGGAAAGGCAGCCTGGGACAGACTTGGGGCTCTGTTGTGTTTCTGCAGAGTTTTTTGAGCCTGTTTCCCTCTCTCCCTTCCTCATAATGGGAGGCAAAGGGATCTCCTTGGGTCTGTGCCCCCCCTTGCTGATCTGGCAAACATGCCCTTCTGTGTGCTGTGTGCTTGTGGAAGAATTGGTTTCAGATAGCTGGATGAATCAAACTCAAGAAAATTTTACTTCACTTCATGCTTTTATTCGCCATTTGGACAAAGGCATTATATAGAATTCTTGTAAATAATTTCAGATGTTAGAGCAGCATATTTTACTGGCATTTATATTCATTGCTTTCCACAATAAGGCATGTTAACTACTTTTATCATCTAAGGAAAAAAAAAGACAAGGGAATTCTGGTCAAATATTTTCATATGGCTAGTATTTGCAGAATAGACATGTAACTATTTAATTTTAGACATTGGTTTGGTTGGGTAGGAGGGAAAACAAGAAAGCAAACAAACAACAAAAAAGACAAGAAAAAACAGATGAAATAACGCCTATCCTTCCTGGGTTTGTATCTAACTAATATACAGTTACTTTAAGGTTACTCACTTCCCCTATTCCCTCCAAATACTGTGCATGCTCAATGGAAAATGAAAACAATCTGAGACTGAAAAAGTGAAATATTACCAAGATGGATGCAGGGCAGACTGCAGGATGGAGGTAGACACTATGAGTCAGTCTGCAAAAAGTGGAAGAGGTTACTGGGAGGTGCCACCACTCTGGAGCATTTGGGTGAGCCATGGGTTTGATGTCTCAGGCTTCTAGCGCTTTCCCTTCCTTGACATGAAGGCAGGGTGGCCACCAGAGAGCAGCAGCCCCTCCCTCCATTGACTGGTATCAACCCAGAAGGGATTTGGGGAAATGGCAAAGGGCTCTTGACCTCCTGGGCCCAGTCCCCAGAGCAGAGTGAGGGGATTCAGTACCAACACCTTGTTTTCCTATCTGTTGTTTTGCAGTCAGTTGCTCAGAGAGACCTGTCCTAAAACAATTCCAGGCAGCCCTCTCAACCCAGGCTCCTGATGTTTTGGATGTGTGTTTGAGTCTTTTTAAAACTATGAAACCTCAGTTCAGCTTATGTGTAGGAACTCATTTGGAGGGTTTATGTGCCTTAAGCCCTCATACTTAGTGAGATTCAATTCTTATAGGCCTGCAAAAGGTCTGGGAATGTGCTTGGGCCACCCTGTTCATCTCAGTGACTAGGGCCTGTGGTGTGAGCCCTGCTGTGCCAGACAGAAACCCCATGACAGGTACAAATTGGCCTGCTTTCTCATGCAACAAGGGAAGAGCGGGATAGATTGCCTTCTCTGAGCCTAACACACAGATCTCAGTCTAGAGCTCATTTCAGGCACAGCCTTACTAATCTGTCCCCTCTACCTATAGTACTGTAGGCTTATTGCTTCAAGCCCACCATCTGTGAATTTCTGTATAGATAGGAAGAGGAATTATACTCCTGCAAGGATCTTTCTCTTGAAGTAGATATAGCCACATAGCTGATTCTTTGAGGATCTCCATGCAGATCTCTCTAGAAAAAGAACAGTCCACAACACTAACAAATTAAGATTCCCTCATTTTTTTGAGGGTTATTAAGAAAGTATGCGCAATTTCTACATACATGGAAATTACACATGTGTATGTGACTACTGGTAATTTTCCACTTGAAGTAAATAACATGGGGTTAGAAAAAAATAAATACCAGGCAGCTATCTCTATTGAAATAGTCCTTGGCATTTGGGATGTCCCAAGGGACTCACAGCTTCTGATACCAAATGTGGGTGCCATTCACACAACTCAGGCTGGAGAGTGCAAAGTGCTTCTTTAATTTTTTTAATTATTTTATATAGTTGGAAACTTCACCCTGGTATTAAGAGATCTAGAAGAAGCGGCCCAGACTGTTATCCTGGGCACTAAAAAGAAATGAAAGAGATACTATATTGTTGGGTATGGAAGTGCTGAGACGGTCAAGAGCACCCACCTGCATCCTAGTTGTCCTTGGTATGAAGATCCCCAGAGGGTCCAAGAGCTGCTGGCCCTTGGCCTATTTCTGAATGAGAAGCAGGCTGGGATGGGGGAGAACTTATGGTGTGCCCAAAAGACCCATGCATGCACCTACAGGAGGCCATTTCTACTGTAGTCCTCACAGAGCACTTTCTGGTAGTGTAGTGAGCTCCCCAGGCAGGATTTTACCAAGCTTTCTGGATAAATATCCAGTTTGGGGAAGTATCATGTCCCTGTGACCCCCAAGCTCTATGATCAGAACCAGTGAGAGGACAGGGACAGTGCCCTATGGCTTTAGCACTCATTCTAACTTCTACTTGTCCTGTACATCAGGGTCCAAGCCTTAAGGTGTTTTAAATTTTGAATCTTTAAAACACATTGGTGTTTTAAAGATTGAGTGGAGGGATCGATCTTTCAACCTGCCTGCAAGGCTGAGATTAGAATGGGACACTTCTCTTTCCCTGTCCTAGCCTAGCCATCTGAATCTCAAGTTTGTACTTGACCTTGACAATCAGTACCTACCCCCAACAAAGTCCCAGGACTTAGTGGCCTTAGAGAGTGGGACACCCTGTTGCTTAACTTCCCTGCTGTACTCCCAATCCCATCTGGCCAATGGGTTGGGCCATAGCTGTGAGTGAGAATTGTTTTTGAGTAAAAGGATGCATCAAGAATGTTGGAAGCCAGTGAGAGGCATGTGGGCAAGATGAATGTGCATGTTTGGGGTGGCTGGGGCTTACCGTCCCTGCACTGGGATGAGGAATCCAGATGCTTTCTAGGCAGAGAAGGTGTGGGAAGGCTGAAAAAGGGTATGGAATTGTGATGTTTTTACTGATGGAAGAAGGAAGAAGTATATTCTGAGTTTCTGATGAGGGGAAAAAAGCAGGCTTATAGAGATTTTTGTGATGCCTCAGCCAGAGCTGGGGGTTGGCCAGACAAAACTCACTCACTGGGTTATAACCGAGCCTCCACGATCATTGATTTATTTAGGGAGGAAAGAGACAATGCAAACCACAAGCCAGTCTTTAAGTTTGGAGGCATTTTTCCAGAGACTTAAGTCTATCCCCCAATTTCTAGGTAATTTTTCCTTCTGCCTTTGTCCAATACAGAACTATCCTGTCAAGCTGTACAAATCAGAGACCAATGGCTGTGACAGGCCATACTGTAGGGGCTCAAGAGCTCCACACTAGACTCTGAGTCCATACGCCAGCAGGCCTATCTGGAAAGGTGACCTCCGTTGTCTTTAATGATCAAGTAGGGTGCCTATCAGTAGCTGTGAGAAGTAGGCTACTTCATGAGCAGCAGCTGGATTAGAACATGTGCTTACAAAAATCTACCCAGATGGCTTTAAAATGTAAAGATCTGGGGCTGGAGAGATGTCTCAGCAGTTAAGAGTACCAACTACTCTTGCAGAGGACCTGGTTTTGATTCCCAGCACCAAAATGGCAGCTAAGAACCACCTTTAACTCCAGTTCCAGGGGAATCCAACACCCTCTTCTGACCTCCGTGGCATTGCAAGACACTGGTGCACCAACCTACATGCCAACAGTACGCTCATATGCAGAGTTAGGCAGATCTTTGTGAGTTCAAGGCCCGCCTGGTCTACAGAGTGAGCTCCAGGACAGCTGGGGCTACAGGGAGACCCTGTCTCAAAAAGACAAAAATAAATAAATAAATAAATATTAAAATTATTTTAAAAAGTAAAGATCATTACTATAGAATTTCCGAATCAGAAACAAATAACTGACCCAAGAATCCAATTAATCATAAACTAAAAATAGGAAAATTTACCCCACAGCTAGACAACCTCAGTACTATATAAACTGTGAAGTTTAAATGTTATTTTGACTGTTATAAACTTAGAGTTATATTTTACTCTTAAGAGTTTTCATCAAGGTGTTAAAGTTTTGGGTTTGAAACTAGTTTGTCATGACAATCAAGGGTGAAATTTGAGTGTGTTAGACATGTGGGGACATTTGCCAGGCCTATGTAAAACATCTCTAACATTCAAAGAGAATTGGTCATTGAAAACCTGCTCTCAGGCTTGCAAGGATATCTCACATTTTATGCTAGTGTATCTGAGAAACTGTCCCATCTTATTACACAGGAAATAAATATTAATTATTTAGTAAATCTGCACAACTAAGGATCAATCTGTTTATGAATGTTGTTATGTCTTATGTTATCATAAAAGGAAATGAGAAGGTTAAATAATGTTAGAGAGTTATTTTTATTAAGGATTTTTAAAGAGATAGAGATATTTTTAGTAAGGATTTATAAGGAGATGGAGATATTTTTAGTAAGCGTTTATATAAAGATGATGAGAAAGTCTATGCAAATGATAAAAGTCTAAGGGGAATAGTTAAGAAATGAAAAAGTGAGACCATATAAATAAGCTTAATTTTCTAAAATTCAGTCTAATAGTTTAAGAAGCAAAATGTATATCTAGTCAAGGTTTACTTAAGAGTGGTCAGTTTTTTCCCAAGCTTTATATACATACACATCACATGACACTTCATGGTATAGTAAAATTATAAGATACCTGTATTAAATTAAATTGGTATAAACACTCAAGCTAGTTTCCTAATGGCCCAAATAGGATTGTGAATAAAGAGTTGTTAATTTTCAGTCCACTCTTGGCTTGCGCTGGACTCCCAGTTACAAATTTGGATTAAATGGACACAGACAAATAGTGGGTTACCTATGGCTACTGAAAGATGTACTTTGTGCTCCTCACAAGAGTTTCTTTTGATATTTTCTTTGACCTAACAAGATAATGTGGCTCAAAAAGCTAGGTTCTCCCTTCCTGAAACAGGTACATGTAGTCCAGAAGAAGACAGTTTGGATGGGCTTGGTAAAACTTCTCAGCTTATTTCCTGTCTTCTGGTATGTGGTACAACTCCTACCTTTCTGTGAAAACTATAAATCAGGATAGGAGTTCTGGGAAAGAAAGAGACTGCTACTGTTTGTAGTAAACAGTTTACATTTAAAATAAGCCTAAAATTGTTTAATTTTGCCTAGTGGTCTATGTCTGCCTAACCTATGGTGTTAAGTCCCTCTTCCAGTCAGTATTATACAAGACTGCTTGGATTTTTGTCCAAGCCTTATCTAAAATATTATACAGTAATTAAAAGTATCAGGCTGGTATAACAGCTTTTCTGGATGGTTAACAACCATAATTAATACCCATACCAATTTGGCTTAGGGACTTATGGAACAAATTTTCCTTGCCCTCTGAAGGAACAACTTTGTTCCTTGTCCTCTGAGGTCAACTAAATCCCAGGGAACTATGTATGAGGGCATCTCTTGAAATGTCCTGCAATTGTGTGCCACCAGTCCTCCTGTGCAGGGAGGTCTTGGAGATTCACTAAAGGGCACTAGACAGTGTCCAGTCTATAAAGAAGAAAGTCGTTTCACACTTCAAACTGGAATCCTGGTCATACAAGACCTGACTTTATCCTCCTGTGGATGGAACTGGTAAAAGCCAAAAGAAGCCAGAGCCCCCATCACCCTGCCTCTAAAAATATCAGAGTGGCCTCTGAGGACCAGATCCTCAACTGACCTTGAGAAAACAAAGCTTAGCTAATTGGGGCTAACTGTGTGGAGTTAAACACCCAAAAAGAAAGTTTAAAGAAAAGATAATTAATCATTATATTTCCTTTAAAGTCTGAGAGATTGTACTTCAAAACATTAGACTTAAATCGATATGAGATCTATTGTCAGATAATAAAATTTCCTCTTTCTATTTAGCAACCACCTAATAGGAAACTCACATTGTGACTATCAAAATGCCTGGAAAGTAGATCCTGAGTCCAGACATCATGGCGAAATGAACAATAGTAGAAGCCCAATAATGGACGCTTTGGAACCCCTCATTGAGAAATTCTAATTGACTTTTAAGTTGGACATTTAATTCACCCTGTTCATCTCCTGGTTCCCTGCCTAGTAAATGTACCTAACTATTCTTGCCTTCACTTCTCCTTCACAGGCACCAGTCAAATACTTTATTCTCTCTAGAACTATACTTTAGGGGTTATTTTATTTTTATTTTTATTTTTTTAATTTTTATTTATTTCTGTATGTGTATCAATGTACTGTCTGCATGCAGGTCTGTGCACCTGTGTCGTGCAATGCCGCGGAGGTCAGAAGAGGGTCTCGGATTCCCCTGGAGCTGGAGTTCTCCTGGAATTGGAGTTTCAGACGGATCTCGGCCGCCATGTGGGTGCTGGGGATTGAACCTGGGTCCTCTGCAAGAGCGGTCGGCGCTCTTAACCGCTAGGCCATCTCTCCAGCCCTTTAGGGGTTATTTTAAACAGACTCACTGAGCAGAGGTACCCTAGTTGCCACCCCCTACAACCCTTTTTAGGATGGAAGAAGTCAAAGTAGTCAGCACCCCAACTCCCTCTTGGCAATTGCAGCAACCTCCTCAGAGGGTAATGTGTTGAAAGTAGGAGCTAAAAATTGGCTAGGAACTTTAGGGTCAAGACCCTCCCACCCATCCCCAAAGAGCCAGTTTCTTTCTCAGCTGAGAGCTGAAGACTTTTTGGATCTGCCAGTAAACTTATCCTTCTGGTTGCTCTGACTTGTGGCCCATGCATCGTTAACTCACTTATCAAATTTATTAACTACTGGGTAAATTCTATTAAACTCATGGTTCTCCACACCCAATATCATACTTTGTACCAGATAGAAGAGAAATCTAGGATTCAAGATTAAATCAGTATTCTAACTCAAGGGAGAAATGAAGGGAACAAGCAGGTCATCTACAGTGACTCCATTTTAAGGGAGAACTCCTTTTAGTGTTAGGATTACTTGGAGACATTTTCATTGTTCAAAAAGGTTAAACTAAGCAGGCCTTTGGTGTTTACTCAACCTAACCCTTGAACCAGTGGTTTTGACAACAAGGTAACAGGAAAGGAATGGGTCAACAATAAGATAACAGAAGAGACCATCTCCTCTGCTCTTTGAAATAACAGAAACCATAAAGGAGTTAGTTAGAATAGCCTCATGAAATAAGTAACCCATGACGTACCAGGATGTGTTTTTTTTTTTTTTTTTGCCTTTAAAAATCCCAGTTTATATTTCCATGGGGTCACTCCCCTACCTGTGTGTAGTAAGGAAGTGTCCTCAGTGCATTTTTTTTCTAAATAAATTTCATGAAAACAATCTGCCTGGTTCATTGGTGTTCTGGTGGGATGCCCATACCCTAACAACATAAGCTATTATACAGCTTATTAAATTGATAAGCATTTTGTACTAGTTAATTTTAAAATCATGACTTGTCAGATAAAACTTCAACTAATAGAAAAACATCTAGGGGCTGGAGAGATACAGAATGAATAAATATCTTAGATATTTTAATATCTGATTTAGATAGCTTTACATAAGATTATATTAGGAGGGGCTGGAGAGATGGCCTAGCAGTTAAGAGCGCCAACCGCTCTTACAGAGGACCCGGGTTCGATCCCCAGCACCCACATGGCGGCCGAGAACCGTCTGAAACTCCAATTCCAGGAGAACTCCAGTTCCAGGGGAATCCGACACCCTCTTCTGACCTCTGTGGCATTGCACGACACTGGTGCACAAACTTGCATGCAGACCGTACATTCATACACATACAGAAATAAAATTAATAAAAAAAATAAAAACAAAAGATTATATTAGGTTTAGAAAACCTGGTAGAAAATGAAGTATTGTCAGTTATGTGTTCAAAGATGAACTCTTCCATGAAATAATAAATGATTGTCCAGATAATGATCAATGGTGGGTGAGATTCTGAATACTCAGAATGGTACATTTCAGTTTGACTCATAATGTTCACAATTGACGAAAATATCCAACCCCACTCTGCATTCAAGTTGGCAATATACATTCCCTGCTTGAGCACTAGTTTGCAATGAAATGCTGGATAACAGTTAGATATAATTTTTCCATAATAGAAATAGCAAAAACATCTTCCCCATTAGCCCATAACAAACAATATTCATATCAAAATGAACCTATTTAATGAAAAGTGTAGCTACTTTTATACACTTTTATAGCAGTTTGATCATATTTTGGCATAATCAGCACTGAAGTAAATCTAGTATATGTCTCAAAGGAAAGTGTTAAAGCAGAATAAAAAATTGCATAGATCCAGTTTCTCATGCACAATCTTTAAAATGATGCTCAAAATTGTACAGAACTATGCTGCTTAGGCAGTTCTTTAATGAATCGCAGTGAATGATAGTGCTTTCTTTTAAACAAACAGGCACATAGAAACAGTAAAGTGGGAAAGAGGATTCAGAGAATTGCATTATGCTAATCCCAAGAAACTAATTCTTGTGATGTAGTACAAGAACAGTCTATATCCTATTCACTTCAAATAAGAAAATATACTGTAGAGACTATTCAGAATTTACTGTTACTTCAGAGTACATTCAGCAAATCAATGTAATATGGATGCACTCTTTTTTGCAGGGAGGACTGCATGCATACTGTTTCAGAACTTAATCACTAATTTTCTAAAGGAGGATTCCATTTTATTAGGAAACTATAAATTTTCCAGACATGATGGTGTACACCTTTAATCCCAGACCTAGGAAGACAGAGGCAGGTGGACTGCTGTGTGATTAAGGACAGACACAGTCTACATAGCAAGTTGCAGGCCAGCTGGGGTTATATGATGAGACCCTGTCTCAAAAAAAGAGATAGATGATTCATAGTTAGATATATAGATATAGATAGATAGATGATAGATAGATAGATAACTATAGATTCACCCATAGGATAGTAAATATAAATATATACACCTTTATATGAATTAAATATAAACATGATGGTATATGTTATGCTTAACATAAAATTAAAAGTGTAAACAGCTAAACAAGTTTTGTTGGTGTTATAGAGATGATATTGTTAATTAATGATTGTCTTTGAAGAAAAATTTATCTACTTTAAGATGTACTGAATTTATAAACATAAGAGAAAAATCACAATCATTATTAGCTGTATAATGTCCTAAGTAATTATGATTCTTAATTCATTCTCATGCAAAATTTGAGATTTTACATTTGTTATAATTGACTTGTCTCTATAAGATTCATGTCTATCCAACACAGCAAAATGTTCAATTCTACCTGCTTCTAACAGAACGTCATATGTATAACTCTAGTAACATTTTAAACTCTGTTTAATACAGATAATACGTTTTAGTTGAAGCGTTCTGTACAGTTAAATTCTGTAGAGAATATTGTGAAAATTCAAGTATCATTTTCTCATCAAATGATACTATGGCTTTTATAATTTCTCTGAAAAAATTTTTTAGACTCCCATCAATAGCTAAATCAAAAAATATCTTTAGAGTGTAGCATATTGTAACTATTCGGAGGAAAATTTTGGATATATCTTCTTTTGACCCCCACATTTTCATTAGGCTATAGTAATACTAGGAGATGTATTGTTTGCCCTGGGTGGGTTATCTATTCTTATGGAATGCAGGAAAAAAAGAACATATCCCATAGACCTAAGAATCTTTATTTAAATTATCTATCTCATCTGAAATCTGGGACATTGAGTTGGTTACAGATCCTAATAATATATCTTTATATTCATCTTTTAAGCATACACAACAATGGAAGCTTTTGAAGAAGATTTGTTTAATTGGGATGTTCAAAGGTTCAGAAGCAAAGTGCTCATACAAATGTAAAGTGACACTTTTTTCAAAATGACATTTGAATCATTAAACAGTGATAGAAGTCATAATGTATTCAATAGTTTAAGTGCTATTTGTGAATATATGTGACTATGCATAAATAGAAATAGAAACAGATAACCACTATATTTCATAGTGGTTAAATGTGAAGCTGGTTAATTTCCAACAAAATCTCCTTAAGCCACATTTGAGGTTGTCATTTCTATTAGCAGGAAACAATTATTGTTCTGCAAAACATTTTTTTAAGTTAACCAGTCTATAGGAGGCTGTAAATATGCCAGTTAATAAGTACAGTATTGGGGACTGGAGATATAGCCTAGCGGTTAAGAGCACCAACTGCCCTTGCAGAGGACCCGGGTTCGATCCCCAGCACCCACATGGCGGCTGAGAACCGTCTGTATCTCCAATTCCAGGAGAACTCCAGTTCCAGGGGAATCCGAGACCCTCTTCTGACCTCCGCGGGATTGCACAACACGGGTGCACAAACCTGCATGCAGATAGCACACTCATACACATACAAAAATAAAATAATTAAAAAAATTACAGCATTGAACTGGGGGAAAATCAAACAAACAAATAAACAAACAAGCTCATTTACTAATGTTCTTTTTTTTTTTTTTTGACCATTTGCTGTGTTATGGTCACAATGTCTGGAGATTATTCTCAATTATCAAAAAAAAAAAAATGCTAGGCTTCTTAGGTTAAGTCTGAAACACAAGTAAAGCAGTCAAGTTGTTGACGCCTCTTGCCTTCTATTGTTTGTTCTGTCGACCAGATTCAAAACCATTTGGCAACTGACAATGTAAAAAATGATCTGTTTATAAAGTTTCTAGAGAAATCATAGATTAGCAAACACTGAACTCTATAAATTTCTACTTTTGAGGCTGAGAAGTTAGGTCCTGAAGCAGACAATCCCAGCACAGGACCCTTGTGGGCGAGGATAGAAAGGCTTGGAATCAAGACACAGATCCAGGGAGTCAGGTAAATGGTAAAAGCAGGTTCATGCTCGTCTTCTGGCATTGGTCCCTGGGCAGGCGGCAGTTGGTGTGTCTTTCTCCCATAGGTTCAGCCTCATTGGCCGAGGTCGCATCCTCCTTCACAGATTGCAGGTCTTCAGGCAGATTGCAGATTGAAATTAAGGAAGCGGGCCCTTGGGCAGGAGCAGTTGGCTGGTGCAGGCAACAAGTTGGAACTCCTCTGGGGGTTCCACAGCAAGGTCCGTGAAACATTCTTCATCAAAATACAAATGCTGCATTTAAACTAATTTCAGTAGAACGAGATTACCCAGGTTTCTGCTTCTTTTTTTGATGCCATCAACTTACTAGACAATGATTTACCTGCCCATTATATGGCTAAAACTCTTTAATACCAGTAGCAGCATGGTTTCCCAGGGAGGCTATGTTAGAATTTGTCTCCAAATACTAACTTGATACCTACCCCTTAATAGATGCATATCATGTCTGAATAAATGGGATTCCTCTCAAAATTAACACATCAAGTATGATTTTAGACATTTATTTATTTAACAAGATTTTTTAATTATGGATGGCATATATGTTTCATAACTATGCAAATAATTAATTATCATGTATGTAAGAAGACAAAACACATTTAGTTGTGTTTTTCTTTGGTGAAGACTGTGAAATGGGATAATTAACCTAATATTAGTTGTGGCATGTTTTAAAATCATAATCTATTACACTGTGTGTTAAAGATTTCTGGAAAGGGCTTCTATTGAAGGTAGGAAGACAATGATTTATATTTCCCATCTCATAAGCAACTATAGTCCAGACAAAATTTCTCAAAAATTAGTTTTGAGATGATAAACTGGCATTAAGACCTACTCCCTGAAGATGAGAAAACAAGGAAAACCCTATATCATATTTCATGCCTTCTTGGAATGGGTTTCTGACACAATGTGACTTGAGAAGGGAGAATACAGGTACAAGTAAGTGGTTTCCTTAAGTTAAAGAGACGGAGTTGGGAGTTCAACTGTTGAAGCAGCATATTTACTAAATCAGAGGATGAGAAGTGAGCTTTAGAGGGCTTTCATCTGTGCAGATGGACCTCAAGCCATGCAATAATAGACAAGCAGATCAAACATTTGTAGAGCTCATATAGGTGACGGAAGGACTATTTTCTTCTTTTCCAGAGAAAAACTGGAAAACTTCGTTCTATATAGGACTTTGAGATGATTACTCAACTTTGGGGAAAATTTACCCATAGTTTAAAATCTTTTTCCAATCTTGGAAAATTTAACAGCTATGTTTAAAATTAAAAAAAAAAAAAAAAAAAAAAAAAAAAAAAAAAAACTTCTAGAAACTATGGAGGGCTGAGAGATGGCTAGCAGTTAAGAGCGCCGACCATCTTACAGAGGACCCGGGTTGATCCCAGCACCCCACATGGCGGCGAGAACCGTCTAAACTCCAATTCCAGGAGAACTCCAGTTCCAGGGAATACGACACCCTCTCTTTTTATTTCTGCATGGACAGGTGGCACAGACTTGCATGCAGACAGTACATTGATACACATACAGAAATAAATAAAGGCCGGGCATGGTGGTGCATGCCTTTAATCCTAGCACTTGGGAGGCAGAGCACGTGGATTTCTGTGAGTTCGAGGTCAGCCTGGTCTACAGAGTGAGTTCCAGGACAGCCAGAGCTACAGGGGACCCTGGTCTCAAAAAAAAAAAAAAAAAAAAAAAAAAAAAAAAAAAAAAAAAACTATGAATCTCAGAACAAAGCCCAATAGTTTAAAAATATACAACAAAGAAAAGATAAACTAGGGGTAAAGCTCAAAAGGCATGGCATTATTTAAGTCAAATGTATGAGATGGTATAGAAAAATATGACCCATGAAGGGAAACATGATTTAAAAGAAACAGACTCAGAATGATCCTTATAGTGGCACTAAACCCACTATGATCAAGGTTGTTGTACATCTCACACATTATTAGAAAGAATAAGTGCACTGAGAATGACAGAACACATAAAAATGCACCAATTAAGTTGGCATGAGTCCTGTGCTTGATACCACATGTACCAGTTTCTGGTGGCTTGAAATTTTTGGCTCTCCTGTGTTCCTGAAACAACCCTGGCCTTTACAATCTTTCTGTCCCTTCTTCTGCAATTGTTCCCAAGTATTAGGTGGGTGAGGTTCAATATAGGAGCAACAACTCAAAGGTCAGAATCTTACAGTTGGCACTAGACTTTTTGTTTGATAACATATGGTATCAGGGTACATTGCAGAAGAGGGGGCAGAAATATTGTAAGAGCCAGAAGGTAGTGGTGACTATAGTGAAACCATGGCTTCTAGACATGTCACCATCACTGTACTCATAGACTTAGAGTGGTTGCTTATAGAAGAACTACACAAGATCAAGGCAGTAGAAATTCCACCAGAGGGGCTTATAAAACACTATTTCTGGCTGAAAAGTTTTGACAGTTGAAGTCTGCTGGGTAGGGAAAGTCAGTTGTCTTCAAGGAAGTGCCCAGTAGGATGCTCAGGTTCTAGTGGATTGCCCTATATCCATGCACACAAGAACATGACTGATTGGACTCAGTGAGCTGCAAAAAGACAGCACAAAGTTGAGCTGGCATGTAGTCATGGAGGCCTGGGGGAGAGTTAAAGGGACAATGAGGGATTGCTAAAATAAAAACTCAGAATACATGTATAAAATTATCAAATATCAAAAATTATTAAATATGGGAATATTCAAATTATCATTACTCATAAATTAAGTCAACTTAATAATATCAGGTTTTAAATTATCCAAACATCTTAGAAACTGTAAGCAGACAAAACAAACTAATCTCATAAAAACATTTATTGTATTTTTATTGTAATTAAGTTTAAGATATTCAAATCAAATTTGACATTATATTAGATATTGTGTATGATTTATATCTACGTACTTGATAGCACAGCCAGTATAAGATGTTCAAAGGGTTCAAGTTAATTAGTATTGTGCTTAACATAAACACAACTTTATTTTTTAAAAGCGATGGCTACATACACTTACAACTGTGTCTTCTAAAGTGTTAACCTAATAGACAAAAAGATGTTTAATTAAATTAATTAAAAATAAAAGTAGAAAGATACTATACAATTATACTAGTCTAAATTCTAATAAGTACACTAACAATAATGAGCATGCATCCTGAAAATTTTCTGAGCTAGTAGTTTCTCTAAGGATCGTTTTGCTTAAACTTCTGATTTATAAAACCTCAAGACTTTATTTTAAGAGAATTTAGAGACTTTTCTTCACTTATGTATGTCTTTATCTCCACATATCATTGGAAACAACTTCATAAAGAGATGTTGCTGCTTAATTACTTTCTATCTTCCAGATTAAAGGACATTTCATGCTTATAAAAAAATGCTCGGTTCAAAACAGTAGTCACATGCAGAAGCAAACAGAAACACAGTGAGTGCCCATTAAAATTCTAAAAGGTTTTTATTTTCTCTACAGACATGAAATCCTTGGGCTCATAAGTGGAGACTAAGAAATCAGACTTATGTCATCTGTTAAATAATAAATAGTGATGCTTGAACATTTGTCCTGCAGAGATAATGGAATACTAAAATCCTAAATAAAAACCCATCATCGCTGTCATCAATGCGGTAGAAATTAAAATAGCTGTGAATCCAAATGAAAATCAAAGCAGGAGGAAAGTATGTGGAAGTTGGTCTGGGCCAAATATGAAGTTTACATCTTGAAATTAACACCTGCCTAGGCTAGGCTAAAATCTCTGAGGTGTATGCTGGTAGACAATTTGCATGATTATCTCAAGATTAGCCACCAATGAAAACAACTTTTCTTCTGGAGGAACACTTCAGGCTGTTTGCAGTACTGTCAGTGGTCTCTTTCCCTCTCTCAGATCAGGTGGCAGATTGATTTGGCTTGGAGAATACAAAAGACTATGCTTCTCTTTACGTTCTAAAAAAGAGAACAGTTCTGTAAAGCTACAAATCCTTCTTATGCATCTTCATTATATGTGTGGATTCTACCTTGGCCAATCTTCATTATTACTTGGATTTTCAATGAATTCGAAGAATTGATATGAATGGAGCATTTCTGTTGCCTGAAGCTTCAAAGAAAGTCCTTTACTCTGATGCCTATATCTATGGATAAGTCTATGGTCTGCCAGCAGCAATGAAAATGTAGTGATACACCATGTTAAATTGTGCAGTAGTCTCACTGTGTAGCTCTGGACATCATCAAAAATAATATATGTCACAAGATTTAATTAAGTAATGGGTAGATTATTTTCACTACAAAAATAGCATTTGAGAAGCCACAATATTTATAGAGAAATAAGATTAGTGTTGAGGATATAAACTTAGTTAAGTGTAGAATGGAAAAGAAAATGCAAAAATCAAGCCTCTACAAAATATTTTAGATAATCTCAGCCTTTAAAATTTTTCAAATAGTCCTGTAAACAGGACATTAGATAAGCCACTACACTTAAAATCACCCAGCCATATTCTGGTTTCACAGTTCAGATGAGGTTGCTTATTTGTGTTTATTACACTTATAGAGTTAAATGTACTTCATGATCTGAGTATGGTTCTTGGTAAAGAATTAATATAAACACTAAATTAATGTATTTTGTTTATTTATTTATGTATAATTTGTGGTTTGTTTTAGAAAACTAAATGTAAATATTTTGCCTTTCCTTAGGCAGTAAATGCAGCTAAACTTTAGCTTATCAGTTGTATATTCATAAGTACTGAATGGTCATATTTCTCAAAGTAACAGTGAGATTGTTGATTTTTAATGCCAATTTATTACAAATTAGAATCGCTTGAGTAGATAGGGTCAATTTAAGAATAGTCCAGGGTAAACCAGGCATGGTGGCGCACACTTTTAATTCCAGCACTTGCGAGCAGAGGCGGGCGGATCTCTGTGAGTTCAAGGCCAGCCTGGTCTACAGAGTCAGTTCCATGACAGCTGGAGGTACAGGGAGACCCTGTCTCAAAAAGACCAAAAAAAAATGATAATAATAATAATAATAAAAATAAAAAAAAAAAAAAAAAAAAGAATATTCCAGAATTGATAAAGAGACTCACCACATGTGGTCTTCAGGTAGCATTCCAGAATAAAAGAAGCATGAGGGAAGTGTCAGCCTTGCCACATGCCTTTAATCTCTGCATACTCAGGAAGATGAGACAGGACGATCTCTGTGAGATCAAGTCCAGTCTGTTCTAAATAGGGAATTCCAGGCTAGCTGGGGCTACATGGAGACCTTAGTATAAAATAAGGATGGAAGGAAGGAAGGAAAGAAGGAAGGAAGGATTAAATAAATAAATAAACAAATAAATAAATAAATAACAAAATAAGCACAGAGGAAGGAAGGCTTTCATTTGGGCTTCCCACTCACAGCTGATTTAATTTATCTAGTATATGATATGGATCCTTCAATATTTCAAAATCTATGTTCCTGTATTGCCAGGCTTCCATTATTGCCTAAAGATCAAAGATTCTCTAGGAACCTTCCAAATCTCCTATATTTTCAGGTTTTAGGAACTATATTGGGACTGCTCAGGCATACAGCCCCAATGGAATGGGCAACTACCTAGTTCTTAAACTTTCCACATCAGACAACCATTGTTGGACTACACTGACTGCTGAGACACCCAGCCTTAAGGAGCAAGCAAATTCTGCTTCTCAGACACTCTGGCATGATTCAGCTGCTGCTATTTTGTCAAAGTGTGATGAGTCAATAAATTCACATATACATTCTATCAGTTCTGTTCCTCCAGAAAACAGACTAATATAAATAGTAATTCAATACTCTTAAAATCTAATCTATCTTACCATATTTCCTTGTGTTATTTTACCATTGTAACTCTGCATTAGGAATTCTGACAGAACTCTGTTGCAATGGATTCTGCCACATTATCACTCTTAATAATATTTCCTCTAGGATTTCATTGTATACTGTGAGAATATATCTGTACACCTATATGATGCTGAAACCATCTCCAGTAGTTGTTAATTCTCTTGGGGAAGAAAGCAACAGAAAAAGAAATGTGGACCAGTCACACCAGTAATATCTGAAGACATGATCAAAATGCAAAATCTCAACATCCATCTCTAATCTACTGTTCGGAACTGGGCTATCTGTGGATACAAACATAATTCATGTGAATATCAAAGTCTGAAACACTACTGTACATTATAGATCTTAAATAGAGGTTAGAACAATTGTTCATTGTCTGATAAACAATTATGTAGCAGTTAATTGTGAAGAGTCTGAACCATAATAACTGTGGTTTAATAAATGGTTTGGCTATTAAATAGATGTCAGATTTCTAAAAGAAGAATAATCATGCTATGTTTGGACATATTTTTCTGTAAAATGGGTATGAATATATTAATCAATTCATAAATATGTAAAATCCAGTTTTAAATCAGTGTGTCCTATATATCAGAACCTGGGACATAAAAAGTTCCCCCAAATGAGAATTGATATTATTTATGTCCATATCTTGAATATAGCATTTGAGATTTGTGTGTGTATATGTGTGTGTGTGCACGTGCATATGCATATGTGCCATCCCATGCACGAAATCAACAATGGATGCTTTCCTATTTTGAATCAGGGTCCCCCACTAAACTTAAAACAATTTGATTAAGTTATACTGGCTAGCCAGCAAGCATGCATGATACACTGTCTCCACCCCACAGTGCTGTGGTTACAGACACATGCTGACCTGTATTTAAGTGCTAGATATCTTAATTAAGTTATTCATGCATGTTCAGTAATTATTTTATCCATTGAGCAATCCCCAGGACCCGACATTCAAGATGTTTCAGATTACTTTTAACACTAGCCAAATTTTATTTATTTTTATTTTAAAATACGGTGTTATTTTCAGTTTTTATATTAGAGGTGTTCAAATAAGTGTACATGTCCTTTGACATATCACCCACACATTGTAATGATGGAATTAATGAGACACTTAACTATTTTATCCCAGAGGAGAGAAAAATTTTGGTTCAAAAAAGAACTTAACCCAAGGGAAAGATTAATAATAGACTAGAAAATACGAAAACTTAATATAAGTCATTTTAAGGTGGAAAAAATTGAGATAATCTAATTTAAGAATGACAGAGTTGGGCTGGAGAGATTTCAGAGTGGTTAAGAGCACTGGCTGTTCTTGCAGAGGACCCGGGTTCTATTCCAGCACCCACATGACAGCTAACATCCATATGCAACTCCAGTTCCAGGGGAACCAAAACTCTTTTCTAACCTTCACAGGCATTGCAAGACACAGCTACACTTACACACATACACATGCAGTAAATACACTCACGGACATAAAGTAATAAAATAAAATATTAAAAATAATTATACAAAGTAATAAACCAGAAGACACTATTGCCTAAGTTGAAATGAGGCATAAAAATTTGTCCCATTTAGGAAACAACACTCAGTCTGGATCCACTGTACTCACTTAGGTGAGTCATCAGTAACTTATTCAATTATTTCTTTTCATCATTTTCTTCTAAATCACCAGTTCTTGCATTTCATTTGCAAATAAATATAGAGTATGATTGATGTAATTAAAATAAAAGCAATAATATCATCTTTCATTTCCCTCTGTCCCACTTAAAGTTCCTCATAAACTACTACAAGCAATTTGCTTTTGATGTTGACCCAAAACTACTCCAATACCAAAGTGAATAAAAAATAGCTTATTCTGAGCCAGATATGAGTGACCACAGCCTGGGAAACAGATTCAGATTGCAGCCGCAAGTGATATGTTCCATTATGGAAGCAGTTAGTTACATAAACATTTTATGGTCATAGAGTAAAAAAAAGTATAATAAATTAGTGCATTTACGCTATATATTGGTAAGCATATCAGGTGGACAGGTCAGAGAAAATTAGTAAAATCTATTATAGGTTGCTACAATAAAATATATTATAGATGCTACCTGATGATATTATGAGCTCTTTTGTTGGTGGAAGACGGTAGTCTGTTAATACATATTTAAGATTTCGGGGCTGGAGTGACGACTCAGTGGTTAAGAGCGCCGACTGCTCTTGCAAAGGACCTGGGTTTGATTCCCAGCACCCACATGGGAGCTAAGAACCATTTTTAATAGTTCCAGGGGAATCTGACGCCCTCTTCTGATCTCCGCGGCATTGCACGATAAGATACACCAACCTACGTGTAGACAGTAAACTTATACAAATAAAAAATAATAAATAAAAATTAAAAAAGATTTCAGCTGATCAAAGGATTTTGGGTCAGAATAAGAGTCATGTTATAAATAATTATTAAAGAGGATTAAGAGACCACCAGATGACTTTTCCTCTTGATTTTTAATATTGGAACTCTCTACAATCAAAAACTTCAAATCCATCAATCTACAGAATGTTCAACATAAACTTGGCTTTTTCTAGGAACATATTTGGGTTTTTCTTCATGAAAGTTTTAAGTGTGCTAGCTTTATCTACAAAATCAAGTAACAGGTGTTACTTCTTTGTCCATTTAGACCTTTTGGGCTATTTTTCTTTCTATACAATGGTCTTCTATTGATTAGTATCAATTTCTATATAGACAAGGCTTAAAACTCTTGAAAATATAAAATCTATAACCATTGCTCAGCTCTATCATGCCCTTTCCTTACAAAGCTCAAGGGTCATTGTGGAAGAGAGGCATGGAATCACATTAAGAACCAGTGGTAGTGGCCAACAAGAAAGAAACTGGGTTTTCCAGAGAGCACAACTGTTGCATATATGAACTCAGAGCAATTGTCCAAAATATATACAAGACCTGTGCAAGCTTAAGCCAGATAAAATCTCAACATGAAAGGAGTGGTGTAAAAGAATCCAGAGCCTCAGTTAAGGAACTATTAGGAAGTGGTTTATTTATGAATTTTTACTGAATTTTTATGTATTTCCAACAGAGCATCTCAGTCAATCTTAATCATCAGTATACTGTCTTTCCTACTGGCACCGTCCTATGTCCTATACCTCCAGGATCCAGAATTCAAACATTCTTTCATTGATGTTAAGGCCTACTCTGTCAAGTTAGTGTCCCCAGATGCTCCTCAGAACTAGTCCATCCACCGTCAGCTCTTGTTCACCCATCAGTAATCAGCTAGCAATAATTCTTTGATGAAGATTGGGCTCTTTGTCCATTTCCACAGATTTGTGCTGGGGTTTTATTTGCTTGAGTTTGAATCGGTCTTGTGCATGCTGATACCATTGCTGTAGGTTCACATGAGAAAGTTCACAGGAATTTGTAGGACTCTATTTCCACATGGTCATGCACCTCCTCCTGGCTCTTACAATCTTCCCTCACCCTCTTCTGCAATGGTCTGTGTACTGTGTGGGTGAAGTTTAACATAGGAGTATTTCAAAGGACCCACATCGTTCAGACTCTTACTCTTTACACTTTGTCCATTTGTGACTCTTTGTGTTCCTGGCACTCTGTTGCATAAGAGAACTTCATTAATGAGAACTGAGAGATTCATTAGTTCCCTCTTTATCCCTTGTCCTATGTTCTGTGAGCCTTATATATGGAGATTTCATTGTAGATGTGCCACTTAAGCTTGGCCAGTTCACAGACAATGTTTGTACGTGACTATTTGTGGCACATTGTAATAGTCTCTGCCTCATGCTAAAGAAGCTCCATTGATGGGTTGTCACTAGGATACATATCTGTAAATATAAGGATGCATATTTTGCACTTCGTAAGAAATTAAATTTTTCTAGGGAGGTGTCAATCTTGTGGTTTTCTCTAAGATCTATGACCTCTCTAGCCATGTGTATTTGGTTATGTTTACAGCAACACCCATGAGCTTTATCCCATTGATTGGCCTTTAAGTCTAATTAGGTAGCTTTTGATTATGCCCAAGATAAAAGTGCCCCTGCTGCCCCAATGTCCTTTGATGTGCCAGACACTGATGTTGTTATTAAGCCTTGAAGCAGAGGTTGGACTATCAGCTGATGTTCTTCTTAGAAGCTTGTGAAATGCTTCCAAGAGTAATGAGAGCTAGCCTTCAGGAGAAGTGTCTTCCGGGTCAGTTTCAGCTCTATTGTCCCAAAACCTGTGTCTGAAGTATGTCCTATCTTCAGCAATAGGGTCTTACCTTCAAGTTCTGGAAGTCAAGCATACAAAAGCTATGACATTAATATGTATAATTTTGGGTATCTCTAATTTGGGGACTACCATGGAAAACAAATTAAAGGAAGTTTTCTCCTTTTTGGGACTACTTTTTGTAATGTAACCTTCAATTTTACCCATGAATTCACTTAGAGATATTATATTGTAATTTGTCAATAGATTGTTAGATTCATATGCTTCCCTCTGATTTTTTATACTAACTAAGCATTATTTCTCTATCCTCATCCTCTCCATGACTAAACCTTCCTCCTGCCCTCCTCATTATGACTATTTCTCCCTTGATAGCACCAGTCTCTTATGATGCCAGATCTCTTGAGCTCCTTCTTCACCTTTATCCCCAATGTTACTTGTATAGTCCTCCTGCACCACTCCTATTTAAATACCCTTATTTTATCCATTTCCCCCTTAGATACACCTGCCTTCAACTGCTATTCTCCCTCAGGGTCCTTCTTTCTCTTCTCTTCTTTGGTTCCTTTCCATTTTCCTGGTTTGCACAGTTACATTAGGATATATACATAGGATGATTTTGTGCTAGGATCCACATTTGAGGGGAAACAGTACATACATTGTTTTTCTGAGTCTGTGTTACTTCACTTAGTATAACACTCTCTAGTTCTACCAATTTACCTGCAAATTTCAGGATTTTTGTCTTTCTTTATCACTATGTACACTTCCATTGTGTAAATGTACCTCATTTTCATTATCCATTCTTCAGTTGAGGGACACTTACATTGCTTCCATCTCTTACCCTTTGTGAAAAGAGCAACAAGATACATGGATGTTAAAGTATCCTGCAATAGGATGAGACCTTTCGGTATATGTCAAGGAGTAGTATAACCAGGTCAAATGGCAATCTCATTTTGGCTTTTTAAGCGGTCTCCACATTGTTTTATACAGGGGTTGCAGGAGTTGAAATCCTACCAGCAGTGAATGTGCATTTCTCTTTTCCCACATCCTCTCCAGCATTTGGTATCATTTATTTCCTTGATATAGGCAGTCTGACTGGAGTAAGATGAAACCTTAAAGCGGTTTTAATTTGTATTTCCCTAATTACTAATGATGTTGAATACTTTTAAAGATGTTTCTTAGTCATCTTTAATTCTACTTTTGAGAACTCTCTGTTCAGATCCTTGTAATCTTTTCCTTGGGTGACTTGTTTCTTGATTCTTTGTGTTTTGGATTTTAATATGCTCTAGTTGTTAGACCTCTGTGAAATGTGTCACTGGAGATGTTCTCTCACACTGAGGATTTTCTCTGAAATCCCTTGGTTCTTTCTTTTTCTGTACTGAAACTTTATAGCTTAATGATTTCCCACTTGTTGATTGTTGACCTAAATTGCTGAGCAACTGGTGCCTGATTTGGAAAGTCCTTTCCTACATGTATATCTTGTATGAGACTGTGAATGTTTTTTTGTAAGAGTTTCAATGTTTCAGATTTCACGATGAGGTCTTTGGTACATTTGAAGTTGATTTTAGTGCAAAGTGAAATGTTAGGGTCTAGTTTCATTCTTCTGTAGGTGCAGATCCTGTTTTGCCAGCAACATTTGTTGAAGATGTCTTTCCTCCAGTGAGTGCTCTTCGTCCCTGTATCAAGTATCAAGTGGCTGAAATTGCGTTTACTCATATTTGGGCCTTCAATTAGGTTCCACTGATCAATGTGTCTAATTTTGTGCCAGAAACATGTTGTTATAGTGATATAGTTTGAAATTTGGTATACTAATCCCCAAGACATTGCTTTTTTGCTCAGAGTTGCTTTGGATACCTGAGGTCTTTGGTGATTCCATATGAATTTTAGGATGTATTTTTTTCTAATTCTGTGAAGAAAGTCATGGGGATTTTGACAAAGATTTCATGAACTATATATATATATAGTTCATGATATATATATATATATATTGCTTTTGGTAGGATGATCATTTTCCCAATATTAATTTTTCTATTCCATGAGCATGTGGGTGGTCCTTCCATCTTCTAGTGTCTTCTTCAATCTCTTTATTTGAAGATTTAAAAATATGCACTATAGACACCTTTAATGTCTGTGGTCAGGTTTATTCTGAGATATTTTATTGTTTTGAGGCTACTATGAATGGTCTCTTTGTATTCTTTCTCCAACTGTTTGTTATTGGTATATAGAAAGGCTATTGATGATTGTATATTAATTTTATAACCTGCCACTTTACTGAAACTGGTAATCAAGTCTAGGTGTTTTCTTGTATAGTTTTTGAGACTTCTAAGGTATCATCTGCAAAATGGGATAACCATGCACATAGCATGTCATTTCCCCATCCCTAAAAGCCTTTCCCTGCTATCTGGTTCCCCAGTTACCAGGCAAAAGAAGTATCACCCCTCTTATGTTAGCTTCAGCGAGATTATAAGGAGTTTAATCAGGCTTGCCTACAAACTAATGGGCATAAGATCTCACTCACAAGCCAAGCAGTGATTCTCCTTTTCCAACATGGCCACCCAGAGTCCTGGCATGAACTCTAATTCCCCACCCATTGTGGCAAAATTGCAGGTAGTCACCAGCCCTGCAGGCTGAGTACAAGAGAGCTGACTTCTTTTCCTGATAACCTAGAAGGTTGGTTTCTCCTCCAAAACCAAGAAGGCCAGCAGGAGATGGGAGGTACCCCCAATTGCCATACTGAACATCAGGCACCTGCACTCAACCCCTAGGGGAATGTAGCTTAAAGAGTAGCATTCCTAAACTTATCCCTGCTGAGACATATACACCCTGTCCTCTGGAGGTAAATAGTGAAAGCCATAAGCTTATATCCAGGGGCCTATGGTTTTCCTGCCATAAAAACTTAGCTGTTACAGATTGCAGGTAGGCTTCTCCTTTGTCCCACCCACCCCCTGGACAAAGAGCCTAACCAAACTATATAGGTGCTTAAAACCCTTGCAATAAATAAGTTTTGCTTGCAGTCTCAACCTTCAGATCTGTTCTGGTTCATTTGCTGTTCCAGAGAAAGAAGACAGCTCTCTCATACTCAGCCATAATGGATTTCTCTGGCCCCACACATGGTGTTGCGGAGCAGAGATGTTCTCCAAGGGGTAGTGGTGGGTGTGGGTGTGGGTGGGGAGAAACCATGCACATAGCATGTTGTTTCCCCATCCCCCCAAACACCTTCTGCCTCTATCTGGTTCCCCATTTACGAGGCAAAAAAAGTATCAGACACTCCTATCTTAGTTTCAGGGAGACTACAGAGAGTTTAATCAGGCTTGCCTATAAAATGGTGGGTGAAGGTATCATTCACTGGCCAAGCAGTGATTCTCCTTTCACAACATAGCTGCCCAGAGTCCTAGCATGAACTCTGTGCCCTCGACCCAATATGGCAAAATGTCAAGCGACTACCAGCCCTTCATGGCAAGGTTTTTAAATGCTCCTGGCCCAAAATGGTGTGGGCAGTTTCCCAGAGTTCCACACACCTCAGTAGGCGTCAAGAGTCCTCAGCAAGCACCTCAAGCATTGCATCTTCAGAATTGACTTTCCCTTAGCTCCTTCCTCTAAGTAAACTAGACTCCATCTTTGTAGTTAGCAGCTTGTCTAATAAGTCCACTCACTTCAAAAGAAGATGTAGTTTATCTCACACATAAGGTGCTATTAATAAAGTGTATTCTTTGGTGTTTGGGTGGAATATTTAGTAGATCTTTGATAGGTCAATCTGATGTATGGTGTTGTTTAATTCACATGTCTCTCTTTTCGTTCTTTATCCAAATGATCTGTCTAATAGAAACAGTACGCTATTGAAAGTCACTACTATTACTAAGTTGAAGTTAATCTGTAGTCCAGTAGTATTGATTTTCTGAAGTTCGGTATACTAGGGGTTGGTGTATATATGTTCATTATTGTAATAACTTCTTGGTCAATTAATTTTTCCTTTGATTAGAACAAAGTGACCTTTTTATCTCTTCTCAATAGTTTTTAGTTTGAAATCTCTTTTGTCCTATGTTAGAATTGCAACTTCTGCTTCCTTCTTAGTGCCATTTTCCGAGAATATTTTTTCTCATTCTTTGACCTTAAGGTAGTACTTGTATTTAGAAAGTGAGATGGGTGCTGGCAGACAAGGAAAAGACAGATTGGGTTTCTTAATCCATTTAACCAGCCTGTGTCTTCTACCCAGGGCTTCAGTCCATTGATATTTAATGCTATTATTGAAAGATGTGTATTGGTTCCTGTCACTTTAAATTTCCAACTAGCAAAGCAAAGAGCTATAGGAAGACATTGAGAAGCTCCAAAAAGATGTAGAAATACTAAAGAAATCAGAAGAGGAAATGAAAAAGAAAATCAAACATTCATCCAATCAAGAGGAAAGGAATGGAAAAAGCCTCAGAAGCAGAATGGAGGAAGCAGAACAAAGAATATCAGACCTGGAAGATAACACAGAAAAATTAAAAACCTCATGTAAAGATTATGAAATGTTTTTTTTTTTGCTTTCACATTTCAGATTTATTCACATTTGAATACAGATTGCTAATCTTTTCACTTATTTTTTACTTTCTTTTTTTTATTGATGCTTTGTGTATTTCATACATCATTTTCCTATTCAGTTCAGGCATATATCCCCTTCACTTCCCCCCAACCCACCCCTACGCATCCCAGATCATGCATTCTGCTGTAACTTTTCTGCATCTTTCTCTGTTTTTTTTGTTTTGTTTTGTTTTCACTTTTTTAACAATAAGTGATAATATGTGAGTACAAGCATCCTTCATGTAAAACCAATTTGTGAGCAGTTGTGCCCAAACTCACACAGCTCATGGGTCCCACCATCCAGCAGGGGGGGGGGGCTTGTATGTTCAATCAAGTTGATCAAATGAGTGTCCAGTCTATATTGTTGTACTTTGACCATTCACCCCAATCGCAGCCCTTACATTCTACTGTGCACCGTCTTCCGCAGATTGTTCCCTAGGCTTAGAAAAGGGGCACAGGTGGATGAGAAGCAAAACAGTCTACTTTCTCTGGAGCTGTTGTCTTGGTCTCTAGTCAATTCTGGCTGTTTTCTTTCATGAGCTGCCAGCTTGTCCAGGCATAACCTTTCGATCCTACTAATGAAGCACATGCACTTAGATATATAGGTATTTAAACAGTATAATATATAGCCTTTCGATCCTACTAATGAAGCACACGCAATTAGATACATAGGCATTTAAACAGTACTAATTGTTATGATAGGTTACTTTAGTATAGACATAGATATTTGGATGGTATGTTAATCCATGAATTACATTTTCTTCTGTTAAGTATGACAGGGTCTTCGTGTGGTTTATAACATCTCCTAACCATTAGAGAATGTAAGCTTCTGGCATCAGCCATGGGCTATTCCTCCAAGGAGAGAGCTAATAGCCAATTAGATTTGGGATATACAGACATATGGCTGCCACTGCTGCACAGTATTTCCAGGCAGGTGAGCTGTAGCTGGTGCTGACAGAAGAGTCTTGCTTGACTCAAGGAGACCTATATTACTTTATTGGTTTAGTGGCCTTTGGTAACAGTCTCTGGCATTCCAGAGACCATCTGTATACTTGCAAGTGCAGTCTCCATACATCTTTCCCATGTTTATATCAGGTCTTCAACAACAGGACCTTATCGCCTCTCTTCCTACAGATATCCCAGTTCAGAGGCAAGAAGCCTTTACCTTTGTGGGGGCTTGGATCCCCTGGCCAACATCTCCTTGGTAGAATAATCCATTGTTGATGTCAGAGCTCCTGTATTAATATATTTTGCTTAAGTGCATAGCTTAAGGAGACTTTAGCATTATATTTGGTTCTGAATAGAGAATAATCCTTTTCACAGTTTCTATGTCCATTAGTCAATTAAAGAAGACAGTTTTACCGACTTTACAAGAGAATACCTCTATAACAGCTGGCTCCAATCTACAGCTGGAGAATGACCTCATCATCACCATATTTCTCCTTTTTCTATGGGGGGGAGTTAAGAAAGTCTCTTGTATTAAAACCTTTGTGGCACCTAGAAGGTAAGCTTCGTTAGGATTCATTAAAAATAGTTGTTACTAGTAGGATCCACAGAGGGGCCTAATGTCTGCAGCAATCTGAGGCATTTCTTCCCTTCAATGCCCAGAGGAGTCAATCCTTCTGCTGGCACTTTCTGGTACATCCTACTCGCTGCAAAGCTGCATTTTCTTTCTCAGCCATTAAGTTGGTGATACTCTGGCCTGTTGGAACATACAAATCCTTTCCCATAGTTAGTTTTAAGATTTGGATTGCAAGGTTTTTTGACAAAAAGTTTTCATATCTATATATATCCCCCTTTTTTATTTTAGGTTTTAAATTTTGACCCATGAGGCTCAAAAAAGCAGTTGTATTATACATACCTATAGGGTGGAATCAAGGCTCAGATTTCATCAAGTTCATCCATGCTGTTTTGGGTTACTGTATGTGATTAACGTGGGAAACAAACTTTATTTTTAAATTAAATCATCCTATAGGGGAAAGAGATTGTTACCAGGTGATACTATAAGACAGCAAAATTATAGAGAACATTTGTTTATACCAATCCCAAAGTAATTGTTATACAGTTTTTAATTAAAGCTAATGTGGACAACAGCAATTTTATCACCAATTAACTCAGATGCATTACCGTTTTATCAGCCTTTAAACCAATGTTGTTAATATACACCTATTTACTTTTACTAAGTCCTAAAACACCATGTATCCTGTAGACAGAGTCTGGGCAAAACTGGATACTTGTTGAACTCACATCAATTAAATATGCACCAATTAAATATACACCCATGTCCCTCTCCCACCCCTCCTACCCTTCCCGAGTCACCATTTCAGTCAGTTTTCTGATGCAATCTTTCTGTTGTTGTTCTTTTAATATGCATCCCTCTCCATAAGAAATATTTATAACTGGGTTATTGGTGCTCACATCCACATATGAGAGATACAATTTGTCATTTGTTTTTCTGGGACTGTGTTACTTCACTTAACATGATGTCTTCTAGCTCCATCCATTTACCTGCAAAGTTCATCATTTATCGCTGCATAGAATTCCATTGTGTAAATGGACCACATTTTCTCTATCCACTCATCAGTTGAGGGGCATTTGGGTTGATTCCAGCTTTTGCTGTTGTGAACAGAGCGGCAATAAATATAACTGTTCATGTATCTCTGCAGGAAGATGAGTCTTGTGGGTATATACCCAGGAGTGGTATGACTGGGTCAAATGGCAGGATCATTTTGAGTCTTCTGAGGGTTCTCCACAATGTTTTCCAAAGTGGCTACACAAGTTTACATTCCCACCAGCAATGGATGAGTGTTACTCTTTCCCCACACCCTCTCCAGCACTTGGCGTCATTTGTTTTCTTGATCCTAGCCAGTCTAACTGGAGTAAGATGGCAACTTAAGGTGGTTTTAACTTGCATTTCCTTAATTATTAGCGATGTTGAACACTTCTTAAGGTGTTTCTCAGCCATCTCTAATTCCTCCTCTGTGAAGTCTCTGTTCAGATCTTTGCTCCACCTTCTGAGTGATTCATTTGTTTTCTTTCTTCTTTGTTTTTTGAGTAGTTTGTATACTCTGGAAATTAATGCTTTGTCAGATGTATCTGCTGTGAAGATTTCTGCCCATTCTGTGGGTTTTCTATTCACTTCCTTTATTGTTTCCTTTGATGTACAGAAGCTTTTGAGTTTAATGAGGTCCCATTTGTCAATTGTCGATCTTATTTCTTCTGCAGCTGCTGTCTGATTTAAAAAGTCTTTTCCTACACCTATGTCTTGTAGTTTGCTGCCAAGTTTTTTTTCTATCACCTCCAGAGTTTTGGATTTCACGTTGAGGTCTTTGATCCATCTGGAATTTACTTTTGTACAGGGTGAGAGGTAGGGGTTTAATTTCATTCTTCTACAGGTGGTGATCCACTTTTGCCAACACTACTTGATGAAGATGCTGTCTTTCCTCCAATGTGTCTTCTTGGCCTCCTTATCAAATATGAGATGGATGAAATTGTATGTGCTCAGGTTTGGATCTTCAGTTTTATTCCATTGAACAACTGGTCTGTTTTTGTGCAAGTACCAAGCTGTTTTTATGACTATAGCCCTGTAGTAGTTTGATGTCTGGTAGAGCGATGCCCCCCTGTATTCCTCTTTTCGCCCAGAGTTGCTTTGGCTATTCGGGGTCTTTTGTTTTTCCAAATGAAATTGAGGATTTATTTTCCAAACCTGTGAAGAAGCTCTTGGGGATTTTGATTGTGATTGCATTAAATCTGTATACAAGTTTAGGTAGAATGGACATTTTTACTATATTTATTTTCCCAATCCACGAGCATGGGATGTTTGTCCATCTTCTGATGTCTTCTTCAATTTCCTTCTTCAGAGGTTTAAAATTTTTGTTGTAGAGTTCCTTGGTGTCTTTCGTTAGGTTTGTTCCTAGGTATTTTATTGTTTTTGAGGCTATTGTGAGTGGGAAGGTCTCCTTATATTCCTTCTTCAGTTGCCTACTGTTGGTGTAGAGAAAGACTACTGATTTTTCTAGGTTTATTTTGTATCCTGCCACTTTACTGAAGCTCCTAATCGTTTATAGGAGTTTCCTGGTGGAGTTCATAGCATCCCTTAAGTAGACAATCATATCATCAGCAAAAAGGGATATCTTGACTTCCTCTTTTCCAATTAGAACTCCTTTAATTTCCTTTTCTTGCCTTATTGCCCTAGCAAGGGATTCAAGCACTATGTTGAAAAGGAGTGGTGACAGGGGGCAGCCTTGCCGAGTTTCTACCCTTGAGGGGAATGCTTCTGTCGTTTCCCCATTTAGGATGATATTGCCTGTGGGTTTCCTGTATATGGCTTTGATTACATTAAGGTATGATCCCTCCAATCCAATTCCCTCTAGGACTTTAAACATGAACAGATGCTGGATTTTGTCAAAGGCTTTTTCTGCGTCAATTGAGATAATGGTGTGGTTTTTGTCTTTCAGTCCATTTATATGCTTGGTGATATTTATTGATTTTTGTATGTTGAACCATCCCTGTGTCTCTAGTGTGAATCCAACTTGGTCATGGATGAAAACTTCCCCAAACTAAAATTAGACAAACCCCTTCAAATACAAGAAGCACACAGGACTCCAAATAGACAAGATCAGAAAAGAAACTCCCCACTCCACATCATAGTCAAAATGCTAGATGCCCAAAACAAAGATAAAATTCTGAAGGCCACAAAAGAAAAACAAGTCACATACAAAGGGAAACCCATCAGAATTACAACTGACTTCTTGCCGCAAACCATGAAAACAAGAAGAACATGGAGTAAAACATTCCCAGTGTTAAAGGACTATGGATGCCAACCCAGAATACTTTACCCAGCAAAGATGTCAATTACAGTTGAAGGAGAGAGAAGAATTTTCCAAGACAAAAACAAGATGATAGAATACATGCCCTGAAAACCAACTCTCCAGAAAATGCTTGAAGCAATTCAAAGGGCAGAAGAGAGGAGCAAATATCCTCAATCACCTAGGACAGAAAACTAATAAAAATATAAACATAGGAGTAGAATCAGAGACTAAAAGTCCAAATGTATAATAAGGTGAAAGGAAAAAAAAATCCATCCTTAAATTATATTATTAATGGGCTTATTAATATTAAATATTAATGGGCTGAACTCGCCAGTCAAAAGGCATAGACTGGGAGAATGGATTAGGAAACAAACTCCATCTCTATGCTGTCTGCAAGAAACCCATCTCAATTTCAAGGACAGGCACCAACTTAATGTGAAGGGATGGAAGAAAATATTCCAAGCAAATGGTACCAAAAAGAAAGCAGGTTTTGGTATCCTAATATCAGACAAAATAGACTTCAAAGCAAAAGAAATCAAAAGAGACAAATAGGGCCATTATATCTTCATTGAAGGAACAATCGATGATGAAGATCTCACAATCATGAATATATATGCACCAAATGCCAGTGCACCAAACTTTGTAAAGACAACTCTTCAGGAACTCAAGGCTCAAATTAACCCCAGCACACTAATAGTAGGGAAATTCAATACCCCACTAAGTCCTTTAGACAGATCAACAGGACAAAGGATAAACAGAAAAACATCTGAACTGAATGACACAATACACCAAATGGACCTCACAGACATCTATCGAATATTCCACCCAAACACCAGAGAATACACTTTCTACTCAGCACCCCATGGAACATTCTCCAAAATAGATCATATACTGGGACACAGGGAAAAACTCAACAAATACAAAAAGATTGAAATAATCTCATGCATTCTTTCAGACCACAGTGCAAT
>VZQC01012550.1:834586-894586 GCA_009823505.1 Rhizomys pruinosus
CTACTAAGTTTGAAAACCTAGAAGAAATGGATGAATATCTGAAATCTTGATAATCACCAAAGCTCAACCAAGAAGAGATCGACAGCTTAAATAGACCAATAATATGTGAAGAAATTGAAGATGTAATAAGCAGCCTCCCAACCAAAAAATTCCCAGGCCCAGATGGTTTCACAGCAGAATTCTATAAAATATTTCAAAAAGACTTACAACCATTAATATTCAAGTTGTTTAGAAGGATACAAATGGAAGGAGTTCTCCCAGATTCCTTCTATGAAGCCAGCATCACTCTAATACCAAAACCAGGCAAAGATGCAACCAAAAAGGAGAACTATAGACCCATCTCCCTAATGAACACAGATGCCAAAATTCTAAATAGGATACTGGCAAATCACATACATACCCACATCAAGATTATGAAAATTTTTAAAATACACAAAAGTGGAAAAAACAGGAACTGTGGGACACTATGAAAAGATCAAACCTCCTCATCATAAAAATAGAGGAAGGAGAAGAATCCCAAGAGAATGGTATTGATCAGATCTTCAACAGAATAATAGATGAAAACTTCCCCGAACTAAAAAAAGACAAACCAATACAAATACAAGAAGCACATAGAACTCCAATCAGACAAGATCAGAAAAGGAATTCTCCACACCACATCACATTAATATGCTAGACACCCAAAACAAAGACAAAATCCTTAAAGCCACAAGAGAAAAACAACACGTGACTTATAAGGGGAAACCTATCAGAATTACAACTGACTTCTCAACGCAAATTATGAAAGCAAGAACAACCTGGAGCAAAACATTCCCAGTGTTAAAGGACAATAGATGACAACCCAGGTTACTATACCCAGCAAAAATATCAATTAAATTTGAAGGAGAGAGAAAAACTTACCGTGACATAAACAAGTTGAAAGAATACATATCCAGAATACTAACCCTTTAGAGAATACTTGAAGCAATTCTAAGGAAAAAGAAAGAAGCAACCATCCCTAGGCACCTAGAAAGAGAAATCAATAAAAGCATAACTGCAGAAATAGAAACCTAAACCCAAACTGCAAATGGATAATAAGGCAACAAACCTAACAGTCATAACCTTAAATATGAATGGACTAAATTTCCCAATCAAAAGACATAGACTGGGAGATTGGATTAGGAAACAGAATCCATGGATATTCTGTGTACAAGAAACACATCTTACCTTCAAGGACAGGCACCACCTTAAAGTGAAAGGATGGAAAAAAAATATTTGAAGCCAATGGTACCAAAAAGAAAGCAGGTGTTGCTATTTTAATAGCAGACAAAACAGACTTCAAAGAAAAATAAATCAGAAGAGACAAAGAAAGCCATTACATTTTTATCAAAGGAAAAATTCACCAAGAAAATTTCACATTTATGAATATATATGCCCCAAACTTGGGTGCACCAAACTTTATAAAGACAATTCTCCAGGACCACAAGTCACACACTAACCCCAGTACACTCATAGTAGGGGATTTCTTTCTTTATTTGGGGAGGGGGGAGGAAGGAATGGATTTATTTTATCTTACAACTCTCACGTCACATTTATCACTGAAGGAAGTCAAAGCAGGATCTCAGGGCAAGAACTGAAGTACAAACCATGGAGGAATGACTACTGGCTTGCTTCCCTGACCAGTGTTCAGCCTGCTTTCTTTTATTTTTTTTTCAATTTTCAATTTTTATTGATGCTTTGTGTATTTCATACATCATTTTCCAATTCAGTTCAGGCATATTTCCTTTTCCCTCCCCCCCACCCCACCCCAACTTAGATCATGCATTCTGCCATAACCCTCTTGTATCTTTCTCTCAGTCTTTTTTTCATTTTTTAACAATAAGTAATAATTTTTTAAATTTTTTAAATTTATTTCTGTATGTGTATGAATGTACTGTCTGCATGCAGGTTTGTACACCTGTGTCGTGCAATGCCGTGGAGGTCAGAAGAGGGTGTCGGATTCCCCTGGAACTGGAGTTCTCCTGGGGATTTGGAGTTTCAGACGGTTCTCTCGGCCGCATGTTGGTGCTGAGGATCGAACCCGGGTCCTCTGCAGAGCAGTCGGCTCTCTTAACACACTAGGCCATCTCTCCAGCCCCCACAATAAGTAAAATTTACGAGTACAAGCGCCTATCATGTAAAAACCAACTTTGCAAGCAGTTTTGCCCAACAACACAGCCCATGGTTCCCACCATCCGCGGGGCGGGGGGGGGGGCTTGTATGTTCATCAAGTTGATCAAATGAGTGTCCAGACTTTATTGCTGTAGTTTCACCATTCCCCCAATACACAGCCCTTACACTCTACCACACCCCCTCTTCTCCCCTCTTCTGCAGATTGTTCCTAGATCTTAGAAAAGGGGCACAGGTGGATAGAGAAAGCTAGTCCTCTACTTTCTCTGGAGCTGTTTGTCTTGGTCTCTGTCAATTCTGGCTGTTTCCTTTTCATGGGCTGCTGACAGTTTGTCCAGGAATACCTTTTGATCCTGCCAATGAAGCACAAGCATTAGATATATATGGCTCTAAAACAGTGCTAATTGTTTGGTAGGTTACTTGGTATAAACACAGATGTTTGGATGGTATGTTAATCTGCTGAATTACAATGTTTCTGTTAGATATGACAGGGTCTTTTGGGGCTGTCAACATCTCCTAACCTTTGAGATGTAAGCTTCGTGGCATCAGCCATGTGTTATTCTTCCAAGGAGAGACAGATAGCCAATTAGGTTTGGGATATACAGGCCTATGGCTACCACTGCTGCACAGTATTTCCGAGAGGTGAGGTGTAGCTGGTGCTGATGGAGGAACTTGCTTACTCAAGGAACCTATTTTGCTTTATTGGTTTTGTGGCTTTGGTAAACCTCTCGTATTCCAGAGACCATCGTACAATTGCAAGTGTGGTCTCAATACATCTTCCCATATGTTTAATCAGGTCTTGACAGCAGGCGCCTTATCACCCTCTCTTCTTGTAGTATCCCAGTTTAGAGGCAAGGAGCCTTTACCTTTTGTGGGGGCTTGGATCTCTGGCCAACATCTCCTTGGTAGAATAATTCATTGCTGATGTCAGAGCTCCTGTATTAATATATAGGAACTGGATTATTCCAGTGAAAATGATTATTCTCTATTCATGAACCAAATATAATGTAAAGTTCCTTAAGCTATGCACTTAAGCAAATAGTATTAATACAGGAGCTCTGACATCCTAGTAGGGGATTTCAGTATCCCCACTGAGTCCCTTTGGATAGGTCAACAGACAAAGACAGAACAGAGAGACAGCTGAACTGACGATATGATACACCAAAAGGGAACTCATAGACCTCTACTGAAATATTCCACCCTAATACCAGAGAATAACCTTTCTACTCAGCACCATCATGGAACATTCTACAAAATGAGAAAACATACTGGGACAACAGAAGAAACCTCCATGAATACAAAAACAATTGAAAATATTTATCAGACCACAACAGTGCAATAAGTCAACACAACACCAGGATAAGCCCTACTGCCTACAAGAACACATGGAGACTCAACAACACATTCTGGAATAATGTAAGGGGTCAAGGAAGAGAAAAAAGAGGAAATAAAAGCCTTCCTGAACTGAATGACAGTGACAATACAAACATAACAAAAGTCTATGGGATACTAAAAGCAGTCCTACAACAGAAAGTGCCAGAGAAGGATTGACTCCTCTGCGCATTGAAGGAAGAATGCCTCAGATTTCTGCAGACATCAGGCCCCTCTCTGGATCCTACTAGTAACAACTGATTTTAATGAATCCTAACGAAGCTTATCTTCTAGGTTCGCAAATGGTTTTAATACAAGAGACTTTCTTAACTCCCCCCCCCATAGAATAAGGAGAAATATGATGATGAGGAAGTCGTTCTCTCGGGCTGTAGATTGGAGCCAGCTGTTATGAGGTATTCTCTGTGTAAATCGGTAAAACTGCCTCTTGTAAATTGACTAGATGGACATAGAAACTGTAAAAAGGATTATTCTTCTATCAGAACAAATATAATGCTAAAGTCTCCTTAACTAATGCACTTAAGCAAAATATAGTAATACAGGAGCTCTGACATCAACAATGGATTATTCTACCAGGAGATGTTGGCCAGGGGATCCAAGCCCTCACAAAAAGGTAAAGCTCCTTGCCTCCAAACTGGGATGTCTGCAGGAAGAAAGACATAAGGCCTTGCTGTTGAAGACCTGATATAAACAGGGAAAGATGTAGGGAGACGACACTTGCAAGCATACGGATGGCCTCTGAAATGCAAGAGTGTTACCAAAGGCCCCAAACCAATAAAGCAAATATAGGTCTCGTGAGTCAAGCAGACCTCCTCATAGCACCAGCTGCACCTCACCTGCCTGGAAATACTGTGCATAGCAGGCAACCATTGCCTGCATATCCAAATCTAATTGGCAATTAGCTCTTTCCTGTAGGAATAACCATGCTGATGCCACAAGCTTACATTCTTTAATGGTTAGGAGATGTTATAAACCACACGAAGACCCGTCATACTTAACAGAAGAAAGATGCAATTCGTGGATTAACATACACATCCAAACATCTGTGTCTATACCAAAGTAACCTAACCAGCATACAATAGTACTGTTTAAATACCTATAATTCTAATTGGGAGTGTTTCTTTAGTAGGATCGAAAGGCTGGTATATTATACTGGTTTAATACTTGTATCATGTATAATTGCATGTGCTTCTTAGTAGGGTACGAAAGGTTATGCCTGTACAAGCCTGGCAGCCCATGAAGAAAAACAGCCAGAATTGACTAGAGACCAAGACAACAGCTCCGAAAAGTAGACTGTTTGCGTCTCATCCACCTGTGCCCCTTTTTTAAGCCTAGGGAGCAATCTGTGGAAGAAAGGGGCATGGTAAGAATGTAAAGCTGAGATTGGGGTGATGGTGAAACTACAACAATATAAACTAGACACCTGATTTGATAAACTTGATGAACATACAAGCCCCCCCCCCTTGCTGATGTGGGACCATGAGCTGTGTGGTTTGGTACAACTGCTCGCAATTGGTTTTACATGAAGGAGTCTTTAACTCACAATTAATCACTTATTGTTAACACAAAAGACTTATTGTTAAAAAATGAAACAAAACAAAGCAAAAAACAGAAAGAAGATGCAAAACAGTTTACGGTAGAATGCATGATCTGGGATGGGTAGGGGTGGGTGGTGGGGGGATGGAAGGGGAATATGCCTGAACTGATTTGAAAAATTGGTATGACAATACACAAAGGCCTCAGAAAAAAAAAAAAAGCGTCCTAAGATGGCGTTTATAGCCCAGGTGCCTACCTAGAAAAACAGAAAAGAACACACAGATAAATCTAACCTACAGCTAAAAGCACTTGTGAGGCAACAAAAGATGAATGCTAAACGCAACAGACAGGAAGAAATAAAAACAAAAATCAGACCAAATAATGAAAAGAAACAAAGAAAACAACACAAAAAAAATCAATGAATACAAAAGTTGGTTCTTTTGAAAGAATAAACAAGATAGACAAACCTTTGCCCAGTAGAGCCAAAAGAAAAGAAGGAACAATTCCAAAGTCAAGATACAAATCCTGAATGAAAAGGAATAAATAAAAACAAAGAAGAAAAGATCCAGAAAATCATATGTGGAATACGTCAAAAACCTATACTCTCTACCAAGCTGGAAAACCTAGAAGCATGGATGAATATTTGAAATCCTGGGAATCACCAAATCTCAACAAAGAAGAGATCGGCAGTTAAACAGACACATAATACATGAAGAAATTAAAGTTGTAATAAAGAAACATCACCCCAACTAGTTAAAACCCAGGCCCGATGTTTCACGGCAGAATTCTACAAACATTTCAAAAAAGACCTACAACCATTATTACTGAAACTGTTTAGAAGGATACGCAATCAAAAGGGGATAGCTCCCAAATTCCTTTCTATGAAGCCAGCACACTCTAATACCAAAACCAGGCCAAGATACAACTAAAAAGGAAATTAAAGACCCATCTCACTAACAAAACACAGATGCCAAAATTCTAAATGGATACTGGCAAATAACATACAGACCACACAAAAGATAATCCATCATGAATAAAATTGGATTCATACCAAAGAGGCAGGATGGTTCAACATACAAAAATCAATAAACATCATCAAACACATAAATCGAATGGAATACAAAAAAACACACTATCATCCCAATTGATGCTGAAAAAGCCTGTGACAAAATCCAGCATCCCTTAATGCTTAAAGTCCTAGAAGGAGTTGAACTGGAGGGATCAATCCTCAATGTAATCAAAGCCATACACAGGAAACCCACACCCAATATCATCCTAAATTGGAAAATGACAGAAACATTCCCTTTAAAGGTAGAATACTCAGCAAGGCTGCGCCCCCTGTCACCACTCCTCTTCAGTATAGTGCTTGAAAGATACACTTGCAGAGCAACATAAGGCAAGAAAGAAATTAAAAGAGTACTAATTGGAAAAGAGGAAGTCATCTATCCCTATTTGCTGATGAAATGATTGTTTACTTAAGGGATGCTAAACGCTCCACCAAAAAACTCAGAGAAATGCTTAACAGCTTCAACAAAGTGGCAGAACAAAATAACATGAAAAGAATCAATGGCCTTTCTTTACACCAAAAAAGACAAAAACTGGAGAAAGAATTCAAAGAGACCTTCCCACCATCAATGCCTCAAAAACAATAAAATACCTAGGAACAAACTAACCAAAGACACCAAAAGATCTCTACAACAAAAATATTAAACCTTTAAAGAAAGAAATTGAAGAAGACATCAGAAAATGGAAAATCCCCCATGCTCATGGATTGGGAAAACTACCATCGTAAAAATATGTCCATTCTACGCAAACTCTTGTATAGATTTAATGCATTCCAATCAAAACCTCAAGAATTTCTTTCAACAGCTTGGAAAAAATCGTCCCTTAAATATCATTTGGAAAAACAAAAGACCCCGATAGCCAAAACATATCCCTGACTGAAAAGAGCTACACACAGGGGGGATCTCTATACAGTTTTCAAAACTGTACTACAGGCTATGTCCATCAAATATCTGCCTGGTACTGGCAACAATCAGAACAGACTGTGACCAATTGGAAAAAACAAAGATCCAAACTGAACACACACAATTTCAGAGGTAGCCTATCTCATATTTGACAAGGGGGGCCAGAAAGACACAATTGGAGAAAAGTAGGCATCTTTAGCAGAAGTGCTGGTGGCAAAAAACTGGATCACAACTATAGTAGAAGATATGAAATTAACCCTACCTCTGCCCTGTACAAATGTCAACAACTGTAGTAAAAGACCCCAACGTGAAACCCCAACCTGAAGGAAATAGAAGAAAAAGGTGGCCAAGCAGACTACAGACAGGCATAGAAAAGACTTCCTAAATCAGACCAGCTGCATCAAGAATTAAGGTCAACAAGTGACAAATGGACGACCACATAAACTCAAACGCTTCTGTACATCAAAAAAACATCAAGGAAGTGAAGAGAATCACTCCCACAGAGTGGGGAGAATCTTCACCACAGAAACATCTGATCATAGATTGATTTCCAGAATATTAAACTAGCTCAAAAAACAAAAGAAAAGAAAACAAAATCCCACTCAATAGATGGAGCAATAGATGAACAGAGACTCACAGTGAGGAATTAAGACGATGGCTGAGAAACACCTTAAAGAGTGTTCACACATAACTACCATTAGAAATGCAATGAAAACCACTTTAAAGAAGGATACATCTTACTCGACATAAGACCTGGCTGGATCAAAAAACAAATGATACCAAAGTGCTGGAGAGATTGTGGGGAAAGGGGAATCCTCATCACTATGCAGTGGGAATGTACACCTCGTCAGCACTATGAACAGTTTGAAACCCTTGTACACTTGGAATGAACTTGCCCACTGACCCCCACAATCCAATCCTAGGCAATGTACTCTCAAGACTCACCCCCCTGCAGAGATCACAGCATCCTGCACTTGGTCATATGTTTATTTCCAGTTCTCCTTCATCATATGCAAAGAGCTGGAAACCAACAATCCCAAATGCCGGACTCAAAACTGATTGAGTGGATAGNTTGATTGAACATACAAGCCCCCCCCCCCGCCCCCGCTGGATGGTGGGGAACCATGGGGCTGTGTGTGTTTGGACAAAACCTGCTGCAAATTGGTTTTTTTTTTTTTTTTTTTTTTTTTAATTTTAAAATCTTATTTGTGGGGGCTGGAGAGATGACCTAAGCGGTTAAGAGCGCTGACTGCTCTTGCAGAGGACCCGGTTCGATCCCAGCACCCACATGGCAGTTGAAGAACCGTCTGAAACTCCAAATCCAAGAGAAATATATATATATATATATATATTTTTAAATCACACACTTAATGGACAGTCAGAGTTGAAATGACCCTAAGACATTATCTCTAATAAATATGGTAACCCTTATATAAAAGTATGTCTCCTTAAATAAATTCTTTTTCCTCACCTATGTCTTGTAGGTTGTTGCCAATTTTTTTTTATCACCTTCAGGGTTTCAGGCTTCACTTTGAGATCTTTGATCCACTTGGAGTTAATTTTTGTACAGGGTGAGAAAAAATTTTTTACAAGTATGTAGCTTTCTTTCCCTGGAATATTCTTTGTGTAAAACAATGGTTAATATTTAACAGCAGTTCATATGAATCTAAATTGTTCACATACCAATCTTCACCAGATCATTTATGTTCTCTGTTTTAATGCTCACAGTATATTTCCTATTCTTCCTTTGTTTTTATTGTTGTCTTTATTTATTTAATGTGTGCATATAGGTGTGAGTTTAGGTGCATGTGCATCCATGTGCATGTGGAAGACAGAGGTTAACTCTCTTCAGGTGCCGATCACCTCATTTCCTTGACATAAGGTTTCTCATTTGCCTGGATATTGCCAATAGAATTATGGCAGTGAGTTCCAGGCATTTGCCTGTTCCCTGCATCCCCAGTTCTGGGATTATACACACTCACCATGATTCCTGGCATTTTAGGTAGATCACAATCAAGTCCAAATGCTTTTGGAATACAATCTTTATCAGCTGAGCTATCACTCTACTCCATATTTTTTCAGCTTGTCACTTTATACAAATAACCTGACCTAAATGCTTTACTATTTGAGCTACAAATTTCCGACTTTCTGATGACAAAATGTTTCTCCCTATTTTTCTGTCTTTATAACTCATAAGTAATGAAAATTTGCAATCAATGCCATTTGTGTTGTTTTTCTCAATGATATCTAAATTTAAATTTCTGTATTAGATATTACTTATGAGTGTAAACTGGCATATTTAATTGACTCATCAATAATTCCACAAATATAAACATAAAATCATCTCCTTCTGCTTTTGTTTTCCTTGAGATAGAAGCTACCTCATCCTAAAGAGAGCCAGCAACATGGTTTGAATGGGATCCCTTCACCTATTTTTTGGAAAATTAGAGGATTTAAAGGAGAATTTACTTTTTTTGGTTTCCTTAGAGAAGCATTATATATAAAAAATGGCAATTTTGGTCAGAAAAAAAAAATTCTTCAGGTCAACAAGATAACAAATTTTCAGAGAGCTAGTCAGTTACTTGTATAACTAACAGCAATTATGAGACCATGCGCAAGTCCCATGTATGATCAAACCAGGCAAAATCTCAGAATAGATGCCCAGAAATGGGTAAGAAACCCTATCCCTACCTGAGAAACTATGGGCAGCTGATGACTGCTGGGAGGGAGAGAGTGGGTCTCTCTGTGTGTAATTCTTGGTAGGTTAACCAGGCTGTTTTGGATGGATCCACACTGAAGGGTATTAGGGGACACAAATGGGACTCTGTAAGCCTTAATATATGTATATGTAAATGTATATTTATATTTAAATGTATGGCATTAAATTGGGCAGGGGATGACGGTAGTAAAGGGAGGTGTGAATACGGGAGAGGATCAAAATACTATCAATTTTTTTACTATTTATTTATTTTTTTAAATATTTATTAATTAATTTATTTATTTTTATGTGTATGAATGTACTGTCTGCATGTAGGTTTGTGCATCCGTGTTGTGCAATGCCACGGAGGTCAGAAGAGGGCGTCGGATTCCCCTGGAACTGGAGTTCTCCTGGAATTGGAGTTACAGACGGTTTTCAGCCGCCATGTGGGTGCTGGGATCGAACCCGCATCTTCTGCAAGAGAAGTTGGTGCTCTTAACCGCTAAGCCATCTCTCCAGCACCAAAATATTTTTTTTTTAAACACAAAAATTCAGTGAAAAAAGAGAAATATTCTTTGGGCCAAATTAGACTTATTTATGCTGGAGAGCCTTATATAAGTTCAAAAAAGAGTATTAAGACTGTTTTAATTTGATCACAACCTAACCATTGATAAACTGCATTCATAAGTTTAGTTCTTTCTTTGAGTGATGAATATCAGAATAATTAGAAGAGAGAAGAAAATTAGTGACATCATCCTATGATAAATATCCAATTTGGGTCAATATCACCTATATGCCCACTAATTTCACACTTTAAAATCAAATCTAAAAATCTAAATTTACTGTTTCAAATAGACTTTGGAACATGTTAAAACAAGAATCTGTTCCCAAACCAGAAAACTGTTCTCTCTACCAAGTTACAAAGGAAGGCAAACATTACTAGCTATTGACTTTCCATGAAACTACATTATGATGCACATAACAAGCCATCTGCTAAGGAACTGCAAAGACAGAAACTAATCCCAGCTTTTTAAAATGAAGAATAAATATGAATATATGGATGCATATTATATGTGCATATTTTCATGATAATAATTTGACTTCACATAAGGATCTTACAATACTAATCGTATGACACACTGTATCTTCAAGTCACATAACAAATAAGGTGAATGTCTATATACTTTAGTATATTGTCTTTATTCCAAGGAAAACCAAGATTATCATGTTGGTAAGCATATTGCAACTTGGAAACCAATGCCCACAGAATTTAGGCTACTCACCCCCCTTTGAAATTACTAAATAAGGACACTATCTTCTTTGGTGTCTACATTTTAGATGGTTCTCTGGTTCTTGAGAAATATATTCCTAGACCATTGTGATGACAAAACAGGCACAGTGGCTTTTCAAAAGGATTTATATAATTTCTTTTAAAAATATTTTGTTATTCTTAGTTTTTATGTGTATGAACATTTGCCTGCATACAAATTTAAGTGCACCTGAGTTGTGCAATGCTATCTGAGGTCAGAGAAAGGCATCAGATCCCGTGGAACTGATGGTTGTTACCCACCATAAAGCTGGAAATTGAACCCAGGTCCTCGGTAAGAGCAGAATTTACTTTATATTTGTAATTACAGGAACTTTCTTATTTCTTTGAAATTATATTGGACTGGAGAGATGGCAATGCATTCCACAGTTCTGTTGTAGTAGTAAGTGGAAAAATCTTTGTGGATTGAAATCTTAACAGGGAAGGAGTGGGGATTAAATCTAATTCCCTAGCCATCCAAAAGAACCATTTAAATTTACAATCCAAAATAGTGTAAATGTGCACACCTGTCCTACACAGGGCAGGGATTCTAGTGCATCTACAACATTTAACATGAAGAATATTCTCGGGGAGGATGAAAAATGAACAAGTTGAGCACTTACACTTGTCCTTTGATATACAACTGAAGCTGCAGTCCGTGGGTCTTGAGCACCTCACTTATTCTCAAGAGTCTTCAAAAATATATATTTATCCACTTGAGCAGTTAGTTGCTTGACTTACCAATTCCTGCCAATCCTCCTGTATTTTCACCATTTTATCAAGAGGAACATGTGAATAGTTCTCTTATACATGTTCTTCAAGGTAGTCTTGCCTGCTTGATTCATATTGTTGTTTTTAAGAAATATAAATGCTGCCATTGATGTTTATAATACATTTTTTAAAGTAACTGATTATTCAGAAATACATTCTGAATTTGTAAATAAAAATTGTGTATTTTCTCCAATAGGCCCTGTGAAGAGATGATGGGCTATATATTTCAAGGAGTAATCTTCAGAAATAATATGGTACTTTAATATAGCTGGCATAGTAAAAAGTAACATATAAATTATTTATCATCAAATCATATTTTATATTTAAGTTTCTGCACATATAGTACATATATCCCCATCAAACTAGAGTCGTACAGCTGGATGGGATGTTATAGCTGGTTGCAAAAGTTCCATGTCTCAATAACATGCACTTTGAATTGATTGCTAACTTAAACCATCTCTTGTTTCCTTTGATCTCTGATACCCTACTGAAGTGCCTGTTGACTGACATCACCAGCAGGGGCACCTAACTACATGGAGTGCTAGCCTGCAGAAACACAAAGAAAGAAATAAAACCTGTCTGTCAAATATGGGTGATCAAAAAGTGATGTTCTACCAGCATATTAACACTGCCAGGTAAATGAATAGGTACACAAAATCAATGTGACCTGAATGAAATAAAAAAAAAAAAGGATATTCTAAAATTTACAATTTAGCAGACAATTTAATATCAAAAGAAAAGTATTTATGAAGGACACATTCTTTTACAGTTTAAAACACAGAAATAATATTCAGATAATCCATACCTTTACTTCTCTATAGTGTGCATGCCATTTAGAAGGTAAGTAGTATGTTAATGATTTAGTAATCTTGCTTTTATTTTATATCTGTAAAGAAATAATCAAAAGCAACCACAGATGAAAACATTTTGAATCAGCATGTATGAATATATCAATCAGTCATGTTTTTGTATTAGTTATTTCAATTACTTTTCACTGTATTTGAAGGAAAATTATACCATCTGGATGTTTTAAACAGTATGAACATAAAGAATAGTTTCAAAAGCAGTTTATTGGTTAATACTCAGTATTCATTTCATTATGCTCCATAGGAATGATTTGATATGGCATCCTACTGTTATATTTAATTACAATCCTGTCAAGAAAGGATTAAGGATCATTATGAAAGATACCAGAGGACTGTCAGTCTCTGCTCCATGGCTCCTTATGTTATGACCTTCTTTGCTCACCCTATGACCTTATTCTGAAGCACTTAAAGATTTGCTCAGCCTTACCCTCTGTGCCCAAATACATCCAAAAAGCTAAGAAATACATTGTACTTCCTAACATCCTTATAGGAAAAGTAGTTCAATATTTTAAAGTTCTGAATTAATTCATACAACCTTCTATGTGAGCAATGTTGTCTCCATTTTGCACAGGAGTGACAAGCACTGTGACCTAACAGGTCTTTGCCCCTCCAATTTCTAAGATTAAACCAAATTTTAATGACAAGTTATTTGTGCAGAAACACTTACACTAATGAAAGAAGCTTGTATTGAACCCTGGATTTTCAGAGTGCAGCTCCTAAGGGAGTCCTTGCCAGCCTTTTATCTCCAGCACCTTTTCTCACACTACCTCTTTTGACTACTCAGCTTTTCTTCTGTCAAGTGCACGGATTTCTCCCCTTCTCTCTGGCCCTCTGCAGTCCTCATCATCTTAATTGTAGTGAGTTATTTGACTTAACCTACTCAGAAAACTATCTTTCTCTCTGTTTTCTTCTGCTGTTTCTATGCCAAATTCTAACCTGGGTTCAGAACATTTTCCAGTTATCTGATTAAAACCCAGTGAAACTAAACACAAGGGAGAGAACAGAATATAAAACAAGCCTGATAACCTAAAGGAGATCAATTTAAATCTGTTTTTAAGCTTATTAATAATGTGGGTTCTGCCTTCTTCCTGCATTTATGCACCTACTGGGATTTGTAGCAATAGGCCAGCAGGAATGGTTCTGTTTGATATGATTCGTCTTCCGGCACATTGCTCTTCCACCCTGAACGTCTCAAACCTCAGGTTGCTCTCTTTTCTTCTTTTAATTCCCTTCCGTGTTTCTGACACTCCCTAAGCACTTGTTCCCACTCTTTCTTGAAGTTCAGTGCAAACCTGGCCAAAAGAAAAAAGAAAGACTCTTCATCGTCCTATTTGGATTACAGTTTTTAACTTGGCAAGTGTAAGTTCAAAAATGTGCTTAAGATTCAATCATTTGCATTTTATCTTATATTTATTTTATTGTGAAATGTAGATAATAACATGAATTTGTGAACAAATAAACAATTTACATTTCTCCCTTAGAATGAACCACATAATTTTTTTCATATAAAACAACAAACCAAAAAAACAGCTTTGAAAGTTTGTGAGATTTCTCAGTGGATAAAGGGTATTTGCAGCCAACCCTGGTATCCTAAATTCAATCCACAGCATTGACGTCATAGAATGAGATGATTTATTTTCATAAGTATTCTTCTAACTTCACATGCATGAATGGCATGCAGATACCCACAAACATGCATACAGAAGCACTCATATACACACATGTGTAGAAGATAAATTTTAAAACCTTATAGAGTGAAGAGATGGTCCAATGGGTAAAGTGTGCTGTGCAGGTATGAATTTGAATTTCCAGCACCAACATAAAAGCTGGTCATGATGGCACATCTAACTCTGTACTAGTGTCGACTGGCAGATGGCTGGAATTCCCTGACCAAACCACCTTAGCCAAAACAGAGTACTTCAGGTTCAGTGAGACATCTTGTCTCAAAACTAAGGTGACAAGTAATCAAACAAGACAATACACATTATCCTCTGGCCTCCATATACATGTGAGTGTGCACACCCAAATTAACACAAAAACACAACACATACAAGCATATACAATAGCTACTTTCCTACATATTTAATATAAAATCAAAAAGCATTGCAATGATTTAAAATGTGAAAGACATGAATATAACTGCCAAAGCGAAGGAATTGTTAAAACACTAAAATGAGTAAGGGCTTGTAGCACTGTGTTGAGTCACACAGTTTTTCACTGTGTTGGGTACATCCAAATAATATGTAATACCTTGTATCTTAATAAACAGGGATAAGTCCAAAAGATATCCAATGTTTGTATTATATACATTTGTCTTTATGTAAAGATGTGTTATACTGCCTAGGTCTTGTTCATACAGGGGAGGGCCTGACACGGAGAATAGCACTAGAGACTCCAGGCATCTCACCCTGTCAAATGTAATATATTGAAGAAAGCACAGAGTAGACCTTGAAGAAGAAAGAACAAGGGCATTTTTTGTTTATTTATTTGAAAATAGTTGATATGTGCTTACTAGATTAACTGATTATGAAATATACATATATTTAAAATTAAAATAGCATAATAATTTTTCATATGTAGGACAAAACATTATCAGAGCATTTATTTTTAACATTTTTAGCATGTTTGAGCAATATTTGCTTCTAAAATAGCATCTTTTGTATGAGGACTGTTAGTTTCTAAATAGTTCTAAAATAGCATCTTATTATGGTATTTGCTTATAAAACTATTTGCACTTCATTAGATGATAATTTGTGGTAGGGTTAATCTTACAGGTCATGCAAATGTAAACATGAAGCACTATGAAATACATAAAATTTTAGAAAAGACTGATTTCAATTAATTGATTCATAACATACTTTATTCTGGATATCTCTGTTTCATTATTTCATAGCAAAATATTAATTTATTAATTATTTGGAATGTCTGTTTCATGCTCTTTAAGTTTGACTTACCATCAGTATCTGTTAATGTCAATTACTAAAAAATATTCATGTCATTTGAAACAGATTTTTGGGGAGGTCTATAAAAATTAAGGACAATAATTTTAGAAGAAAACAATATTCTTTGGGACCAGTGGAAATGATTCTCAATTTTGCTGCTGCAATGAAAATTTCAACTCACACTCTATAACCTTTGTGCTTGAAGTGACACTTCAATGTAACAAATGGATCTCAACTTGTTCATTTCTATGGGAGTTATCCATTGGCCCCCAAAATGACAAGAATGACAAAAATAAAACACATATCAGGCCAAGCGTTCTTGAACTATTCTTTATCTATTAAATGGAATAAAGATGTTCAAAGTGCTCATTATAAAACTACTGTCATCACACATAGCAAAATCACAGTTTAAGAGTTTGTTATGCAGTGTTATTAATATGCAATTGATACTCTCATACTCAGAGGGGATCATGCATTTAGATTTAAGGCAAAAAGCCAGAAACATTATCAAGATTTATGAATGTAGTTGTTACTGTACAATCACCTTATAGTTCACCAGATTTGGATACTGCGTTCTCAATGAAGCCTTGTCCTTGTTGAAATCAACCACATGAGGAAAGAAAGAAGAGTAGAATAGATGCTTTAAAAAATCCTTAACTTTGATATTTTTAATTGATTTGATTTGTTTTTTTTACAGTTTCATGCATAGATGTTATACATTCTCCACACTCTCATCCCTCCACATCTCTTATCTCCCTCTAACCCCTGTTATTTTGCATCCGTCCCACAGGCCCTTTCTCACTTTCATGCCTTAACATTTCTTTGTGTTCATGACCTGGCTTGTCTAAGAAGAAAAGCACTCTACAAGCAAAGTTGATTCTTCATTTAGATAACCCACACACAATGTTATACAAAATGCGTCCGTAATAAGACTATGCAGAACTCAACTCATTCATACAGCTATCCACCATCACCTGGTACAAATTTCAAAAGCAGTCTACCAGGTTAGAGATGGTGCCATATCCCCGGAATCCAAGAATTGGAAATTCTGAGGCAGATGGGTCAGGTGTTTAAAGCTAGTTCAAGACCACCCTGTAATATGTGAGAGTTTATTTCACAAATAAAACCAAAGCAAAATTTTAGACTTCTAGAAGGTTAACATTTTTGAAATATTTGCTCCTATTTTGATTTTACCTCAGCTAGGACTAAAATTCTCCCTTTATAAAAATATGAATATGAACTGGACGTGGTGGCATGAGCCTTTAATCCCACCACTCGGGAGGTAGAGGTGGGTGGATCTCTGTGAGTTCAAGGCCAGCCTGGTCTACAGAGTGATCTCCAGGACAGCTGGTACTAAAAGGGATACACTGCCTCAAAAATACCACAAAAAAAGGAAAAAAATATGAATATGTATCTAGCAGAGTATGTTATACATAACCTGGGCTTTTATTGTCTCCTCTCTCTGTATGTATGAATATAGATATATATATATATATATGTATATATAAATTTGCAAATTAATTGCATAATACATATCCATAAATACACATTTATTTATTAATATACATTTGTAGAATAATTTCAGTTTCTTTGAGCATCTTAATAGCCAATTATGAAATTTTCCTAACCAAGCTACTTTACTCCTATCTTTATTTGCATAAGTCATTGCATAAATTGCTGAACTAGGGGAAACACAGGTGACCTGACAAAAACAAAGGATAATAGAATCAGTCAATGCTGATGTTTTTTGTCAAGCATTTGCTCTTTTTATTTTATTTAATTTAAAACTAATTCTGAATATTTAAATAAGATCTTATGTCAATAAAATTACAATTAAAGAATGTGTATCAAAATGCCATGAAAGTCAACTTCTTGTACTCATACCCTTTATTCATACATCCTTAACTAGATAACAAATGTAGCTAATTATCTCACAGATCTGGCCAGACTAATTAAAAAAAATTGAGTTTCATTTTCTATTACTTTACTACTATGCTAAAACAAGTTATAAAACACACTCTCAGAATGGTTTAAATAGCATACAGCCTTCAGTTTCTAGACTTCCTTGCTCAGTAAGGTAATTTATTTTTCTACCTCAGGTGATTAGATTTTGTTTGGATCCTGAATCTCACCAACGAATTGATTCTTCATAGCAGTTAGAATATTTGCAGAGGGCTCAAAATATTCACATTGGTACAAAAGCCCTTTTTAAATTAGCATTTAGTTCTTCTGAATAAATAGTAATTTATTTATTTGACTTTACTATATTTGTGAAAATTTAAAAAATGCAACATACGGACAACATATTTAAGAAAATAATGCAGGCTGGAGAGATAGCCTAGTGGTTAAGAGCACTGACTGCTCTTGCAGAGGACCCGGGTTCGATCCCCAGCACCCACATGGTGGCTGAGAACAGTCTATAACTCCAATTCTTGGAGAACTCCAGTTCTAGGGGAATCCGAGACCCTCTTCTGACCTCCGCGTCATTGAACGACACGGGTGCACAAACCTACATGCAGACAGTACACTCATACACATACAAAAATAAATAAAATTTAAAAAAAGAAGATAATGCTTTAAAAAAGGTTGCCAAGTGGCCAGGGCAACAGCGACAGCAGACATGACTGGCTGTTTGGTAAATGGTTCCAAGGTTATGAATGGTGATATCAACAAGGATGGAGAGAAGATTTTTGTGCCCTTCAGACCTGGATGTGCAGTCCCCGAGAGCCCAGCCAGGGTCGTGGTGAAGATAGAGAATTTAAGCCTGGAATGGCATTCATTTTAAATCACAGGTCTTAAAACCTGACTCCAATAAGAATATGACTCCATGGTTGCTGTCTTGGACATGGAGGATGAAGATGTGAAAATAGCAGACATGAAAATAACTGGCAGGATCCTTGACCTTGAAAAAAAAAAAGCCAAACACTCCATCAATCTGTCTTCTTGAATAAAGGGGAAGGTGGTTATCTCAAATATTGTGTCCCTCTAGCAGAAATTCAAGTCAGCAAGTAACTGTTGCCTTTTTATGATGCACAAAAACCAAAATTCATTTTGTTAATCACATGGACAGAATGAGGGACACAGAAAAATAGCAGGAATCAGTGTAATTGAAATTATGAACCCCTCCTAGAACTATGGACACCTTCCATGAACCTAGAATCATGATCTTCTTTTATGAGCTGGAGCTCTGGTGCTATCCCATGAGCCTGTGGTCTCCTCCCATGAACTTGGAACTTTCCCACCCCCAGGAGTTGGAGCTGTTTCCTTTTATGTGATCTAGGAGCTGTGTTTCTCCTTCCTGTGTGCTGGTGTTTGGGCCTTGTTGTGAGCCTGAAACTGTGTTCCTCAAACCACGAGGTTCACATTTCTGTGGTGGTGAGTTGATGGTAGAACAGATTGGAGGACGGAGGAAGCATTGGGAAGCATTTTCAGCATCTTCCCACTGACTTAATTTCTCCAAAACCTTGTCCCCTGAGGTTCCAGTTTGTGCATGGCAGTGGCTTTGCCTATGTGTTGGGCTTAAGCTTGTGAAAAAGTGGTTTGTGTCATATGCATATTCTAGTCTTTGAAAGACTGCTTTTCAAGAACAGGCTACCCACCTCCCTTGATGGCCACCTATGGTCTTGATTATACCTGTCCTCCTGAGCATCCAGGCCTTGATGATGGACCTTTCCCATTCCCAGACAACTTGAGGTTTTCCATCATTTTTCTATGTCTCTTCTATAGCTCCAATGCACCTTCACCTACACCCTACAGAAAAATGTAACTGTCAAGCAAATTTTCCTTCCTGGGACAGCAGGGCAGCCTTGCTCAAATGCTCATTTCAGTGGCCATTTCGCTCCCTGCCACCTTACCTCACTTCCTTCCCAGCCTTGCAGGCTAGAGAGATGGGCTGAAGATCAGAATAAGCAAAAGCTTCAGTTCAGGCATTGCCAGCCAGTTTAGAATGTTTTTTCCTATGGAATGAATGAGAGAAAGCTTCACTTACAGGGCCCCTTTGGCATTCCCTTCACATGTCCCTGGCCAGGACCCCTGAGATATTCTGCAAAAATGGGCATCAATGGGACCAGAGAGTGAGAGAGACCAGTGTACCACCAGTCCAGTCTTAGGAGCTCTTATCACCTCCCCCTAGGTGAGCTGGCTGGTTGCGATGGTTGGCTTGATCTATAGCTCCAACTCAGTTCAGTGGCACCATCTCCCCAGGTGTCTGATGTCTGCTGACTGATAGCCACTCCATTAGAAAGAAAATCCAATTTATCCCACTTTCTTTAGGCCCTTACAATCTATTTGCCAGGGGCCAGTCAGGATTACATAGTAAGAACTTCGCTGGAATTTTTTTAAATTTATTTTTTTATTGTTAATAAACTTTTTCCATAAATCATACATCATTTTCAATCAAATTTACAGGCACTTCCCTTTCTATGACCCCAACCCACCTGAGTCCCTACATTCTACCATACATGTCTTGCATCTTTTTTTTTAATTAAAAAAATTTTTTTATTAAATTTTTATTTATTTATTTATGTGTAGGAATGTACTGTCTGCATGCAAGTTTGTGCACCCGTGTCTTGCAATGCCGCGGAGGTCAGAAGAGGGCGTCAGATTCCCCTGGAACTGGAGTTCTCCTAGAATTGGAGTTTCAGACGGTTCTCAACTGCCATGTGGGTGCTGGGTATCGAACCCGGGTCCTCTGCAAGAGCAGTCAGCGCTCTTAACCGCTAGGCCATATCTCCAGCCCCTCGTCTTGCATCTTTTTATGAGACTTCACAGAGATTTTTTTTTTTCTGGTTCTGGCTTGTTCTCTCTAACTTGTATTGCTTCAATATATGTAACTATATATATATATATATATATATATAGATAGATAGATAGATAGATAGATAGATAGATAGATAGATATAGATATATAGATAGATATAGATAGATATAGATAGATATAGATATAGATATAGGTAGATAGATAGATAGATATAGATATATAGATATATATAGATATATAGATATATAGATAGTTATATGTATAGTTATATATATATATATATATATATATATATCCATATCACCTAAATTTGAGGATTTTTTTTTGCTAAAAGATGTCATGTTTTCCTTAAGGAAAACTTGAGATCTTAGTAAAAAGACAAAAAGAAAAAAAGAGAGAGCACTGTTGTTTGGCCTGTCTTCAATACTTACAGGCAAGTGCATTTACTCTGTGGCTGCTACTGCTTTTGCCACTCTTCAAAGACATGAGACACAGCTTTTTAACCCTCCAAGATGGACTGAAGACTCATGTCTCTCTAAGAATCCTCCAAAACTTCAATTCCAGATGGGGACTACTGAGATACCCAGCTTGTGGACGAAACAGCTAAGGGGATTTCAGCCTCTTCAGAGTATAGACTGTCATTATCTCTTCAGAGTATAGACTGTCATTGTTTGACAACGTGGGCTGTATCATGGAGGCCAGTACAGGGTCATCAAGACAGGACATGTGCTTACTGGACTTCATTTGGGGGACCATGGGAGGGAAAGACCCTAGTGTGGAGCACAAGGGCAGGATTGATGGTTATTTGGGCTTGCCAAGGAGGAACCTCTGAGCACTTCCTTAAGGCTGGAAAACATTTAAAAATATTTTTTACAATTTCTTTGAGAACTTCAGACAGTGCATATTCCCCACCTCCCTCAAATCTTCCTAGATCCATCCTCCACCTGCCTCCACTAACTTCACGTGGAACCTGCCCAGAATTGTGGCTCACCCCCCAGGGATCATATTCTTTAAGAAAACTGAGTATTCCTCACCTACTATGGATCACACTTTTTTTTTTTTTTTTTTTGTCTTTTCAAGACAGGGTCTCCTTGTAGCCCTAGCTGAAAACTGACTCTTCTTCTCTGAGCAGCCATCAAATGCTGACACCTCCTTGGGTAGTGGTGGAGGCTTGTGTCTACTTATTTCTCCTCCATGCTTGGATTGTGTATGTCTTGAGTTCGATCAGGTCTTTTGCATGCTGTCACAATTACTATAATTTTATATGCACGACTGCCCTGCTATCTTGAAAACACTGTTTCCTTATAGTCTTCCATCATCTCTGACTTAGTCTTTCTACCCACTGTTCCTCAAAGATCATGGAGCCTTGGGGGACGTAGCATGATATAGATGTCTTATCTAGACCAGAATATACTGTAGTTTCTTATTCTCTGTATGTTGACTAGTCATGGGTCTCTGTGTTAATTGATTTGTATTGCAAAGAGAATGTTCTCATGCAGGCTGTGAGATGCACTAATCTATGGGTAGAGCAATAAGTGTTTGCAATACAGCAATAAGTTTTTATAAGTCATCTTAATGCTATGTCCATTTAGTAGATTCTTCTCTAAGGCTCACAACCTATCTAGCCGCAGGTTCTTTTTCCTGGTAACAGTGCTAAGTACGAATCTTGAGGAGCAGACCTTAAATCAAATTAGGTTGTGGATGATTGTTCTTGTAACACCCATACCACTATTCCACTAATGGGCCTATCTTTCCAGACTGGTCATTATTAGTGTGGCTCATAGGATTCATATCTGGGTAAGATCAATGACTACTTTTCTCTTCCATCCAGCACTATGAAAAATAGCTAGTAGGAATGAGGCTTCCAGATCAATACCAGATTTATTTTTCCCTGTTTTATTACTAAGAGTTACCTTTAGTTATAGGGTCTTACTCTCAAGTTCTGGAGGGCAACAAAAAGCAAAGACTATATTCTGTAATGAATAGAGGTCTATGAGAGACCTGTGGTAATTACTTTTCTGTGACACTATCTCAGGTTGTTTACAATGTAAACAAGTTTACTAAGCCTTGTGCTCCTTTTGTAAGTCAAACATAGAACTTTATTCCTTTGTGATACTCCCTTGCCTTGGACACATAATAATGCATATGTTTGTATATATTATGAAAACATCAAGTATCTTGAAAGCAAGGAGTAACAGCATTTGCATTATAATCACCAGGTGTGATTAGATTAATAATATCTGTTTGCAACTGTATGTACTAGTCTTTGCTAGTTGTGTTTAGAATGTGAAAATCCCCTGATATGACAATTCTGGTTTTCCTACTCCAATTTTTCTAGCTGTACTGTGACAATAAAATTAAGGCACCTCCTTTTTTAGGTAACAGTTCTGAGGGAACTTAGAAGTGAATAACTCTCAGAACAGCTCAGACTCACTCTTCTTTCCAACTTATGCCAAAGGGTCAAGCAGTCTTTGTCCAGGCCCCTCAATAATGTGGCATCTCAACTAAAGAGGAATAACACATTCCTTGTACTGGGATTTTATTGGCTAGGAGGAGGAAAAGTTAAATAAAGAGAACAAAGAGACAAAAATATTTTGTGTGTTATTGAAAGATACAAATTGCATATCAATCTACTTATGATTAATATCAATAGTCATTTACTAAATAATTCCTAATTGCCAATATACAATATTTATACCCATTTAAATTACAAATATACAAATATAAGCATATTTATATTTATTCTGGTTTTCCTTAAGATAAGTATATGAATATAGTATCTGAATGTATAGTTTCTAAAAAATTGCAATATGTCACAACATTCAATATGAAAGTGAATTTCGCCTAAGTGAGTACTCTGGCCTTTTTATTTCATTGGGTAGCCAAGGATCATACATAATGCAGTAGTGCAATTGCTAAGAATGAGATTAATCAAGTTAAAATTTAGAATATTGACTGTCAATTTGTTTTAAAAGTTTTATTATAGGAAGGTCTTCAATTTGGTAACTCTCATTTAAAATGAAAACAAACTGTTGCCTTGCTATATGTTTAAATTAAGCATGCTATTTTGGTCCTGACACATCCAAAATAAGAACATTATTCAACAGCAGCACAACTTGTCTGTGTATCAGTTGGAACCAGTGGAGCTTAGTGTCCTCTGTAGACAATTACCTGATGAGTGAAAAAGGTGATTGCTTTTCGGTGGACTTGAGAGGGCATATGCAATAATTAAAAAGAATCCTTTAAAAAAAATCCCTGGCCTTGCCCTTTTGAACCTGGCTTGAGAGAATGATGACTGAGGCAGTCTCTAATGGAACTGCATTTAAACACCCTCACCTAGACTTTAGGCCATGATATTTTTCCTGCGTATTTGACAAGCATTTGGCAATTGAAGATCCTTTTTCATTACACATAGGTGTTTTGATTCATGTGTTTAGAGATGGTTATAAGTACATGAAAGCAACAAAAATATCACCTGCTAAATTTAAATTCTATATATTTGCAATATTCTTCTCCTTTTATTGAAATGTAAATGAGAAGCTATACAGCTTCACACTATCCCTCTATTCACTCCATTTGTATTTGAGTGAATGAAACACAACAATGTGTCTTTAAATGTGATATTAGTGATAATGCAGTATAGAATTTGATTGCCCCTTCTTAATTCGTAAATAGTATATAAAAAGCCTCTCTATCTCTTATTTGAGAAAGGGTCTCACTCTGTATTCCTGGAAATTATGATGTGGATCAAGCTGACCATGAACTCAGAGAGATCCACCTGTTCCTGCGTCCTAAGTGCTAGAACTAAAAAGAAGTCCCACCACACTAGCAAGAGAGCTCTGCCTTTTCATATGCCCTATATTACAAAACTAATAAATACAAATTCACTTATGTTATTATCATAATTTAATATGTAGAGTTAGGTGAAACAAAACACTACATTGTATATTTAAATCCTGAAAAACAGAACATATGAATATTCTATTATGTTTAAAAGTTGCTCTATTTCTTTTTTTTAATTTTATTTATTTATTTTCTATGTGTATGAATGTACTGTCTGCATGCAGGTCTGTGCACCCATGTCGTGCAATGCCGCGGAGGTCAGAAGAGGGTGTTGGATTCCCCTGGAACTGGGGAGTTCTCCTGGAATTGGAGTTACAGACGGTTCTCAGCCGTCTTGTGGGTGCTGGGGATCGAACCCGGGTCCTCTGCAAGAGCAGTCGGCACTCAACCACTAGGCTATCTCTCCAACCCTAAAAGTTGCTCTATTTCTGTATCACTTCAAAATTTGTATGTTTCAAGTCAGCCATATCTAAAAAATATCTTCTTAATATCTAACCAAGTTTCTGTTAATATTGAGAGTTATCAAGGCAGCAGAAGTATGGACTACTTGCCAGGTATTAACAGAAATTACTCCTTAATGTTAGATTGAAATTTAATAAGAAAAACTGTTTTGATTTTCCAGTGCATAGAACTAATACACTCTAAGAGATCAAACCAAAAAATAAACTCCTAAATAAGGTTTACTGTTTCATAAAATAATCATTTTAGTTATTCATATCAACAGAATATTTTAGAAGTATCTAAGATGCATCTATTTCAAGTATTTTATCCTGTGGGAGTGATAACAACATTGCTTTAAATATTTCAGGTAGGAAAGGAACTGGTCATAATGGGATTGAATGCACTGCTGAACCAAAAGAACAAATGAAGGAAGGAAGTGAAGACAAACTGAGGGAAAATGCTGTGGTTATTAAGCTTGGAGCCCGCGTATTCCATGTGTGTTGCTGGAAAAGGTCCACTGCTACAATTATTCCAACCCATTGCTACTGGGCACAAATCCAGATCCTGTTTTCCTGACACTGCTACCGCCAAACTCTGTGATAGGGCTGTGGTCCACAGCCACCTGCACTCAACTTCAGTTCCCCTACCTGCTTGTAGTTAATATTAAGGACACCCCCAGAACAGAAAAGTGTCACCCTCCTTTTCCTCTTCCTTTCAGATTCATTCGTGTCTCCAAAATTACTGCATTTCTTGTCCATATTTGGATTCATTATACTTAGTGTATTTAAATAATTAAATGGCAATAATTTAAATGGTTCCATTTTGTAAATGAGTAAAGCTTAAATAAAGAAATTAAATTAATTTCAAACATGAATTTCAAAAATCAGTCTAAGGACTTACAGGAAAGCAAAACTGTCATAAACTCTATATTGGCAGGAAGTTTTACATTTTTATTCATAGGAACATGATTTGGTCTTTTATTGCCAATGGCTTCCATTGTCTTCGAATACTGTTTCAAGAAGTGACACTGCAGCCATCGCCTCTATGCTGTTATCAAAAGTGATGCTATCTCAATATTTGCTCCATTTTACAATAATTTTCTCTACAGAAATTGTAAATATGACATTTTTTGAAAACTCTAAATCTGAAAAGGAGCATCAAATACATGAATATTTAGAGGCATTATTTCAGGAAAAGCATTTTAACAATTATGTAGACTAGTATATACAATTAAAGGAAAGAGTACATAAATCACTGTTAAAACATATAATTTTTGAATAGTAGAAGAAATTATTCAAAATATCATATATTCCCAGATCATGAAAGAAAATGTATTTGAAAAATGTCAATGCTGATAGTATTTATAATTTAAAGTATTTTCTTTCTTTTGTTCTTTTGAGACAGGGTCTCCCTAGGGACCCTGTGGGGCTTCTGTCCCAGCTGGCATGGAACTTGCTATGTAGACCAGGCTGGACTTGACCTCACAGAGTTCAAACTGTCTTTATCTTCTGAGTGCTGTGAATAAAGTTGTATGCCACCACAAACAGGCTAGTTCAAAACACTTTTAATGTCAGCATGAAAGCTTTGCTTTCATTAAAGCATCTGTGAATTAAAAAATAAAAGAGACCTTCAGACTTTCCCACAAAGCAAAAAGTACTGATACAAAAATTATGAAATGTTTAATGTGGGAAAACACTAAACAGATAAATATGGGCATCTCGATAATTACTGTAATTCCATGATTCAAATTTTGAGTCCTGTCATGTGTCACTTTTTGCATTGGGAATAATCTACCCAATAATTATTAACATCAGTCATACATATTTGCTATTTTTCTTCAATCAATTATTATGCTATTCTTTCTTATAATCTCTTTTTAAACACCCAATTTGGAGAATATTCTATAAAGCACAGTGCAAAATTTTATGGAAAGTTGAAGGTCAGTAAACTTCCTTGTAGAGCTTATGAATGATTTAAAGGTATGTGGATTCCCCATCCTCAAACTGTCACAAGCAAAGAAAGGAAAATGAGACTAACAAAAATGTTTATATTAAAGACTATTAGAGTATTGTAATTCTCATAATGACAAATAGAACAGATAGACTGGAAATTCTGACTCAATTCTTTTCTAGCCAAAAGCCATTTCTACATAAAAAGCATGCATTACCTACAAAGGACAGGGCTCTAAGCCAACCCCCCACTCGCCAAATTGATATGCCAGCCCTGCAGCCCTGCAGCCCTGCTTTGAGGAACCAGACAAAGGATGGCACATTCCTCCAATATTTAAGAGCATGTCTTGGTTTAGAGAAAACAACTGGAGCCTTTGCCTGCTCCTGCCTTCTGTTGCAAGCACACTATGAATTTTCCATGCACCCTCTCACCCCGATTCTAACCCTCTGAAGCCCACCAGTTATTGGTATATAAGACCTCAGACTGCTGCAAATAAATGAGTTTTGGCCCATCATGGCCAGCTCACAGGTCCTTGACCTATCAGGCTTAGCACCTCCAAGCCCTTCCCTTCTTCTCCCCTCCCCCCACCTGTGGCTCATCCTGTGACTGGCTTTGCCTGAGAGAAAAGTGTTTTTGCGTGGGCTGAGAGGCTAGCACGTCATCTCTCATAGACACTTGGCAACCCCACTGCCCCACAGTATTAAAATGAAAATTTTAGGGCTTGAAAGATGGCTTAGCAGTTAAGAGCACTGGCTACTATTGCAGAGGACCCAGGTTCAATTCCGAGTACCTACATGGTGGCTAACAACTGATTATAACTCTGGTTCCACTAAAATTTTTTCTCTTCTTCTAATCTCTATGAACACTGTACAACACAGGTTCACTAACATACATGCAGGAAATATACTCGTGCATATAAAATAAAAATTATATATATATATATATATATATGTGTGTGTGTGTGTGTGTGTGTGTGTGTGTGCTTAGCAATCCATGTTATTAGTATGTGAACAATATATATGACACCTGGAGTGAATTAGTGTATCTAGGGTCAGGGTTTTCTTTCTATACCATAGAAAGTCTGCCTTTTATTGCTTAAGTTCACATGAAAAAAATACAAATGTTGGAGGTGGAGAAAAGTCTCAGGGTTAAGAGTATTTACTGTTCTTCAAGAGGACCTGGGTTCAGTTCTAAGCATCATTAACAGGTAGCTCACAAGCTCCTCTATAATGCCGTCTGGTTTTTGGTGGCACCTGCATGCATGTGGTATATATTAACTCATATAAGCACAAACACAATCTTTAAAAAACACTAATTTGTGCTTCTATTTCTTGTATTCAACATAAGGTAGGGCTTCATTAAATAACTAAAGGTTTTTATAATTAACTGCTATATTTGAACTTGTATTAAAATCTATTTTGTTTTATAATTTTAAACTGTCATGATGGAATTCATTAGATGTGATTTTAGGGCTGAGAAACTTGTCATTTCCCATTCTAAATGAGAATATTATACTAAACATTTATTTTCACCTTAATGATGATTTCTCTACAGAAGGACAATATCAGTTTTGACCGTACATTAGTAGAGGACAAGGATATTACAATAAAGTAATCTACTATTATGGTTAGAATTGTTCAATATTTTTCAAAACTTATTTTTTTTTGCCCCAGTGTTGTACTACAAAATAAATTTCTTTTCAAATTATAATGGATTTGGTAAGATGCTGTAACTATCAAAAAGTGGTAAATTCTTTGATAAATAAAAGAAAGGTACTGAATTCATTGGTTGCTATTGATCTTTTATAATCGAAAAGCAGAGAACTCTTAGAAGTGGTTGAATAAGTCCGTGTATACAGATCACCATGTTCCTAGCTGCATACACCTTGACTACTATCTTTCACATAGCTTAAAATATACAAACAACATATCAGGATTAAATAAGAAAAAGCGAGGTAAAATCATGTAGAAGCAATGGCTGCATATGCGTACAGGACTGCATACACACAATCTGAAAATAGAAATGGTGACTACCAGTTTGTTTTTCATCAGCAGTATTTTAAATTGAGAAAGACAGAAAAATGCGAGAAGATTCATGCTCAAATACAAAGGGTACATTTGTCAAAAAGGAAGGTTGAATATTTTACTGATTTTGTTTTTAAAGATATTTTGAGGGGTGTCGAGGTGATTAATTGCAGAAAAGCACAAAATAAGCCTGACAATCTGCAGCCAATATCCAGAAATCAGAGTGCAAGGAGACGACCAAACACCAAAAGTTGTCCTTGGATAATGTATGCTTTGCAATGGGTGCACTAGCACGCATAAACAGGCACAAATACCATACATATGCAAACACATGAAATATTTTTTTAAATTTGGAAAGTTTATATTTTATAGCTCAGAAGTCTATATTCCCATGGGAATTATAATTTAATAACTATTATAAGTACATAATGAAAAAGGGTATTTAAGTTATATGATATACTATGAAGTTTAAAATATTTAACTTTAATTGTACCAATAATTTATAAATACGTGCACACAATACTTTTATATTATTTTTATTGAGCATTTGTACAATGGTTCCCAATCAAACACAGTCCCCACCATGCCCCAAATCCTATTCCAACATTCAAGCTAAGGCCTATCCAGTCAACCTCCAAAAACCAGACATCCTTCTGTGAAATAGATCTGCTGGAGTCTAGTCAGTGTCAGGTTGTTAGATCCAGAAGCCCATTGGAATGCAGAGACACCTAAGACTGGAGGTCCAAAAACCTGCTCTACCAGGCATGGCCTTTGGTTATACTAAAGCAGGCCACCCCTGATTACTCAGGAATCTTCCACCTCACCCCTCACCCTTCGGAAGCCAGATTCCAGATTCCGACCCACCCTACTCCTACTGAATCCTGCTCCCACTTTATCCCTTAAATTCCCAAGCCAGACGCCATTCTGTACTTGGCTTGGTTCTCTCTCTCCCTTGAGCCCAGCCCCGGCTACTCTGAATTAAAATTTGCTCCGAAGAGCTTAGACCTTGTGGCTTTTCATTCTGGGGGGAGCGCACCATAACCTTACATTCTGGTGCCAGTGACTCGGATTGCCGTTTTTGCCCGCCCCCCCACCCCTCGGGGTGTCTTCGGGGTAGCCGGTAAGCCAGATACCGAGCGCAGGCTGCAACAGCACCCACCGCCGTTCGGCCGAAGGTACCTTCTCTCCTCTACTTATCCTACCCTATTCTATTCCCGTGTGACTGTGCGTGAGAGTTGAGTGCATGTTATGGTTCCACAGCTCTCAGGCTATGGAATCTGATTGGGCCCTACCCCGCGGTTCAGCTGAAGTCGTTTCACCTCATCAGGCACTCATCACACTTGTGATGACCGAGCACGGGGTTTATACGTCTGGCCCTCATGGTAAGACTTCTTAAGTCGCCTCTCTTGTGGCCGGCCGGATGGGCACCTGAGTGAGGGGAGATTCCATCTCCCACCCCTACCTTCTGTGTAACCCTGTGTATATTCTGCCCCATCTAGCTGCCCCCTCTGCCTTGACACTTCCTGTTCTAACTACTGCTTTCTCTGATCCTCTTTTCCATTCTTTTAGTGTCCTGTTCTGTTCCGTTTTGGATCCCTGAGTACCGGCCAAGTCAGGGATCCCCCTCCAATTTTCCCTGTCCAGTTTGCTGTCTTACCAGGACGCTGGGGACAGACTCTGGACCCGAATTTTGGCCTCTTCTGTGACTGTTGGGACACTGACTTCACAGACCTGCAGGCCCTGGTTTCAGAGACTACCTGGGGTCTCTGAGCACCCACTTAGAACTAAGTGACGTGCCTTAGGGATTGGCTGGGTGCTGACACTAAAAAGAATCTATTTACTAACCTCTTTTCTCTCTCTCTCTCTCTCTCTCTCTCTCTCTCTCTCTCTCTCTCCCTTTCCCTTCTTCCTCATCCTCCAAATCCCAATATGGGAGCCTCACACTGTAAAAGAGAGGCCGTGGGCCTCACACCCTTGGAGTGTCTCCTACACTCTTTAAGTACCTTAGATCTCCAAATTCTTAGCTTTGAGAGACTTCTGCCAGTGCTCTGGTAAATGGTCAGAATGCTTGTATGTACAGGCATTCTTTACCCTTCACTCTAGTCCCTCTCTCTATTCCTCTTAAGACTCCTGTCCCCCTCCCTATACACTAGACCTGAACTCCACCTCTACTTTTGACCTTGGGTGGCCCACCTGGACTCTCCTCTGTGCCTCTCTCTCTCTGTGTCTTTCTCTGTCCCCATCCCACCCTTCTCTCTGCCCTGGGCCATGCTGTCTGGTCCCACCATGTGTCTGCAGGTGGCTCATGCTGGCAGTCCCAGGTGTAAGTAAAGCATGTTTCTAGAGTGATCTATGTCTCCTGTGCCTTTTTTGTTTCCTGTTTTTTACATTTAATATGATTGGTGCCATGACATTTTGCAACCCCTGGACTTGCCAGCCGAGTATTTCTCCAGACATCCCCTCTCTCTCTCTATCTCTCTCTCTCTCCCTCTCCACTTCATTCCCCTTGTACTCCTCCCTTCTCCCTCTGCTTCTCTCAGCATTAGCCCCTCATTGTTTTGAATCCACAGGCTTGAACTGGGTTCCCGTGCAAAGGCGGTACTTTCTCCTGCTTTCCTCCATCTTCCTTCTCCCTCCTTCTCTCTGCCTGTCTACCGTCCAATTCTTCCTTCATTTTAGCCTCCCGTTCTGCTTCAGAGACACTCCAGACCTGGAGACTCTGACCAGCCCCTTTAGAGGATGTATGCCTCAACGCCGCTTCCCATTAGAGGACTCTTGTCCTCCATGCCGTTCCCCTATCTTCTGAGGCTAGTTCCCCTATCTTCTGAGGCTAAAAATCTTTACTTCCTTCGTACAGCTCTCTCCTCTCCCCAGTCTGCCGCACAGCTGCCCCATTTCTGCTGAGCCACAACAAGACCACGTGGCAGGAAGCCTGAATTTACATCACACCTTGTAATAACTAATGCTATATTTCTATATTCTAATTCTCTTACAATTTAATTAATGGCATATTCTGATCCTTTCACAATTTTGGTTTTTTTATATTTTGTTTACAAAACTTTTGCCTAAATTTTAAGGGATTATTTCAGATTTTGACATTTTCCATTTCATTGTTTTTTCCTTTTAAACCCCATTTTATTCAGAAATCCATTTTGTCTGCTTCAGGATACAAGCCCCTGTGTCTGCGACTAAGAAGGTGTGCTGACCACACCCTGCCTCACTAACATCCAGCATTTCTCTCAGGCAGTAATCTTTGTGACTTGGCTGGGATCTTTTGAGAAGCCCTTGTGTCTGAGATTAAAAAGGTCTGCTGACCACACCCTTCCTCACTAGCATCCAACATTTCCCTCAGGGAGTAATCTTTCACTTGGCTGGGATCTTTTGATTTTTCCACTAACTAAATTTATTCTCATTAAATTAACAGGTAATATGCACAAGCCATCAGATTTTCCTGCTTACCCAGTCCACCATCCTGCGCAGGTGTACAAGAACAGGCTGTGCTGCAAAGCACAGTAAAACATACAGTCTATTTTCCACCTAAGCAAATGTCTTAAACTCTAAGTGATTCTTTGTAAATGTGATAATTGTCTACAGCCCTGGACAAGGAAGGGCAACTTTAGATAAAAGGGGATTTTCCCACTGTCCAGAGTTAATGGATACAGTTAGGTCATGTGTCTGTCCAAACCTGTCTGTGTGTTATAGCCGTTTGTCATAACCGTTCTTCAATGTGTCTTTGTAACTGTCATGTGTCCATGTTCTGTGTTTTTTGTCAAAACAAAGTGGCCACTTCAAACTTGTTTTATTCTGTGTTGCGCACAAACAAAAATTAAGTTTACTTTTGGCATGCCTCTAAATTTTTTTTTCAAAGGCCTGGTTTGAACCTGGGTTCCTAGGTTTCTACACTGTTTATCTGAAGGTTTTATTTCTTCTCTGTCCAAATTATTTTTCCACAGATATTACAACTAAAAATTTTCTCTTCCAGTTTTTTTCTTGTTTCCAGACATCTGAAGACCTGATTTTTTGACCCTTACGGGTTCACTAACATTTTTTTTCTCTCCTGTGCTATGCCACCATCCTTCTGACCAGAGACCACTTTTAAAAAAATCCCTGGATTCATTCATACTCTGGTACTTGGACAGTGACACATTGCTTCCCCTGCAATCCCTTCCCTCCAATAAAACAGCCTAAGTACCTTTGATATTGTCAGTTCTTTAATTATTATATATAATTCTGTTTTCCATCACTTGTTAAAGTATTTCAATAAGATCATAGTTTTAAAACCAAAGGTGCAAGATGTCATCTTAGCCTTGGTAGCACAATTAATCAGAGCTGCATGCTTTTAAATAATGTTTCTAAAGATGATTTTTTCCAATGCATATGATGGTTCAATACAACTGCTAGGATAAAATCTCTTTAAAAATGTATACATAAATGTGTGTGTATGACATTGTTAAACAACATATTAAGATCTATCTGTATGATTACAATGCATGTGCCTTTGCTTAACACAACCTTTACAAAGTGTTATCGCCAAATGTACTTATTAGAGCCTTATTTATAAGTGTATACATGAAGTACTGTTCACTTTTAAAAATTCTATAATGTAATTATGACATATACAAGAAATTGTGTTCCACCTACCAGGTACTATATACCTAGTTACAGCCTAAAGTGAAACAGACATATAGTTACCCATATATACTAAAATTGTTTTGTATATCTGTTATACTTTGCACATGTTACTTTTAATATCTTTGGGAAAAATTAGGTTTTGCTTCCGGTGACCACACGGACAGTGCACATGTAACCAATTTGGGTGAGCCCTGAGTATTATCTGCCTGCTGCTGGTATGTGACAATGCCCCCCCCTTCCCTTTCCTTTTCAAAGCTATAATTCAAAATCTGGGGACAAGTGACATGGCCTTCATTTGAGAAGGTACTTTTAACCCCTTTATTATCTTGGGTTTGTTTCATGGCCTATGTTGTTAGAAACTTTCTCCTTGCATGGTTTAAATCATAGTACTTTGAGTACCTAAATGACCTTCATAGACCTTAAAAAAAAAACAAGTTGTAGGACTTACTGCATAGGTTTAATGTCAACTTGATACACCTGAGCTGAAAAACCTCAATAATTGAAAGAACAAGTTGTAGGCCTTCATTGGACTAGCCTGTGCCCATTGTGGGCAATGCTATTCTTGGCCAGATATTTCTATATTGTGTACAATAGGCTGAATACGAGCCAGCAACACAAGCCATTAAATAGCATCCTTTCCTAGTCTGTGCTATAGCCACTACCAGGCTCCTACCATGAGCTTTTATTATTAGTCAGAATATTTTTGCCACAGCAATTAAGAATTTATTAACAGTCCTTAAGTCAATAGTCAAGCTTTACTTAGGAGTTGTATGGTAATTAAAGTAACAAATTAATTCAAAAAATCCTCTTGAAGGTTTAACAACCACACTTAAAGCTCTAATCTGATTTGGCAAGAGGGATTTGATGGAACAATATTTTGGCCCCCATCCTCTGAGGTTGACTTGGGTCCTAGGGTCCTGCATCTGCAACTTTGTGCATGTCCTGTGGCAGTGAGTCACCAGTCATCCCGAGCCAGGGAAGTCTTGGAGATTCACTTAAAGGGACTTCATCCTGCCAGTGTCCAGTCAAAGGAAAAGTCCATATAGAGGAGAGACTCCTCATGCTTCAAAGGGAAGCTCTGGTCAAGCAAGGCCTGACCTTGTCCTCACATAGATGGAACTGGTGAAGAGAGCCAGGAGCAAGGCCTGAGTGACCTGTTAAGGACCAGATCCTCAACTGACCTTAACACTAAAACAAACTTCATTTATCTGAGCTAACTGTGTGGTTTTAAACACCCCAACAGGAAACTGTAATCTAAAGAAGAGAAAATGAAATAGGTTATTATCAGAGAAATAGGTGAGAGACCTACTGTGCCAAGTTAGGAATCTGCTGTGTCATGTTATAAAATATCTCAGAGATAGATGACAGATCTAATGTGCCATGCCAGAAAATACCACCTTTTATATTCTCATGGTTATGGCTCTCATTCTGGAGCCCCGTGTATTAAAGCTGGCCCTTATTCTAGAGCTCTGTGTACTAAAACTTTTTCCAATTTCTCAAACCAGGGTACACATCCTTTTTCCCTCTGCATTTCCTAGACCGGGACCCTCCAATTGCTAATGCACCCTGTAGCCCCCTGTTTGTACTGTGAAGTCCCTGCACTGGTATACTCAGGTAAGACTCAACCAACTTGTCCTTTCAGTTGCAGAGAAAACATCCACTGAGTACTGGCCACTATCGATCTGGACCAAACCCACCGGGCAGAGTACCCCAAATAGCCAAAATGAAAAATTGGATTCTAACACTCCAGCCTGACAGCTGTTCCCCCAAAAACTTTGCCCCTGACCAGCTCTGAAGCAGCTACAGAAGACAGAACTTCACCCCTTTTCCTATACGAACAAAAGGCTGGAATGTCAGGGTGTTAGATCCAGAAGCCCATTAGAATGCAGAGACACCTAAGACCAGAGGTCCAAAAACCTGCTCTACCAGGCATGGCCTTTGGTTATGCTAAAGTAGGCCACCCCTGATTACTCAGGAATCTTCCACTTCGCCCCTCACCCTTCAGAAGCCAGATTCCAGATTCCAACCCACCCCACTCCCACTGAATCTTGCTCCCACCTTATCCCTTAAATTCCCAAGCCAGACGCCATTCTGTGCTTGGCTTGGTTCTCTCTCTCCCCTGAACCCAGCCCTGGCTACTCTGAATTAAACTTTGCTCTGAAGAGCTTAGACCTCATGGCTTTTCATTCTGGGGGGGAGCGCACCATAACCTTACAGTCAGCATATCTAGGAATCCTAGCAAGGCATTCTCTTCCTCACCTAACAGAACTCAGTCTCTTGTAGTTATAAGTCCAGGGTCACTTACCCACCCCTCTCCTACCTACCCATTTCTCTTGCTCTGTTTTGAGACCTAGTCCCAGTTGTCACGGGGCCCTCTTCTGATGTCCACATTGCCACAGCTTTACATGTGAAGCTTACATTCACTTGTAAGTCACTGCTTCTCTATGTTCATGCAATAGTCCTGGCTCTGACAATCCTTTTATCCCCTCTTCTGCAAAGATGCCTGAACCATGTGTAGTTGATTATTAATATAGGGGCCCGATCCAGGGATATACACTCTGGGGGCTCCCATTCTTTGAAGCTTGATTAAATGTGGTCTTCCATTTGCATTACACTCTATTTTGTAAGGGAACTTTACTGGTGAGAATTGAGGGGTCACTTCTTTTCTCTCTGCCACTCATTTGCATGTAGAGGTTCAATTGTAGAATTGGGATTTTTCAGATGTATATGTTTTGTGTCTGACCAGTTAGATTCTTAGGTGGCCTCCATTTTTTTTTTTTTCGAAGAGTAGGTGTTTTGATGAGTGGCATATAATATGCTTGCCTGTAAATACAAGATTCCCTAGTTAGTGTATGGTAAGAAATTTCATTTGTCTTGTGATATGATCCGGATAGGATTTTTTTCTAAGCTCTATCCTCTCCATGCCTGTGCATTTGGCTGACTTTATAGTGGCTCTCATGGGTTCACTACCATTGATAGGGTTCCAAGTCCAATTAGATAGCTGAGGACCATCCCCCAGATAACAGCACCTCTATGTCACCAATAGAGGTAGTTTGCTGGGCAGCTCTGTAATATAACCTGAGATCTGACATGGTTGTAGTCCCTGCATCATTCTTTTTGTTTAAAATTATTTTGGCTATCCTTGTTCATTGTGGTTGCACATGAATTTTTGTATGACTTTTTCTAGCTCTATGAAGAGTGTTGTGGGTATTGTAATCAGCATCGTATTGAATCTATGGATTGCTTTTGTTGATGTCCCTATCTCTAGAAATTCATCCCTTTCATTTATGTTTTCAAATTTAATGGATTGCAGATTTTTGAAGTATTTTCTTACAATGTTATGGATTTATTTGGTGTCTGTGTTATGTCTCTCATTTAATCTCTGATTTTGTTGATTTGGATTTGATCTGTCTTTCCTTTGTTTAGCTGTGCCAAGGGTCTGTCTCTCCTGTTTAGCCTTTCAAATAGCCAGCTCTTAGATTCATTGATTTTTTTTTGTATTGTCTCTTTGTTTCTATTTCATTAATTTCTCCTCCGAATTTTGTTGTCTTTTTGCTTACTAGGGTTGGAGTTTCTTTGTTCTTGCCTTTCCAGTGTCTTGAGTTGTGTTCTTAAGTCTTTGACATGTGCCCCTTCTGACTTTTATTGTTAGGCACTAAGAAGTATAAATTTCCCTCTTAGGACTGCTTTTACCTAGTCCCAGAGATTTTGTTACATTGTATTCCCATTTTCCTTTAGTTACATGAATGCGTTTATTTCTTTCTTAATTTATTCTTTCTTTCTTTCTTTCTTTTTCTTTCTTTCTTTCTTTCTTTCTTTCTTTCTTTCTTTCTTTCTTTCTTTCTTTTCGTTTGTATTTTTTTTTCGGGGGGACAGGGTCTCCCTTTAAGTCCCAGCTGGCCTGGAGCTCACTCTGTAGACCATGCTGGCCTTGAGCTCACAGAGATCCACCTGCTTCTGCCTCCTGAGGGCTAGGATCAAAGGCATTCTTCACCATGCCCAGCAATTTATTCTTTAACACATTGATCATTCAGGAGTGTGTTGTTTAATCTCCTAAAGTTCCTGTCATTTTTGCAGCTTCCTTTGCTGTTGATCATAAGCTTTATCGCAATGTGGTCTGACAGAATGCATGGAATTATTTCTGTTTTTTTCAATTGTTGGTTTTGTTTTGTGTCTCAATTTATGATCAGTTTTAGAAAAGCTTGATTGCCCTGCTGAATGAAAAGTGAATTATTTGGTGCATGGGTAGAATATTCTGTAGATGTCCCTTGGGTACATTTCTTGTAAGGTGTTATTTAATTCAGAGGCCCCTCTGTTTATTCTTTGCCCAGTCGATCCATCAGTTGAAGAGATTGGGGTATTGAAGTCAGCTACCATTACTTGAATTTGAGTTAATCTGTGCTGTATAGTTCCTGAGTACTGTTTATTCAAATTTGGGTCCACCAGAATTTGGTGCATAATTAATCATGATTGTAATGTCTTCTTGGTCAATTGCTCCTGTGATTAGAATTGAGTGACCCTCTTCCATCTCTTCTGAACTAATTTTTATTTGAAGTATATTTTGTCAGATATTAGAACTGTAACAACTGCTTGCTTTTTAGAGTCATTTTCTTGGAATATGTTTTTCCATCCCTTCACCCTAAGATAATGTCGATCTGTGAAGATGAGATGAGTTTCTTAAAGACAACAAAAAGATGTTTTTTATTCCTCTTTTGGGCGATGATATTATTCTGTGTCTTTTGGCAGAGGAATTGAAAGCATTCGTGTTTAATCATAATATTGAAAAGTGTGCATTTGGTAGCATCAATTTAACTTAATTTTGGATCCGTTTTGAGTTTCCATTATTATAACCTTCTTTGTTTTCTTTCTGTAACCTCTTGAAATATGCTCATTTATATCTTTAGTCCATTGTATTGCTTCAAGTATTCTCTGTAGGGCTAGTTTGGTAGATATGAATTCTTTTAGCCTATTCATGTCATGAAATTTTTCTGCTCTCCTTCAACCTTAATAGATAGTTTTGCTGGAGTATTCTGAGTTGGCATCCAAGGTCATTTAGAGCTGGTTTACATAGTTTGGATTGAGAAGTCAACTGTTATTCTGATGAGTTTTCCTTTAAATGCAGCTTGCTGTTTTTCTCTAGTAGTCTTCAGTACCTGCTCTTTTTTTCTGTATATTTAACACTTTTACTATTATAGGCCATGATAATTCTCTTCTCTGGTCATGACTAGTTAGTGTTCTATGTGCTTCTCAAATCTCTGCAGGTAGTTCTGTTGGGCCTACTTTGTCTTGACCCATGAGGTGGCAACTTCTTGAGCCTGCTACACCTTAAAGGAAGTAAGGCAGACAGGCCAGGGCTTGTTTACAACTGAAGGGCCCTTATCAGCTGGCCTTAAGGAAACAAGACCTTGGCCTAAGGAAGTAAGGTGGGCGGGCCAGCTGGTCCTAAGTAAACAAAAGGGGACTAAAGGAAGTAAACAAGATGGGGCTAAAGGAAGTAAGGTAGGCGCAGCCAGGGTTGTTTTGAAACTTTTCCCATTGGCCCTAGCTTTTTGACCTTTAAGAGGATTGGCTGTTCCCTTGTGGTCTTTGCCTTTATAAGCCGCTGCCTGCTGCAATAAAGTGAGTTATTGCTTTGATGAGACTCCCGACCCCCAATGTGGTTCTTTTCGGGTCTTCAACACTCACCATCCTGCTCAGGCCCGGAGGAGAGACAGGCTGACCTGGCTCTCCTCTCTGCCTTACCTGCCGGAAGACCCAGCAAGTTCTTTAATTTTTGAAAGATTTCCTCTGTAATCATGTTGAGAATCTGTTTAATGCCATTGGCCTGAAATTCTTTTCCTTCCAGTGTGCATATAATTCTTAGATTTGTTCTTCTCATGTGGTTCTACATTTCCTGCATATTACATTCTTTTATTTTTTGTTGTTGTTTTTAATTTTACATAATCTTTACCTAAGGACTCCAGATCTTCAACTTTGTCACGTAGTCTTGACATTCTGTTTTCATTTCATTCATTCTGCTTGTGATTCTTCCTGCTGCTGTTTCCAGTTGGCTTATTGGGTTCTTCAAATTTATGCAGATTTATATTCTGTTTTCCTCACTATTTTTATCTCTTTTGTGAAATCAGTTTTCAAGTAATGGATAGTTTTTGATATTTAATTAAGCTGTATATTTGTACATTCCTGAGTTTGTATCACAAGTTCTTTGAGTTGTTTGTCTCTGTTTTCTTTAAGTTCTTTGATTATGTTTATAATTTTCAGCTGTTCCTCATAATGGTATAATGATTTTCATTGTAGTGAACTTCTGGAGGGGGAGTGGGTTTGTTGCGCACATTTTCTCTATTATTACTATTATTATTATTATTATTATTATTATTATTATTATTATTAGTGCTTTTTGCACTGCCACTTGGGCATATGCATGTTCTTTGTTAGGTATCTGACCAGTAGGTATTTCTGTTTGGCTTCTGTTTAATTGAGTTTTGATATAATTGTACCATTAATATAGCTTAGTTACTTTTTGTTCTGAGATCTAGGTAAGCAAGACATTCCAGCAGATCAAGAGTCAAGAAAGATGGGGGTTGGGATTATCTGAGGTGGTCCTTAGAAGCTTCTAGCGTGGTTGGAGACTCAGGGTTAGGGAGTTAGTCCAGGGAGGGATTGGTATCTGCTGGGATCTTAGTCTGGGTGAGAAGAGGGTGGGGATGTGGAAGAAAGACAGACTGAGGTGGCAGGTGGCCAGCATCTCACTTATCAAGGTCTTCCCTGGGGCAGGTCTGAGAGGCAGGTCAGGGCCTGAGAAGTAGGAGGTGGGGAAGGATAACTGAGGGGGTGCTTAGTGGTCTGCCCTAGTGTGTATAACCAACTTGGGTTAAAGGGATAGATCAAAGGTCTAAGGTGCCTGTGTCCTGGGCTGTAAGATGGTGAATCTGTGAGGAAAGGAAAAGCCAGTTTTGACTTACCAGCTTCCTAGATGGGCGAAACTATCTGGCAAGTCAGATGTGCAGGGTAGATGGGGTTTGCAAAACCTAGAGAGTGACTGAGTAGTTGATGCTGGGGTGGTTGCAACTCCCACACACAGACTTTTGAAAAAAAAATATTTAGCTTTTGTGCATGTCATGTAATAGATCTTAATCAATTGTAGACCCGTTTTCCAAAACCCTTCACTTATTTCATGCATTCCGTCATATATGTTAAGGTCTATCCAGTCAAGCATTTGTGCCCAGATGTCTCTTGACGCAAGTACATCCACTGGAGTCTAATCATCATATCTAGAGTCACTCTATTAAAAAATATCAACTCTGGGCTGGAGAGATGGCCTAGCGGTTAAGAGCGCCAACCGCTCTTATAGAGGACCCGGGTTCGATCCCCAGCACCCACATGGCGGCCGAGAACCGTCTGAAACTCCAATTCCAGGAGAACTCCAGTTCCAGGGGAATCCGACACCCTCTTCTGACCTCCGCGGCATTGCAAGACACGGGTGCACAGACTTGCATGCAGAGAGTACATTCATACACATACAGAAATAAATAAAAAAAATAAAAAAAATATCAACTCTCCCTCACCCAGCAGTAATCAGTTGCCAATATTCCTTGGCTAGATTTGGGACGTCCTGCCTATTTCCCCAGTTCTATGCTGGATTTTTATCTGATTGAGCAATTTTTGGTCTTGTTCATGCTGTCACCATTGTTGCCAGTTCATATGAGCAAATTCCCAGAGTCCCAAAAGCCTTTCTTTATGTACATGGACCACCACTGGCTCATACAATCTTTCCACCCCTCCTCTGAAAGGGTCCCTGAGACTTGGGTAGGTGAGGTTTAATATAGGAGTCCTATCCAGGGACATACACTCTGCAGTCTCTTATTCTCTAAAACTCAGCCAGTTGTGACCTTCTGTGTCCACCATACTCTGTTGTATGAGGAAACTTCTCTACTCTCACCAGAGGGAGTATTAGAATTCTCTCTACCCTCTTCTTCTATGTTCTATGAGCCTTAGGTGTCAAGGTTCTACTGTGATGTGTCAGTTAGGGCTGGACATCGTTAAGATATATAGTATCTGTTTGAAAAGCTGTGGAACTCTGTAATAGCCTCTGACTCTTGAAAACAGAAGCTTCGGGCTGGAGAGATGGCCTAGCGGTTAAGATCGCAGACTGCTCTTGCAGAGGACCCAGGTTTGATCCCCAGCACCCACATGGTGGCTGAGAACCATCTTTAACTCCAGTTCCAGGGGAATCCGATGCCCTCTTCCGACCTCTGCGGCATTGCAAAACACGGGTGCACAAACCTACATGCAGACAGTACATTCATACACATACAAGAATAATAATAATAAAAAAAAGAAAACAGAAGCTTCTTTGAGGAGTGATGTATGGTATATTTTTCTGGGGGTAAAAAAAGGTTCCATAACTAGCATATAGTAAGAAATTTCATTTGTCTAGAAATATGACAGGGATAAGATTTTTCTCTAGGATTTATGACCTCTCCAGCCATGTGTGTTTGACTATATTTACAATACCACTTATGAGTTGCCTCCCATTGAGAGGGTTTTAAGTCCAATTAGATAACTGTTGATTTTGCCCTAGATGAAAGTGTCACTACTACATCAACAAAACGAATTTGCTGCAGTGGTTATTAAGCTTTAAGGCTGGATTGTACTGTTGACTTTTTCTCCTTTAGAAGCTTTCATAGTATCCTCTAGAACTATGAGAGGTAGTCTTCATGGAGAAGGCTTCCGGGTCAATTTCAACTCCATTTCTCCAAGTCCACCCAAGAGTTTATAGAGATTCTGTCATCTCCTATTTATATTACATAGTCAAGAGTTGATGCCACAAAGTATTGGTCCATTCCCTTTGCTACTATGTAGAGAGTTCTCATATATGGATTTATAACAGAAATATTTGGAGACATGAATTTTCAACAAAGAATATTTTATCAACCACTTGATGTAATGGCATAGGAACACATATAGTATATTAAGATGAAACTTATTTACCCAAATTGTGTTATAAATTATTTAAAGAGTTTAAAATAGAAGAATATATCTGAACAACTACATTGTTTAATAACAGAGGAGAATAAATGTTTTTTATCACAGTGAAAATATTTATCCCAAATAGACTTAAAATTTGAGATGTTCTACATACCTTCTGTGTACATTTTCTGTGTTATTTTCAACAGGCTGTAACAAGATTTCAAATGTTAGAACATTAAATATATGATGACTTGGGGCTGGAGAGATGGCTCAGCAGTTAGGAGAGCCAACTACTCTCACAGAGGACATGAGTTTGATTCCCAGCACCCACATGATGGCCAAGAACCATCTTTAAGCCAGGTGTGGTGGCACAGGCCTTTAATCCTAGCACTCGGGAGGGAGGCAGAGACAGGCAGATCTCTGTGAGTTCAGGGCCAGCCTAGTCTACAGAGTGAGTTCCAGCTAGGGCTATAGGGAGATTCTCTCTGTCTCTGTCTCTGTCTCTGTCTCTGACTCTCTGTCTCTCTCTCTCTGTCTCTCTGTCTCTCTCTCTCTCTCTCTCTATATATATATATATATCATAGCATATATATATATATATATATATATATATATCACAGCTTATAACTCAAGGAAAAAATGAAAACACATTGGAATATCATAATTTGGACTTTCTCTGACTGAAGACAGAAGAGTCTAGAAGTAAAATGAGTTAAATGTTACCAACTATAGTCATGTATGTCAGAGATCACATTGTAAAATGAAAAAAGAACAAGCAACTGAATAAGACTCTTAAGTTAGCAAGGGAAATTTCTAAAGACATAGATAAAAGAATTTTAATTGGCACTTTTGTCTTTTACAAGTTTCCGAAGAGATAACATGTGTCCACACACTAATCTGACAGCAGATAATAAATATTCAACTATTGATATGTGAGATCCTCCACAGAGCACAGCCTTGTCACTATACATTTGCTTTTAAAAGGGGTGGGGGCATGGAAAGGGAAGTGACTCTAAATTCGATTGAGAAATGATGTATGATGTATGGAAATAGTTTAATAACAATAATAAATTTTAAAAAAGAAAAAACGAAAGTCTTCAAAGGCAATTTGTACCACATATGTTCAATAAAAAACAAAAAGCAAATCAAACACATCAGCTCATCCAGAAGAAAAATTTTAAAAAGTATCTTCTTAGGCTTTTAAAACATGTTATTAAATATGATGTAATTTAGATTTTTAAGTAGAATGGCAACACTTCCTGACTCCTGGGAGAATGAAAAGCAGTAAAAGCTCTTCCCTATTATCATATCAAAAATCTGTTTTTAGTTTTTAGACTGTGTGTGTGCCAGACCAAATTATTTAACTTTATTATCAAATGGTATAATGTCAATGATATTTACCTAATTTTAAATTCATTATGAGTCTGTTTAATAGGATCTCACATGATATATGATACTTTTGACATGTTCATACATTTATAGATTTGGTTCTGGGTAAACCCAAAATGAAGAATCATTACTGAGATTTTCTGTTAGATTACTAGTTCAAGAAGTACAAGCATTTTTTCATCACTCTGATGCCAAATAAAATTTAGCACTTAGCAAAATGATGCAGTTGCAATTCATTAATAAAAGTAGACTATCACCAGTAATAAGTCTCAAAATAAGACTCAACATAAGAGCAGTATAACTCCTGGTCATGTTAATACAGTAAACAAATAAATTGGTCTGAGGTCAGTCAGGTCTTCTACTGAGAGAACCCCAGAGACTTTAACAAATGGGGCCTCTAGAACATTCACACATGGCTTTCCAGGTGACCATAGCCTACAGAACGCAAATTATGGATTTTATGGGTTGGAGAAGAAGAAGCTGGTGTCAATGAGTGGATGACAAATCACATATTTCTATACAGCAGAAATTGAAGACAAAAGCAGTTGAGACTTTACTCCTGACAAGAAACAGCTTGAAACTGTCCCCACATGCAGAAGCTTGGAACAAAAGAAATCTTAATGAAGTCTGGACCTACTGTTATATCTAGTCTCACATAAAAAGAAGCAAATATGAATCCAAATATTCCTCATTTGGGAGGTTATACTTCAGAATTTGCCTTTTAAAAAATTGAGAAAAAATAACTAAGTTTATCTCTGGAAGTCTAATACATGTTCTGCACATACACAATAACCCTATTTGTGACAAATGCACTAATTAGATTGACTATTGTAACCACTTCACTGTGGATACGAAACCATCCAATGGTATATCTTAAATATATATATATATATATATATATATATATATATATATATATATATATACAAAACAATATTAAATAATGATGCTGAAATTTGGAAAATTGCTAGGGGAATGTGCACAGCATGTATATCTTTCTACCAAAGGAAAATGAGAGAATAGCACAAAATATTAATTTAACAGGAGAGAGAAAAGAAGAATAAATCCTTGTTGTTTTGTAGTTCTGAGAGATAGATAAAAGTAGTGTGATTTTTATAAAATAGTTCAGTATGTTTTATACTAATTTAGTAAATATATTGTTACAATTTCTAACCCCATGTTAATTTGAAACCAAGTACAAACTTACAAGATATAACGTGAATAATTTACCAAATTACAGATAATTTACTGATAATTTACAAAAAAATCTAGCTTATATTTCATATATTATTATTTTTAATAACAACTGAAATAGGTAGAGATGTATGCAAGATAGTTCATGTTATAGCTGTTTATAAGCTTAATTTACTCTCAGTTCTTTTAAAAGAAAATACTGGACAATGAGCAGTTTTCTTTCAGTTATGTACCATGAGGATTCATGCAGGTACAGGTACTGTACCACACGTCATATAGTAAATATTTTCTAATTTAATTCTCACAGCAAATTTAAAGTAAGTGTGTTGGTTACTCTGATGATGCTGTAATAAAACACCATGACCAAGGCCATGCATAGAAGAAATAGTTTATTTAGGCTTAGGGTTCCAGAGGGTTCCATCATGCTGGAAGGTATGGTGGTAAGGTAGCCAGTGCAGAAAGCTGATTCCATACATTGTTCAGTAGGCACAGGAAGAGACAAACTGGAAATAGGGCAAGGTTATGGACTCTCCAAGTCTGCCCCTGTGATGTGCTTCTACAGTCTGATCATATCTGCTAAATCTCTGCTAACAGATGTACCAACTTGGACTTTGTATTCAAATGCATGAATCTCCTGGGAACATTTGTCATTCAAACCATCCCACCAGTATGCTGTAATTACTTTTATTGTGAAAAAGAAAAGTTGTTTTTTTTAGAAACCAGAACAAAGTCAACAAATATCAAATGAAAAACAATGACAACAACAAAAAGCATCAGGAATCAAACCTACCCTGATTGTTTAGAAAGTTGCATTTTAATTAAGTGGTCCACTGTTTTCTATACTATCCTTCATTAATTTTCTCGCTCCATAATTTTCTTACTCAACTCAGAAATTCAGTAGCTGTGGTGATATTTTGTTTGCTTTACCTCGCTTAGGAAGTTAAATTTATTTCCTTTCAAATATTGGAGAGCCTTATGGCTTGTTTTAAGCAATGAAGACATTCTGCAAATAAGCAGTTTAGCATCCTTGAGGATGGTAAATAAAATGGAGAGTGACACTGCACAGATAAAAATATCTATCTGTAAAGTCTTAGCCTACCAGTCAGAGATTCCAGAAAGCCAACTGAGGCAAAAGTCCCAAGAAATAATTGCCCTGGACTATGCTCCTGCAATCTGAGAAAAGTTGCTGCAAGAGCCTGTAATCATACCTCTCCTGAGACCAGACTCAGGTCTTAGTCTCTCTGGAGACACTTCTACTGATACCATCTGTAGACTAGCCTACTCCCATTCCTCCATCTCCTCACCCCGACTTCCTTGTGACCTCACTTCCTTGTGTGCCTGTGTATAAAACTGCCATTTGGGTGATGTTCTAATACTGCTCATCCTAATCCCAACACAGGCAGGCCAACAGCTATGCCTAAAATAAACCCTACTTCCTTTTCATCAGAATTCTAACATTTCCTCCTCTCCAAGCGCTGAGTCTCCCCTCAAAATGAACCTTACCTATCCACCTTAACCAAAGCCTAGATGTGTAACTGAGGTCACTTGAGATTGTCCAGTTCCAGAAAAAAATAGTGTTATAGTAGCAAACAAACAAACAAAAAAACAAACAACAACAACAACAACAACAAAACCCTTCCAGGCTGGGCTTGGTGGTGCATGCCTTATCTTCTTTATTCCTACTTTAAATATCTTTAATAATCATGCTTTCCCTGACACATTTGGCTTTTCCAACGTCTTAGATTTCTTTATCGTTTTTCTACTACTCCCTTCTTTTCACCAGTATATGGTTGCTACTCACATAGTCTTACCTCCATGCAGGCTCTAAAACGGCATGGCTTTTTTTGGATTTTTTTTTCTTCTCCTTTCTGTTCTCCCTTTAAGGGCAGTTGCTGAGATATACAGCTTCCCTGCCCTGATAATTTTTCTTTAAATTCTAATAAATTCCTACATTTTTTAGAAGTTATAGAAACTTTGAGCTGGGGCATTGCTGTAGGAAGTGACTCACTGGGGGCCAGACCTTCAGAGCTATTACAGTCTTCCCATTTTTTGGCTTAAGGTTTCTATTTCTTTGTCCACTGAAATATAACAAGCCTTGCCACAAGTACTCACCAGCTACCATGATTCCTTCAACATGTTGGACTATATCCCTTGAACTATGAGCCAAATAAACCTCTCCCTATCTAAAATTGTTTTTCTCTAGCACTCCATGTTAGCCCTCAGAAACCTATAGAACTGTGAACACTTCTATACTTTGATGCTAGTAAGTTTTTTAGTAGCTTGCTGTGCAGAAAATTATCCCTGAAATAGAGGTTAACACGTTTTCTCTGTTTTTTTTTTTTTTTTTTTTTCTAGTCTCATGCATCTTACGCACTAAATCTATTTTTGAACTCTGGAATTTCAAAATAACTCTGACAAAATGTGTACACAGATTGATACCATAATGATAGCATATTCAGATACCACATGCAGATCAAAAAAGAACAGCTGCTCCTTACGGATATTCTAGAAACTCCTGAGAATATGATCCAGGAATATTGAATCTGAATCTAAATGTGCAACAATACCTCACTTTTGGACCATCAAATAAGAAATTACACAGAATTTTCAATAGTTTTTCATTATAAATTCTGGTAGGTAACAGATGCAATGGAGGTATATATCTTGGCACCTATTCTTTGATGTCCTACACAACCAGATATTTAAAATATAGGAATGGTACGAGGATAATTTTGAGGAAATAAAATGATCTGTCTTTGGTAAGAAAATCAATCTGTACAGAAAGTTCAATCAGTTATGATTGAGATAGAGCTTCACCTCCCAACTCAGCTCAAGGTGAAGGTCAATGTTCTCCATTACCTACTACATGCAAACTGATGGATAAAAAATTAGGTATGCAGCATTTCTTGACAATCTTTTCATGGATTCTAAGCCTAATACCATCTGAAACTGTGTTAATGGTTAAAAAAATGTTCAGATTAGTAGCAAAGTGGAACTGACACAAAAAGCCATATTGTTAGATTTGTACATAGAGGAGCACTATATCTGGAGAAGACTAGAAATTTTATAATTGTTTCCCAATACATCTATGGTCTGAGATGTTGAAAATTGTATAAACTGTTATTAGAGGCTTCACTTTTTAGTAGAGTTTGTATTATATATGTATGACTGTAACTAAATAAACAGGTTAAATAGTAAAAATGTGGCTGCCTTATACCCTTCCTTTTGGCCCTGAGGAAGGACTGCAATTGCTATTGACAGCACTGACAAACTAAAATCATTAAGTAAAGACTAATTGAATACGTGATTTAAGATTAGCATCTGAAAAGAAGGGTGCATCTGTGGGCAATATCTAGTGTCTTAGCCACTTTAATTAGCTTAATTTTCATAATCAATCTATAAGCCACACCTATCTAAAAAAGCACTAAGATTGAATATATACAATTTTTATGCGGCAATTACACTCTAACAAAACTTCATATTGATGTTTAGTACTCTTGAGAAATTTGTGAAAATGGAGTCTTAATAGTTTCATGTTTAAGTACTGTCATATAACGAATCCTCTAGGCATGAACACTTATCTAAAACTACTTGCAGTTACATCAATAAATCCATAAGTGACAAAAACTTAGGTGTTATCCTTCTATAAAAGATGTTAAAAGTCAGGTGAGTCTCACCAATAAATGATTAGTGTCAGGTTAAATTTTACCCAAAGCCAAGTTTTAAGCAAATATGTCATTATCCAGAATAAATTTCCATACCTGCTGAAAAATGGGGACAGAAAGGGGGCACAGGTCTAGATTTGATTTGTAATTTTGTGTGAAATGTACAGAGCTTCAATAAAAAATTGGCTTTGAAGGAAAAAAAAAAAAGGTAAGGTGGTTATAAAAAAAAATGTGTCCAACAAAAACCTGAGTGTCCAGGAATTTGATTCTCCTAATTCCATAGATTTTCCCATGTTTTAACTTTTATAGTATTCACTGTATTCCCAAAACTCAGTCCTTAAATACGTGTCTTTATGATTTTGGTCTGCCCTCACTATGGTGAATTAAAAAGAGTAAAACTTAAAGATGGCTTGAAGATGGTATAATTCTGTCTCATTCACGAAATGTGATTTAGTCTGGAATCCTCTAACACTGTCTGCCAATGTGAGTTCAAAGATTGTATCAAGCTCTGAGGTTAAATGTGAGGGGCTGTGGGAAAGTTCTACTTTGGCAAGTTAATTAGAGTTCATTAAAACAGTGGCCTCTGTGCCAATAGAGTGATGAGATTTCACTGGAATTCCTTGTCTCTGGATGTTTATGGAGATGTATTCTCAGAAAACATCTTGTTAAAAATGAATTATGAATCCAAATGCTAGAAGCTACAAGGCGTTTATCTATATTCATATTTTCAGTGAATGTGACAAGTGACAAATATTGCTGGGATTTGCTTCTGGTCATTTCTGGCCAACTCTCTCTATACCCAAAATAACTTGGATACACAAAGGAAAAGTTTGAACCCTATTAACTGATAAGCAATATACAATATACAATGTAGAAACCCTGAGCAGAGCAGAAAATGTTAAATTTGACTTTAAAAATTTAGGGGTGTGTATGAGGAAATGGCTCAATCTGTAAAATGCTTGCTTCTAAAGCATTAGGAGCTAGATCAACCTGGCACTGCAGTGTGTGACAGTTCCTCCAGTCCCAGAAGAGTGGGAAGAAATAAGAGGGTGGTTGGAGCTCACTGGCCAGTCAGAATAGACAATTAGTAAGCGAGTACAGACAATTGGTAAGCTATTATAGACAATTGGTAAGCTCTAGATTCAGAGTTGTCAATACTACTACTACTACTATAATTATTAATAATAATTATAATGAAGAGGAAAAGTAGAAGAGGAGGAGGAAGAAGGAGAAGAAAAGTAGAAGAGCAGGTGAAGGAAGAGAAAGAGGACAAGGATGAAGAAGAAGACAAAGAAGAGGAAGAAGAAGAAGAAGAAGAAGAAGAAGAAGAAGAAGAAGAAGAAGAAGAAGAAAATAGGAGGAGGAGGAGGAAGGAGGCGGAAGAGGAAGGAGAAGGAGGAAGAGGAAGATGAGGAAGTGGAGGAGGAAGAATAGTAGGAAGTGGAGGGGGATATGGAGATAGACTGAGAAAGTTACCTCATCTTCTGCAGTCACACTTGTGTACACACATTCATTCCCCATATACACACACGTTTAGTGACAGGAATGATGAGACTAGTGTGCTTATAATAATTTGAAGCTGATTAATTAGGAATGTAAACCAATAACAGGGACATGTTATAATACAGGGGAATGATAAGTACAATGTATCTGCAGTCTGTAATGCCTGCTAAATTATGTAAATGATGCAACTGGTTAAGTGACTGTTGTGGTGTGATTGGTTGTCCCAATATCTGTTTTTCTTTCCATTTAGCTATAGCAAAAGAAAGTAAAGCTTAGTTTTTCTTCAAGTGGGTACACATGTAGTAATTTTTACTATAATATCTTACTAGGTAGAAACTTATTTAGCTTTATAAGAAGAGACCTGGCCTTTATTGATAAAAAGAAATCTGAATTATTGTGGTATTTACATGTAAAGGGATAGTCCCAGATTAAGACATAAAAGCAAAGAAAGTTTGCATGAAAACATTGCATTTTGCAAATTTAGCATGTAGCTAGACTTGGGACACTTTAGAAATCATTTGAGTCTGTGCCTCAACTGATTTCCCTAAAATTAGACATAATTTACTATTTCTAAAGACTATTACCACTGCAGAAAAAATAGTTTGACATTTAGTGAGTGCATTTCATTCTGGAAGATCTATTTTTCTAATCTTTTAAATGTTACTGTTCACTTAAATAAGTGAAAAACTAGTGACCAGGAAGAAAATAACTCAAATGGATAACTGAATAGCTTCACAAAGTGAACCATGACAAGGGCTGTATCACAAAACTCTTACAGTACCTGAGACCATGGGTTCCACATGAACATATGATATTAGACCTTTCACCATCTTATTACCATATTTGTGACTTCTGATAGAAATTGCATCCTGACTTATCAGCCTCATTTTACTCTTTTAGAATGTCTGAAACTAGCAATGCTGCTGTTGATTTCACCTAAAACAATCAACTTTCTGTCACATTCTGGTGGTGAGAATTGCCATCACATGCAGCACTGAGGTTATAGTAATGGATATACTTTCTTAATTATTATGCTTCAATTCTGACCATAAGAAAATGATAAGACTAATTCAGAGAAAAGCATAAGAAAACAAAAAGATCACTCTGAGTCTATGATGAAGACCATAGAAATTCTAATAGGCTACTTTACTGACAGAATTCATTTTGTAATTGTTTAAGTATGTTTATAGTGCTATATTGCAAGTTCACATTGTAAATATACATTATAAATGTACATGGATATAGACATATAGGAAGATAATGCAAGTGGCGCCTCAAATGGAAAACTACATGATTTGAATACAATCTATCAATCAACCAACTCTGAGAACTCTTTCTCCTATATCCTAGTGAATAATCTGAATATGTGCCTCTCTTCTAGATAAGATAATGCAGGCAGAATAGGGCATCTGAGATAACTTTCACATTTTCCACTTGTAGTAGAAAAGGAAAAAAAAACAACTTTCTGGAAAGTAGAAAGAGGTAAGTCTTCAAAATAGGCAGAAATATTTTAATAGTATATATAAATTTCATAGATAAACTAGAGTCTGTTCTAAACAAATGTGTGTAGATCTGTGTAAATTTTTTGGTAATCATGATAGTCTATTATTATGATTGGTTAAGTTTGTGAAAGACAAATGAGAAATTAAAAATACATGAATATGGAGGTTGGAGAGTTGGCTCAGAAGTTAAGAGCACTGGCTAATCTTTTTTCAAAATATTTACTTTTTATGTGTATAAGTGTACTGTCTACATGTAGGTTGGTTCACCCATGTTGTGCAATGCCACGGAGGTCAGAAGAGGGCGTCGGATTCCCCTGGAACTAGAGTTGAAGACAGTTCTTAGCCACCATGTGGGTGCTGAAAATTGAACCCGGGTCCTCTGCATGAGCAGTAGGCATTCTTAATCGCTGAGACATCTCTCCAGCCCTGAGCACTGGCTAATCTTACGGAGGACTGGGGTTTGATTTCAGCACCTACATGGCAGTTAACATCTGTCAGTAACTTCAATTCCAGGGGATATGATGTCCTCTATGGGTACTGATCAATGCAGTTTCACTTACATACAAGCAGGCGATAGATATATTCATACTCATATACATAAAAAATAATAATATGTTGTTTGCTCACAAAATCTAGCAGGGATTTTTCAAAGATCCAAAATGTGATACTTAAGACAATATTTGAAGCAGCATACTAAGGGAAATAAATGAGTTGTCATAGGAATTATTAGGCTAGGCATTTTGGCTAAATGAAGATGTATATTTTTTATTTTATGCTATTCAAATAGTTGTCTAAGACCTGAAAATGACAAAAAGAACATAGTTTTGTTTGGAACATGCTATGTAATAAATTCTTTAGAGTTTAGCTCATAATTATCAAGTGAGTCATAATGATCATTATCAACATTCTGCATAACAAGAGTTATTAGGGTCCTTATTGGCCTTGTTTTTTGTTGTTTCTTTTTTTTTTCTATTTCATACTGAATTAATTATTGAGGGGGCTATAAACAATAGTGTTCAATATTCCAATGCAGAACAGCCAAGTAGACATTCTCAGATCAAAGTACTGTTTCACAAAGACTGTGATATAGTTATGTTTGAATATATTTCATACTTTCAGACTAGTGGCTTTAGAAAAAAAACATGCATTATCAGTTAAAAGTGTCTAAACTATAAAGGAGAAATGAGCTTGGTGCATGAAAAAGAGACTGGATTTAAGACTTTAAAGAGGGGACATAAGATGGGACCTTTGTCAACCGGCTATCCCTGAACTCCTGCCAGAAGAGCCCAACCTCCTTAATTCTCAATTTTGTGCCCTATAAAAAAATGTCCAATTTGGGTTGAAGAGATGGCGTAGCAGCTAAGAGCACCGACTGCTCTTGCAGAGGACCTGGGTTCGATCCCCAGCACCCACATGGCGACTTAGAATCATCTGTAACTCCAATTCCAGGAGAACTCCAGTTCCAGGGGAATCTGACGCCCTCTCTGACCTCCGCGGCATTGCACAACACGGGTGCATAAACCTACATGCTGACAGTACATTCATACACATAGACAAATCAATAAGATAAAAAAATTTAAGTCCAATTTATGCTGCTCCCGTGCTGGCAGATTTGGTATCATCCATTAGATCATGTTCAACCCACCAAGAGTTACACCTTTAAAGAAAGCTGACTCTTCCTCTCTCGGGCAGTTATCAATTGCCAACATTTTCTCAGCTGAGGTAAGACTTCATGACCACATTCCGCTGTATGCAGGGATTGTGTCTGGCTTGAACTATCACAGGTCTTGTCCATGCTATCATAACTTTTCTCCGTTCATATGTACAACTACTCTCTTAGTTCTGGAAAGCATTATTTCACTGTAGTCCTCTACTATCCCTGGCTCTTACAGTCATTCTAGCCTCCTCTTCTACAAAGATCCCATTGCTTGGGGGTAAATGGTGTGATATAGACACCATTTTAGGGCTGGGTGCCCTACAGTTTTTTGTGGGGGTGGGTAGAGAGGGCCTTTTTGAGACAGGGTCTCCCTACAGCCCCAGCTGGCTTGGAACTCCCTCTGTAGACCAGGTTGGTCTTGAACTCACAGAGATCCACCTGCCTTTGCCTCTGCCTCCAGAGTGCTGGGATTAAAGGCATGCACCACCACACCAATCTTCTCTTCAGTTTCTTATTCTCTGCATGTTGACTAGCTGTGAGTCTCTATATTGTCATCCACTGAAAAGACAATGTTCTCTAATGAAGTTTGAGAGATGCACTAATCTGTGATAAAACAATACGTCATAGGAGTTGGCCTAAAATTCATTTATCAGAATAAGAGTATTACGTCTCCCCTAGGGCCTGTGATCCTTCTAGCCATAAGTTCTTGGACATGATAATAATGCCAAGCATGGATTCAGTCTTCTGAAACAGGGCCTTAAATCCTATCAGAATTTGTTTGTTACTGCCATATTTGTGCATCACCTTTTCTTTCCAGACCAGTGGCTTTTATTTCAAACTTCACATCAATTACTTTTTTCTTCTGCTAGAATTCACAACATCTTCTAGCACTATGAAACCCAGCTAGTAAGGATGCAGCTGAGAGGTGAGTACCAAATTGATTTCTCTATATTCCATAACTTGAATTTTTAGTGCTCAATAAGATCATTTCTTCATATTCTACAGGATAACTAGGAGAAATGGCAATAGCCTGTAATGTTTGAGGGGTCTATGAGACAACCCCTTATCAACAGCTCTCAAAGAAGAAAGCCATTCCTGGCACTAGGGTTTTTGTTTGATAGCCTGTGAGGTCTGTGAGGAGTATGGCCTCCCAATTAAAGGATTATTCAATTTAAATATATGCACTTCTATATTGTAGGAAGACTCTACTGTAGTAAGTTTCTAAATGACCTTCTCACTAGTCTTTGTTGTTAATACCCCTCCTTTACTTCCTCTATCCTGCCCCCTCATCCCCCACCAAACTTAAACCTTGCTCCATTATCGCCCCCTTCCTTTTTATACACCTGGGTTCTATCTCCAATCCCTTGAACGAAACGTCCTATGGGACCTTGAACTCTAATGATAGTTCAACAAAAATGCACACATCTAAAGATTCAAAGTTAATATCTACATATGAGAAATAATATTTGACTTGTCTTCTTGGGTCTGATGTACCTCACCCAGAATATTTCCAGCTCCATTCATTTACCAATAAAAATACAAACAGGAAGCAAAACAAAACAAACCTCATGGTGGAGAAATGAGACAAAAAGAGACTTCTAGTAACTCTTGATCCTCTTAAAGACATTCCCCTAATAGCCTAAAGATGTCTTCCTTGGACCCATTACTTAAAGTTTCTATACACTGTCAATAGTATCTCACTGGGGTCCAAGCCTAAAAAATATGGGCATGTTAGGAACATTTAATCTTTAAATTCTACTAGTTCCATCAGCTCCTGCTAAAGTGGTTGAAGGATAAAGATGTGAGCAACATTTCATCTGCCCACAATTCCTATTTGAGCAGTGCAGAAGGACCCCTTCAAGATGATTGGTGAAAATATCAGGTTGGACAGATTACAGAACTAATCCTGAACAAAATTTTGAAAATTAAATACATTGTAATATTTTAAGATTATTTTCCCTTCATTAAAAGTTTGTAAATAAAAATATAATATGATTTGCAAAAATGCTTATTATTCTCATAATTAAAAGTATTTTAGGCCTTTATATCTTTTTTGGGCCCTATATTTTTAATACACTTATTTTAACTAAACTTTAAAGTTTTCTAAATAGATTTAAATTTTATCACATTATTGTGAATTGACACAAAATTTTACACAATTTTATTAGGTGTTTCAATTTTTAAATATTATTATTATTATTATATATTTTTGAGGCAGGGTCTCCCTATAGCTCTGGTTGTCCTGGAACTCACTCTGTACACGAGGGTGGCCTTGAACTCACAGAGATCCACCTGTCTCTGCCTCCCAAGTGCTAGGACTAAGGGTGTGCGTCACCACACCCGGTGTGTTTCAATTTGAATATAGCTTCCACAAAAAAGGAAAATACTTTTCCTTAAGTGATTTCATAATATAATGACTAGTATAAATTTCTAATTGTTCCAATGTACTTGTGTGCTTGTTTGTTTCTTTGTTTTGTTCTGATACATGGTTTCCTGTAGATCAGACTGGCTTCTACCTCACTATGTAGCTGAGTATGACCGTGAACACTAGTCTTCTTGTTTTACCTCTGAAGAGCTGTGATCACATCCAGGCACCATTATGTCTCACCTCCTGCCTAGTCTTAAATGAACTACATTAACCAATACTCATTAAAATTAATCATTTTTTGATGATATCTGTCCTCCCTATATACAATTGTAATATTCTGATTGCACAATCTTTAAAGGAATAAATGAATCATTCCTTTGTTTTTCTTGTGTGTGTGTGTGTGTGTGTGTGTGTGTGTGTGTATGTGTGTGTGTGGTGTTATGGTGTTTTTGAAACAGGGACTCCCTGTAGTCCCAGCTGGCCTGGAACTCCTTATGGAGACGAGGCTGGTCTAGATCTCACAGGTATCCACCTCTTTCTGCTTCCTGAGTCCTGGAATTAAAGGTGTGTGCCACCACACTGTGCTTGAATCAAGCATTCTTACCTCTAAATATTGATTTTGCTTATATTTTAAATTCAGTATTTCTCCACAGAAAAATTCATTTCTTTCTGCTCATAATAATATACAAACACAACCCATGTTGTAAATAATAACACATAGGAATATTCCCCTTTTGAATAATTGTTTAAAGTTAATTTGAAATATATCCATACTTTGCAATGTATATTACCACTTTAGAATGTTATGAGGGAGTCTGGAGACATGGCCTAGCAGTTAAGAGCGCCGACCGCTCTTACAGAGGACCCGGGTTCAATCCCCAGCACCCACATGGCGGCCAAGAACCGTCTGAAACTCCAATTCCAGGAGAACTCCAGTTCCAGGGAAATCCGATACTCTCTTCTGACTTCCGCGGCATTGCACGACACGGGTGCACAAACTTGCATGCAGACAGAACATTCATATGCATACAGAAATAAAATTAATTAAAAAATTTTTAAAAAGAATGTTATGAGGGAGTTAAAAAGATTTTAATTTGTAAATATCTGAATAACTTAAGGCAAATATTGAGCCAATAATTTGAAAGTAATTTACATATTTTATTTCACCTCTGTTTTTATAGTCAAGCTTTGGGAGTTGAGAGCCACACTTACAGAGCTCATGCTATTGCTATCTCAATATTAGTACATCTTTGGCTATATAAAAATCTCTCCTCTTTCCTAAGCATTTTCTGTACAAAGTATGCCTGTGTGATTGGTTGCTGGGTTAAAAGGTTGCCCAGATTACTAGATCCAGCTACACTTTACATACAAATTACTGTCACAACTGTAACAAATTGGGATGCTCAGCTATTGTCAAACAATGTAGGGCCAAGGTTGGCAAATTAGTTAGTATTAGCATATAGACCTTTTGGCAGGAAAGGAAGGCTTTTTACTTAGAGCTGAGCATTCTGCAGGATTTGTCAACTGGAATGTGCCACTGGTCTCATTATCTCATTTGTCTTATTTAGACTGAATTGGCAGTTATGTCTTCATGGCAATGTTTGTTTTTACAAATGAGCAATGAAGCAGAATCCAGGAGACACAACAGTAAAATGGCTTTACTGCAAGGATTTAAGGATTTGGATAGCTAGATTATTGATCTAAAACTATGGAAATGTTCTTCCCTCATTTGACTTCATTTTATACTGTAAATGTGTAGCTATTAGGACATTCAACCCATAAATTGAACTTCCTTACAAAAATGGGTCCAGCACTAAGAATGTGAAAAAAAATGGATTTACACAGGATATATTAAAGAATAAGAGATTCTCTCTTCTCTTTCTTTCTTTTTAAAAAAAATCTTGTTTTTCTAATGTTATAAGGTAAAATAACCCAATGTGATCCTGATTGGCAAAATCACTTATCTGATATATCCATGTGGCTATGTTTATACACACATAAGAAAATACACACAGAGCATAGCACAGCACAGTACAGCACAACATAGCACAGTACAACTGGTCCTTCAAATCCATGTTTTTCTGACATGGATACAACCTATTAAAGATCTGAAATAGCTGGAAAATGTGTCTATACTGGACATGCATAGAATTATTTTTTGGTTATTATTCCTTATACAGTATACCATAGAAAACATGGAATTTACACTATATTGATATTATAAATATGAGACTTGATGTAAAGTATACCAGTGGGGTAGAAGAGTTGTTCATAGAGGGAAGCTCTGTTCAAGAGGCATGAAGATTTCAATATGAAAGAAATATTTATAGATAAAGTCTAGAACCCCCCTTGATGATGCACCACATCTGACAAAAATGAAACATGCACAAAAGAAGTATGTAGTATATAAATGATGCAAAAATGCCACCAGCCTCTACATGGGAATCTTGACTCCGACATTTCTCTAGGTCTAGTCCATTTCTAATCTTAAAAGTGCTTTTGTTTCTCTCTTAATAAACAGATCCCTGTTTCTCTAATCCAAATCCTTGTTTTAGGTCAAGTCAATGAGTCCTTCCAGTCCCTGACCTATACCTATTCTACTAGCAATGGCATAGATTATATGCAAACATATGCTGTTTTAGCAAATGCTTCATCATGCTGGAGTTGGATAGCCACAAGAGGTCCTGGAAGCCATCCCCCACTGAAACTACAGGATAACTTTGTATATAGTGATATACATACAGGGTCTTTTGAATTCATTATAACATGATTTATTCTGCCCAATAATGGATAAACTTGGCTTTTTTTTTCAGTCACACAGACAAAGGATTTTTGAAAATTAAGGAAGACTATTACCTTTTGTTTTGGGACACATAAACAAAGCAAAAGTAAGTGCATATCCCAAATGTATCAAAATAGGAAGATATGTATATGTAAGTACAGTTTAATAAGAATAAGTTACTTTGTTACAAATAGAGGATTTTTGTTACACTATGCATAGCAAAAATAAGGCCATGATGGATCACTATAAAAAAATTGAATAACATAAATACATTCTGGGCAATTATGTAACAAGCCAAATGTAGAAAATAAAACAATAATGTTTTACTCAATTAAAAATGATTTGGGGATTATCATCTTAAACTTCAGTGGTATAGTATGGTAGTGCACAATATTTGGATGAAATATTAGTATAATATCTACCAAGTAAGTGGTGACACTCTCTTCATACCAAATATTGGTTTACAACAAATTATGTGTGCTGAAAGAAGCAACTTTGATCAGTTTTATACATGAATTATTGCTAGAGAATACATTGCAAAAACAAACCTGTGCTCCTTTTCTAAGCCTAGGGAACAATCTGTGGAAGAGGGGGCACAGTAGAATGTAAGGGCTGCGATTAGGGTGAATGGTGAAACTACAACAATATAGACTGGACACACATTTGATCAACTTGATTGAACATACAAGCCCCTCTTGCTGGATGGTGGGACCCATGAGCTGTGTGGGTTTGGGCACAACTGCTTGCAAATTGGTTTTACATGAATGATGCTTGTACTCACAAATTATCACTTATTGTTAAAAAAAATAGAAAACAAAACAACAAAACAAAAAAAAACAGAGAAAGATGCAGAAAAGTTACGGCAGAATGCATGATCTGGGATGGGTAGGGGTGGGGTGGAGGGAAGGGAAGGGGATATATGCCTGAACTGAATTGGAAAATGATGTATGAAATACACAAGGCATCAATAAAAAATTTATAGTACAGTAATACACTAAAATATTTTTCTTGTAGCTATGGGTTAATTAAAAAATCCAGTTATTTTTGAACATGATGACTTTGACATTCTGGAGAGTTTCACAAAACTATACAGCATGGATTTAATATTGAAGAGGGGCTTTTGTTTTGGTCATAGGTCTTCTCATAAGAATGCCATAGAGGAGATCAACAGTTAAGAGCACTCACTGCTCTTACAGAGGTCCCCAATTTTGTTTCTGAAAGCCAGGTCATATGATTCACACCCACCTAAAATTCCAGATCCAGATGATCCAAAGCCTCTGGCCTCTATGGACAACTATACACATGCAGCATACATAAACTCATGCACAATCTCACATAAGTAAAGACAAAAATTATTTTAAAATATTTTATTTATTATTTTTATTTTATACATAAGAGTCCATTGCCTGCATCTATGTAAGTGCACCCATGTTGTACACTGTTTATAGAAGTGAGAAAAGGGGATTGGATTCCCTGGAACTGGAGTTACAGACCATTGCTAGCCACCATGAGGATGCTTGAACCAAACTGGGTCCTCTGCAAGAGCAACCAGTGCTCTTAAGCACCAAGCCATATCTCCAGCCTCAAATAAATCTTTATTTTAAAAGCATGACAATTAAAAACTAATTTTCAATGAAAATGTATTAAATATTAAGAACTGAAATGTATGCTATTCAGACAGAGAAAGTTTAACATTAAATA
>VZQC01012550.1:904873-965329 GCA_009823505.1 Rhizomys pruinosus
GTAGACCAGGCTGGCCTTGAACTCACAAAGATCCGCCTGCCTCTGCCTCCCAAGTGCTAGGATTAAAGGCATGTGCCACCACGCCCGGCGACTTCTGTTTGCTTTTCTTGAGAGCATGAATGAAGCCCCATGCCTGGACACTATGAACAACTCAGAAAGACCACATCAGAAACAAACTGCTGCCGTCCAGATTGTGCTGCCAGGAAATAAGGTTATGTTCTTATTGTAGCCCGAGTAGACAAGTACACCGTAAGAAAGGTGCTTCTCCTTTCTTTGTATAAAGGACACACGGTTAAAGGACGCAGAAAAACCAATCTCAAACTAAGCAGAAAAACTCATTCCCACTGGATAGCTTTCATTGTCCCAGCAGGTGCTATGTAGGCCTTCTAGGGGAAAAAAGACATCAATGGTCCTTTCCCAGCAATAGAACCTGCATACCGCAATATTGACTGGCCAAACAAGATGTACCTGCTCCTGTCAAAGTGGATTGACTATTATGGGGTAAGTAATGATTTGTCTGGCTGTATTTAGATACTCATAAAAAATAACTTGATTGGACTACCCAGGCTGTATCATGGAGACCAGTACAGGAAGATCAAGACAGGATGTGGTGCTTACTGGACCTCATTTGATGACCATGGGAAGGGAAAACCCCAGTGTGGAGCACAAGGGCAGGACTGATGGCTGTTTGGTCTTGCCAAGGAGGAGCTTTCAAATAATTCCTTTCGATCCTACTAATGAAGCGAAAGGGATTATTTGAAGGCTCCTCCTTGGCAAGACCAAAATTGCATGTGCTTCATTAGTAGGATCGAAAGGTTATGCCTGGACAAGCTGGCAGCCCATGAAAGAAAACAGCCAGAATCGACTAGAGACCAAGACAACAGCTCCAGAGAAAGTAGACTGTTTTGCTTCTCATCCACCTGTGCCCCTTTTCTAAGCCTAGGGAACAATCTGCTGAAGAGGGGGCACAGTAGAATGTAAGGGCTGCGATTGGGGTGAATGGTGAAACTACAACAATATAGACTAGACTTGATTGAACATACAAGCCCCCCCTGCTGGATGGTGGGACTCATGAGCTGTGTGGGTTTGGGCACAACTGCTTGCAAATTGGTTTTACATGAAGGATGCTTGCACTCACAAATTATCACTTATTGTTAAAAAAAAGAAAACAAAACAAAACAAAACAAAACAAAAAAACAGAGAAAGATGCAGAAAAGTTACGGCAGAACGCATGATCTGGGATGGGTAGGGGTAGGGTGGGGGGAAGGGAAGGGGATATATGCCTGAACTGAATTGGAAAATGATGTATGAAATACACAAAGCATCAATAAAAATAAAAAAAAATTCCCTTAAGGAAAACATGACATCTTTCAGTCTAATAAAGAAAAAAAAAAAAAAGCAACAACAATAATAAAAAGAAATCATAAGCTGAAGATGCTAAAATCTATGACGTTGTAATCTTGATATATGTGTGGCATGCATATTTGCATATTTGGAGTGATGCAAATTGGAAGGAACAAAAAATAGGCTGGGTCAAAGAACAGACGGAAACAGTGAACTTCTGCCTGAAACAGTAAACTTCTGCATTGAAAATTTTAAGAGAGTGAGAAAAGATGAAAAACATGTTTGGCAGAATGCATGAGCTCTGGTGGGGTGGGGTTGGGGGGCAAGAAATGGGGTATGGGTTTAAATTTGGTTGGGAAATTCTGTATGAAATGCACAAAGCTTCAATAAAAAATTGGCTTTGAAGCCGGGCGTGGTGGCGCATGCCTTTAATCCTAGCACTTGGGAGGCAGAGGCAGGAGGATCTTTGTGAGTTCAAGGCCAGCCTGCTCTACAGAGTGAGTTCCAGGACAGCTGGGGCTACAGGGAGACCCTGTCTCGAAAAGACCAAAAAAAATTGGCTTTGAAAAAAAATAAAAAATAAAAATTAACTTCATGTCTGACACTGCAGTCCTGGTCAAAAGACCATGGTCATAGGCCTTAAAGTAGAACCTGCTAGTGTGATGTTTGTATATGTTCATATTTAATTTGCCTTCTAAATATTTGTTTATATTCATAGAACTAAATTGTTCTCACCCTTGATCCAGAAGCTTCCTGGAGTGGGCAGCAGTCAATGTAGAGCTGTATAATGGATCAAAGGGCTCAGAATAAGCAGTTGTGTGTGCTCAGCCCTAAATGAGACATCAATATCAACCTTTCTGCTCTTCCCACCAAAGTGAAGATAGTGTAATATCAGAGGCATGTGGAGTGTTGTGAAATGGTTTCTTCTGTACATGGCATGGCTATCACACTTTTGACCTCACAGCAGGTGTAGTCACCTGTACTAGACTTGCACAAGATCAAGGCAGCCAAAATTCCAGAATAGACTCGAATAGACTACATAGTTGCTCTTCAAGCCTCACCACTTACTGAGGATCTATTGGAAGTTGGTAGCTGCTGCAGGAGGAAGAATTATTCTTCTTTAAGAATGTAGCCACTATTAGGTTTCTGATGTTCCAGTTGATGACACCACCATGCAAGAATGGGTACTACTAATTGGAATTAGTGTTTTATCAACAACCAAAAAGAAGACAGACAGGAGGTTGGATGGGGGATGTATTGGTGCTGAGAGTTGTAAAGGAAAATGGGAGGTGCATATAACCAAGTTTAAGAATTAAAAACATAATAATGAAGGAGTTGATATGAAACTATGTGGAAATAAAACAGTGAAGTCAGAGGTAGTTAACCTTTAATTCTGTAACTGACAGGCAAGGAAAAGGTCAAAGGAAACTATTGTAAAGTCAGAAGTCCTCCCATATAACAGAGTAATCCAGAACCATCAGGCTAACAATAAATTATCTTCAATGACTATTTCAATGTTAATTAACTCAGAGCATCGGTATTAATCTGTGTGTTATCTTTCTGGATTCCTACTAAATCAAGAGAAATATAATGTGGAAGTGGCATGCAACAGAGTAGTCCCAAAAAGACCACAAAGGACAGCATCATAATGAAAGCATAATGATCAGTTTAATATAAGGTAATTAATAGGTGAACATTCATTTTCAGATTGGAAAATTGTCTTTTAAAGACACCATTACCAAGAACACTGCACAATTTATTGTGCAGTCTTCTATGATGTATTTATTTCTCACATAGCTAGGATTTTACATTTTGTGACAGAGTAAGATGCCAAAATAAGTTGCCCTATTTGAGGGAAGAAAGGAAATAGGCAATTATTATTCATTGGGTACCTTACATCATACTAAACAATGGGACAAAAGTGTAATTTTCCAAGTCAGTATACTTTTAAAAATTAATGTTTTTAGTGCTCTTAATAACTTAAATCATGCTCAAAATTGTTAGTAAGATTTTACCATAAAACCAACTGAACAGAGCAAGTGGAAACTTGGGATTACTTAGTCTAATGATATAAGACTATATTTATTGACCATACTAATTAATAGTAACACTATGCTCATTTTAATATAATTATATGTGTACTTGTTATAACATGAGCATCAGTGAAATTGTTTCCAACAACTTAATGAAACATCTATCTCTAAAATAACACCACCTACAAGTGTTTTGCTATCAACTTCTTGAAGTAGATGAGAAATAGAACTAGTACTCTGAAAAAAGTTTGGATATTTGGATATGTACCTCACATCAAGAAGGAAACCATGGTATAGAATAAGTGTTAAGTACATTGCTGTTCATCCTATAAATGCATACTTCAGTCATTTAGAGAGAAAAAAAATCCCCAGTGTTCAAAGAAAAAGAGAAAACCAAATCTGTAATGGGAGATAACTTCCTTCTTCATGTGGACTACAAGAGCAAAAGAGTCACATTTCTGAAAACAGAACTGCTAGAGACAAAGAGTCCTGGAGAGCTTTAAGTAACATACCTACAAAATGTGCTGCTGAAAGGCCTAAGATGGAAAAATCAGATGTGCGAGAAAACAACCAAAAAACAACACCTCCAAATATTTTCAACACAAATAGAGAATACAAGGAAGCTTTTGTGTCCTTTTGACTTGTTTGTGCTTTGAAATGTTTAAGAGAATAATTGGGTATTTTGCCATGTGCTTCTCACTCCTATGATCCATTCATTTTTGCTTTCTTTTGTTCTTCTGGTTTTCTTATTATTTTGTTTTGCATGCATGGCTTTTTGGTATTTATTTTGTTTTCTGAGAGAGGGTGCCCCTGTAGCCCCAGATAGCCTGGAACTTTCTATGCAGATCAGGCTGGATCCATCTCATAGAGATCTGCTTCTCTTTGTATTCTTAGTGCTTAAAGGTGTGCACCAGCATGCTTGGCATCAATCAAACTTGATGAATATAAAATAACTGTTAAATAACTTTTTTTTTACTAATTCAAGCATTCATGATACATTTAAGTATATCCCTTTGCAACAGATACACTATTTATTAATTCTGAAAGGAATTTAATTTATTTAAAGGAATTAATTTTGAATTAAATAAATCAAAAAGGAGAAAATATGAAATATTATCACACCCACAAAAAAGTGAATTTATTCAACTTTATGGAGGTAAACTATCTCTCAAAAGCTACATGTACAAAAATAATGGAAGTCATATGACAACTTGAAAGAAAAGTATTCTACCATAGTCATTTAAATGGCATGCTATGTATTTAAAAGTTCAGGTGCATGATTAATAAAAGTGGTGATAATGGCTAGCTCTGAAGGAGAAAGAATGTACAGTGTGCTTCAATTATAGCCAAAAGTACTAAATTTCTTTACATGGATGGTGATTTCATGGGTATGGATTATATCATCTGGTAGTTGTATTAAATGGCTGAAATATACCATGTACAATCAAATACTGAAAAACAGAGGCTGTATTATTGACTTTATTGTAAGGTCTGAAACGAGTGCCTATGGAAAACACTTTTCAGTGCTCTAAAGTATTATTTCCCAAATTCTGCTCTGTGATTAATACTAATCAAGACTGTTTCTATTCCATGCTATTCTCTTTCTGCTCTCATAGCTTTCCTTATACCAGTGAGCTGCAGCTTCTCCAAAAATTCTCATTCTGATTATTATTATTATTACAATTATTAAATGTATTTTTTGTGAAAGATGTTACTAATCAAATCTAGACCCGTGTCTCCCACACTACCCCCCCACCACACCAGAGCTCATGCATTCTGCCAGACATGCTTTTCATCTCTTTCTTAGTCTTTCTCAAAATTCTCCATGTGGAAGTTGACTGTTTTGAGCAGAAGTTCACCATTTCAGTCAGTTCTTTGATGCAGTCCTTTCTGTTGTTGTTGTTGTTGTCATTGTTGTTGTTGTATCCAATATGCATCACTCTCAACTACTTGGACAAAAGCTCAAGGGGCCGTGCACAAAAATAGTTACAACTAGGTAATTGGCACTAGCATAGACAGATGAGGGATACCATTTGTCATTAGTTTTTCTGGTACTGTTACTTCATTCAGCATTATATCTTCTAGCTCTAGCCATTTACCTGCAAAGCTCATGATATCATCTTTCTTTACTGCTGCATAGAACTCCATTGTGTAGATGTACCACATTTTATCTATCCACTCCTCAGTTGAGGGGCATCTGGTTTGGTTCCAGCTCCTTGCTATTGTGAAGAGAGATGAAATAAACATGGCTGTGCATGTATCTCTGTGGTAAGATGAGTCTTGTGGGCACACGCCCAGGAGTTGTATGGCTGGATCAGGTGGCAAATTCATTCCAAGTCTTCCAAGGGTTCTCCACACAGCTTTCCATAGTGGGTATACAAGTTTGCATTCTCACTAGCAGTAGATGAGTGTTCTTCTTTCCCCACAACCTCTCCAGCACTTGGTATCATTTGTTTTCTTGATCCTAATAAGTCTTATTGGAATAAGATGATATCTTAGAGTGGTTTTAATTTGCATTTCCATAATGATTAATGATGTTGAACACTTCTTAAGATGTTTCTCAGCCATCACTAAATCCTCACTTGTGAAGTCTCTGTTCAGCTTTTTGTTCCATATATGAGTGGATCATTTGTTTTATTTCTTCTTTGTTTTCTGAGTAGTTTATATATTCTGGAAATCAATGCTTTGTCAGATGTTTCTGCAGTGAAGGTTTCCTCTCTGTGGGATATCTCTTCAATTCCTCGATTGACTCTTTTGATGTTCAGAAGCTTTTGAGTTTAATGAGGTCCCATTTGTCAATTATCAACCTTAATTCTTGTGCAGCTGCTGTCTGATTTAGGAAGTCTTTTCCTATGCCTATGTCTTGTAGTCTGCTGCCAACTTTTTCTTCTATCGCCGTCAGAGTTTGGGGTTTCATGTTGATGTCTTTAATCCATCTGGAGTTGACTTTTGTACAGGTCGAGAGTTAGGGGTTTTATTTCATTCTTTTACAAGGGGTGATCCAGTTTTGCCAACACCACTTGCTGAAGATGCTATCTTTTCTCAATTGTGTCTTCTTGGCCCCCTTGTAAATTATGAGATAGCTGAAATTGTATGTGCTCAAGTTTGGGTCTTCAATTTAGTTCCATTGGTCAACAGGTCTGTTTGTGTGCCAGTACCAGGCTGTTTTTATGACTATAGCCATGTAGTATAGTTTTAAGTCTGGTATAGAGATCACCCCTGTGTAGCTCTTTTCACTCAGGGTTGTTTTGGCTATTCGGGGTCTTTTGATTTTCCAAATGAAATTAAGGACTTTTTTTTCAAAGCCTGTGAAGAAACTCTTGGGGATTTTAATTGGTATTGCGATAAATCTATACAGGAGTTTGGGTAGAATGGACTGTTTTCCTATGTTAATTTTCCCAATCCATGAGCATGGGAGGTTTTTCCATCTTCTGATGTCTTCTTCAATTTCCTTCTTCAGGGGTTTAAAATATTTGTTTTAGAGACCATTGGTGTCTTTGGTTTGGTTTGTTCCTAGGTATTTTATTGTTTTTGAGGATATGATGATTGGGAAGGTCTCCTTGAATTCTTTCCTCAGTTGCTTGTTGGTGTAAAGAAAGGCTACTGATTTTTCTAGGTTAATTTTGTATCCTGCAACCTTACTGAAGCTGTCAGTCATTTCTAGGAGTTTTCTGGTGGAGTTTTTAGCATCCCTTAAGTAAACAATCATATCAGCAAATAGGGATAGCTTGACTTACTCTTTTCTAATTAGCACTCCTTTAATTTCCTTTTCTTGCCTTATTGCCCTGGCAAGTGTTTCAAGCACTATATTGAAGAGGAGTGGTGACAGGGAGCAGCCTTGCTGGGTTCCTACCTTTAAAGGGAATGTCTGTTGTTTCCTCATTTAGGATGATATTGGCTGTGGGTTTCCTGTATGTGGCTTTGATTACATTGAGGAATGATTCCTCCAATCCAATTTCCTCTATGACTTTAAGCATGAAGGGATGCTGGATTTTGTCAAAGGCTTTTTAAGCATCAATTGAGATGATGGTATGGTTTTTGTCTTTCAGTCTATATGTTTGGTGTTATTTATTGATTTTCATATGTTGAACCATCCCTGCATGTCTGGTGTGAATCCGACTTTGTCATGATGGATGATCTTCTTTTTTTTTTTAATTTTTTTATTAATTATATTGATGTGGGTCTGTATGCGATTTGCCAGTAACCTGTTTAGAATTTTGGCATCTGTATTCATTAGGGAGATGGGTCTATACTCCTTTTTAGTTGTATCTTTGCCTGGTTTTGGTAATAGAGTGATGCTGGCTTCATAGAAGGAATTTGGGGAAATTCCCTATGTATCCTTCTAAACAATTTCAGTAATAATGGCTGTAAGTCTTTTTGAAATGTTTTATAGAATTCTTCTGTGAAACCATCTGGGCCTGGGTTTTTTTTAGTTGGGAGGTTTCTTATTACATCTTCAATTTCTTCATATATTGGGTCTGCTTAATCTGTGGAACTCTTCTTGGTTGAGCTTTGGTGATTCCCAGGATTTCAGATATTCATCCATTTCTTCTAGGTTTTCAAACTTGGTAGAGTATAGGTTTTTGAAGTATTCCCGTATGATTTTCTGGATATTTTCATTGTCTGTTTTGATATTTCCCTTTTCATCATAGATTGCATTGATTTGGAGTTGTAACTTCTTTCTTTTGGTTAACTGGGTTAGAGGTCTGTCTATCTTTTTTATTCTTTCAGAGAACCAACTTTTGGATTCATTGATTTTTTTTTTTTTTTTGTATTTTTTTTTTTGTTTCTATTTCATTGATTTCTGCTCTGATTTTTGTTATTTCTTCCTGTCTGTTGCATTTAGGGTTCATCTCTTGTTGCCTCTCAAGTGCTTTTAGCTGCAGTGTTAGATCATTCACTTGTGCTCTTTCTGTTTTTCTAATGTAGGCACCCAGGGTTATAAACTTCCCTTTTAGGACTGATTTTAAGGTATCCCATAGGTTTTGTTTGTTGTGTTATCATTGTCATTCAATTCCAGAAATGCTTTTATTTCTTTCTTATCTCTTCCTTGACCCATTCATTATTCAAGACTGTGTTGTTTAGTCTCCATGTGTTCTTGTAGATAGTAGGGCTTATCCTGGTGTTGATATTGAGCTTTATTGCACTGTGGTCTGATAGAATGCATGAAATTATTTCAATCTTTTTGTATTTGTGGAGGTTTCCTGTGTGTCCTAGTATGTGGTCAATTTTGGAGAATGTTCCATGGGGTGCTGTGTAGAAATTTTATTCTCTCTTATTAGGGTGGAAAATTTGGTAGATGTCTGTGAGGTCCATTTGGTACATCATATCATTCAGTTCAGATGTCTCTCTGTTTAGTATTTGTCCTGTTGACCTGTCCAAAGGTCTCAGTGTAGTATTGAAGTCCCCTACTATGAGCATACTGCGGTTAGTATGTGACTTGTGGTCCTGGAAAATTGTCTTTATAAAGTTTGGTGCAACAGAGTTTGGTGCATATATATTCATAATTGTGAAATCTTCTTGCTGAACTGTTCCTTTGATAAAAATGTAATGGCCTTCTTTGTCTCTTCTGATTGTTTTTTTACTTTGAAGTCTATTTTATATGATATTAAAATAGCATCACCTTCTTTCTTTTTGGTACCATTTGCTTGGAATATTTTTTTCCATCCTTTCACTTTAAGGTGGTGCCTATGCTTGAAGGTAAGATGTATTTCTTGTAGACAACATATTGATGGGTTCTGTTTCCTAATCCAATCTCCCAGTCTATGTCCTTTGATAGGGGAATTTAGTCCATTCATATTTAAGGTTATGACTGATAGGTTTGTGTTGCTTCCTTTTGCCTTATTATCCATTTGCAGTTTTGGTTTAGGTTTCTACATCTGTAGTTATGCGTTTATTGATTTCTCTTTCTAGGTGCCTGGGGATGGTTGTTCCTTTCTTCTGTCCTTTGAATTGCTTCAAGTATTCTCTGAAGGGTTGGTTTTCCAGACATGTATTCTTTCATCTTGTTTATTTCATGGAAGGTTTTTCTCTCTCCTACAACTATAATCGACATTTTTGCTAGGTATAGTAACCTGGGTTGACATCTATTGTTCTTTAACATTGGGAATGCTTTGTTCCAAGTTCTTCTTGCTTTCATAGTTTGCACTGAGAAGTCAGTTGTAATTCTGATGAATTTCCCCTTATAGGTCACTTCTTATTCTTCTCTTGTGAATTTAAGGATTTTGTCTTTGTTTTGGGTGTCTAGCATTTTAACTATGATGTGGCATGGAGAGTTTCTTTTCTGATTTTGTCTGTTGGGAGTTCTGTGTGCTTCTTGTATTTGTATTGGTTTGTCGTTTTTTAGTTTGTGGAAATTTTCATCTATTATTCTGTTCAAGTTCTGATCAATACCATTCTCTTGGGATTATTCTCCTTCCTCTATTCCTATGATGCAGAGGTTCAATCTTTTCATAGTGTCCCACGGTTCCTGTTTGTTCCACTTTTGTTTATTTTTAAATTTTTCATAATCTTTACTTGAGGGTTTTTTTTGTTTTTTTTTAATTAATTTTATTTATTTCCGTATGTGTATGAATGTACTGTCTGCATGCAAGTTTGTGCACCCATGTCGTGCAATGCCACGGAGGTCAGAAGAGGGTGTCGGATTCCCCTGGAACTGGAGTTCTCCTGGAATTGGAGTTTCAGATGGTTCTCAGCCGCCATGTGGGTGCTGGGGATCGAACCCGGGTCCTCTGTAAGAGCGGTCGGCACTCTTAACTGCTAGGCCATCTCTCCAGCCCATAATCTTTACTTGAGGTTTTTAATTGTTCTGTGTTGTCTTCCAGGTCTGATATTCTTTGGTCTGCTTCCTCCATTCTGCTTCTGAGGCTTTTTCCATTCCCTTCCTCTTGATTGGATGAGTGTTTGATTTCCTTTTTCATTTCCTCTTCTGATTTCTTTAGTATTTCCACTTCCTTTTGGAGCTTCTCAATCTCTTCCTGCAGCTCTTTGCTTCGCTGGTTGGTTTCTTTATGTTTTTCAACGTGGGATCTTTTCAGTGTTTCTGCTTCCTTCTGTATTTTGTCATTCTCTCTAAGTCCTTCTTGAGTTCTTCATTCTATTTTCTTAATTCTTTGATTTGCTCTTTATAATCTCGTACTTCTTTAAGTATGTTCACAATTGTACTTCTTATATCTGTGTCCTAGGCCATCCCCAGGGGGATCCCACTGTAGGAATCTTCCACAGGGTTGGTATAGCTTGGTGTGGGATTATCCTGCAACTTTCCCATGTTATTTCTTCTTCATGTCCCTGGCATATGGGCTTCTCCTTGCCTGTATTCCAATGTAAATCCCAAATGCCTCTTCACTGTGTTGAAGGCTTGCTTTGCTTGCCTCCTTCAGATGCCTTTGTTGTTTGAGTGATTTGTTTTTCTCCTTTACTCCTTTCTTATGGAGTGTTGACTTCTCTAAGCTCTAGACTTTCTATTGGAGGTCCAACTCACTCTTCCCTTTCTGTTCTGAAAGTTCTCCAAAGAATCCAATTGGAAACTCCTTCCTTCAGTAATTCCATAGGGGGTACAGTTCTTTAGCCCGCCTGTGCTTCAGGTGGTCTTGGGAGATCTCTTATCTCAAGACTCACACAAACCCACCTTTTATACCAGCTGAGGGGATAACTCCTCCCACACAGTCACACCAGCCAAAGATCAACAAAAGTCATGGAAATCCAATCAAACAATCCCCCTGGCTGAAGCACTCAGCTCTTACCTATGCTTCAGGTGGTCTTGGGAGCTCTCCCAAAATTCTCGTTCTTTAAACAGGCAGATGCATTAAGTTCTGACTATGTTATTAAAAATGTGTGTACCCGGGGCTGGAGAGATTGCCTAGTGGTTAAGAGCACCAACTGCTCTTGCAGAGGACCCGGGTTCAATCCCCAGCACCCACATGGCAGCTAAGAACCTTCTGTAACTCCAATTCCAGGAGAACTCCAGTTCCAGGGGAATCCAAGACCCTCTTCTGACCTCTGCGGCATTGCAAGACATGGATGCACAAATCTACATGCAGACAGTACACTCATACACATACAAAAATAAATAAAATTTAAAAAAATTTTTAATTAAAAAATGTGTGTACCCAAACCTATGCATACTGTCTATGTTGCTCTCCTTAAGCAGGCACATAAATATGTGCATTACCACATACTATTTAACAGGATAAAATATTTCTTTTATTTTTGTAATTTTGAGACAGGGTCTCCCTTTAGTCCCAGCTGGCCTAGAGCTCACTCTGTAGACCAGGCTGGCCTTGAACCCACAGAGATCTGCCTGCCTCTGCCTCCCAAGTGCTAGAATTAAAGGCATGTGCCACCACACCTGGCTCAAGATAAAATATTTCTATATAGTTGCATAGACATATAATCATGTATGTACATATTTATCCTTTTTAAAAACATATGTGTGCTACACATACAAACATAGTTGATAGATAGATGATAGATGTTACATAGATATACAGATAGATAGATGATAGATAGATAGACAGCATGCACATATAAGCACTTATAAAAGCATGCAAAAGGAAATGGATCCACTCAGCTGAAGGACTGAATCTGTTTAAATCATTCATTTTCCTCAGGATCCAGCACACTGCACTGCATGTGGCAAGACTTGTGCATAAAGCACCCCTTGAGTCCCTATATGTTTGTTGGCCAGGTCTAAATGCAGAAGTACATTATTTGAGTTAATTTTCAAATATGTGTATAATGGGACAGACAAGACTGCAGATGATGGAAAAATAAATAAATAAAGGCCAGGAATGCTGCCCAGATAAAATTCTGTCTATATCTGTACAAAATGAGCTTCATTAAATTCTGTTCAATATACTACTAAAATGATTTATTACTGAAATATAAAATAAAAGACATTTACATAATAGGCTAAAACTATGAATAACAGAGATACAGTCCATGTAGAAAGCAGGCGGCCATAATTATGTTTGATTTTCAAATGTAAGCCCCAACTGAGCCGTAATCATATGGAAGTTTGTGCCTTTGGCTGTTTTCCTGGTTCTCAAAATCCCAATTCTATATCTGATTGCCACAAACAAAATGAAGACCACCAACAGCTCTTATTTTCTATCAGGTTATTGCCGTGCAGATCTCAGAAATCATCTCAGCATTCTGTTTGCTTTTCTCTTACCCTCAAACCAAAGCTACCTGGTATAGGCTGAAGCAAATTGTTGGTACTAAATAGATTATGGTTGAATGGAGATTGATTTGCTAATTCTTTTGGCTTCCTGCAATCAAAGGCTACTTGCATAGGAACACTAGCTCTTAGAAGTGGAATATTCCAAATTGCATTGCTTCAGTGAAATAGACCCTGGTCCCAGCTCTTTAGCACCTTGCAAGTATTAAGCATTGTTTATTCTCTTTAACTTTCACTGTGAAGTTAACTTAGTCTAACAAAATTTGAATAATTTTATGGATCCTTCTCATCAAATTTTAATCATCCACTGATTTTTGGCTTTTTTTATTGTAGTTTCATAAGATTAATAATAAGAATTCATTCAAAGGAAATACTTTTCCCTAGCTATTTTTTTACAAGCATGTTTTTTAAAACGGTATGAAATGCCAATTGAATTTTAAGGTGGTTTGAAGAAAGAAACACTGAATATTCTTATCCAACAGGGATATGTTGATAATGTTTGAAGGGGAAGAAAGTTTGGCTGTAGCACATAGAAACATATTTTTGTATGAATTGGGAACATTGAGGAAAGTGAATAGCAAAAGTGCAAATTGAAATTGACTTTTAGATGATGTACTTGTATTTTCTGAGAATGATACTTTACGTTCTCTGAAAATAACATTTCAGAAACTGAATTTGAACTCAGGTGTTTAGTTCATTACAAGTTAGGTCATTATCCAAAGGAGTTTAATAACATGTACACTTCTGTACTGTATAAATAAGAATTCAGAGAAATAGGGAACAGAGCTTGACTTTAGGAGCCCACAAAGTTCCATCTATTCCACTAGTGCTCAGTTTTCACAGATTGTGTGTGTGTGTGTATGTGTTTGCTAATTCAATTGAAGTCTATTAAGAATCAAATATAAATCATCAAAAATATATCTTTATTGTAGCAATCTCACATACCTATGAAACCAAGTAATATAAAAGTAATGTCATTATAATCTTATCTATAACCACTAATTTGAAGACACACAGAATTCCCACATGATCAAAGTTGGTGGCGTTATCCTCTAGGGACACAGAATAAAAAGAAAACAATCGTGATGAAAGTGACTTCAGATTTATATATCAAGCAGTCTATTTCATGTCATCTAGAACTTTATCGAGTCAAATGTATTATGGGAGAGGATATGCACAAACGGGAAAGTGTTGTGTAATTGAAACCTGTCAATCAAACACATAACCATGCTGGCTAAGCCACTTAGCACAGACTCCTCCTTCTCTTGGACACCATAAGAGAATGCTGTAGACAATAATAAATATTGCTCTTGAGAATACTTACTTATGTGGCCCCCTGTCACAATTCTGACTCAATCAGACAAAAATCCAACACAGAACTGGGGATATGGGCATGAGGCTACAATGTTAGCCAAGGAACTGTTGGCAAATGATTATTATTGGGTAAGGGACAGATGATCTTCTTTAAGAGGGTGACTGTAGATAGGCTGACTAGATATACAATGGATGAACTTGCATGGAGGACATCTGGATACAAATCCATGATAATATAGGATTTAACATATATGACAGAATACCTGAAATATGGTTGACGGTTTATGAGGGGCAGGGAGGTGGTGTAAATTTGATTATGTTCCATTATGTGAAATGTATAAAAACTAAATAAATATATAAAAATAAAATATAAAAATATTAGTGAAGCAATGAGTAGAATTCTGAATTATACATATATATGAATAAGACAAAGACTAATATATATGGGGACAAAGAATACAATGGATAATTTTTATTCAAAATACAGTTAAGACAAACATGAAACAATAAAAGGAATGGATATCTTGATTTTTTTCCTGAATATTTAGTTTGTTAATTCTCAACTAACAATTTGCATCTGTTCTGCCTACTTAAATAAGACTGAAATAAGATCTGGGTGTGATGCAGTGATAATTCTAAGTCAAAGTACTTAACAGCCTCTTAGAGAAACTAAATGAAACAGTCTTCTGTTTTCATAACGTTAGTTAAAAAAAATCTTGTGCAGTTTTTCTGAGACACATTTTACTTCCATTCCCAAGTTTATTGTTAGTGGTATTTTTTCTTTCAACACACTTTATCATCAATCTAAATCTATTTTTCCTTTGCTCTTTGCACACTGTCTTAATCATTTAAGGCTTCTGAAATGAAATATCATAAACATAGCAGCTTAAACAGGATTATTTATTTTATCACAACTTTGGATATCAGAAATTCAAATATGAATAATTTTTTTATTTTTTATTTATTTTTATTTCGGTATGTGCATCAATGTACTGTCTGCATGCAGGTCTGTGCACTCGTGTCGTGCAATGCCGTGGAGGTCAGAAGAGGGTCTCGGATTCCCCTGGAACTGGAGTTCTCCTGGAATTGGAGTCTCAGACGGCTCTCGGCTGCCATGTGGGCGCTGGGGATCAAACCCGGGTCCTCTGTAAGAGCGGTCAGTGCTCTTAACCGCTAGGCCATCTCTCCAGCCCCAAAGATGAATATTTCAGAAATCTGGTAAGGACTCTTTTCCTCTTATTCAGACAGACTCCTTTCTATGTTCTCATTCAGTATACCCCAGGTAGTAAATAAAAGTAGATAAGGAGAGAAAGATCTCCTTTTCCTCTGTAAAACACTAGATTAGTCACTATTCCTTCATCCTCATTTACTTTGAATTCCTTTCTGAAATCCCTATTCTCAAATGCCTTCATATGAGATTATGATTTCTGCTTTTTAATTCCTAGCTGTCCTAGTTTGCTTTCCTATTGCTATGATAAACACCATGACGAAAAGCAAATTAAAAGGAAAAAGCTTATTAGGTTTTTCAGGTTACAGTCCATCACCCTAGTAAACCTAGGCAGGGACTCAAGCAGGAACCTGGATTCCTGTTCCTAAATGTGATAGTTGGTTTTAATGCCAAATTGCCACCAATTAGAGTCAACTGAGTAGAGATCCTCAATAGAAGGAACTGCCCTGATGGCCTTAATTGAGGAGTGAAGACCCACCCCCAAATGTAGGCACACCTACTGGGAGTAACCCAGATAAAAAGGGCATGTCAGAAGGAAGATTATTTGTTTTTGCTGGTTTGATTTTTCCTTTTTTATTAGATTGGGACAACTAAGACACCCAGCCTCATGAGCAACTACCTGATTACTGGCTTCTCTTCCATGAGCCAGCCCCTGTGGGATGGACTCTAGCTGCAGAGAATCCCAGCCATATGTCCTGAGCAACTAGGTTCTTAGATTCCCTCCAAGGTGTGACTCAGCTGTTGTTATTATTTCAAATTAAGCTGATTTAAACGTATGTATTCTTCTGACAGTTCTATTCCTGTAGAGAAAACTAAATAATGTCAATTTTGGTACTGTGAGAGTTTCTGGAAAACCAGAATTATATGGGTAAAATTTTCCACTTGGCTGAGTGGTATTTGAAGCTAATTCTTAGCCCTTAAAAATCTAGGATTATACCACCATCCCTGCTTTGTTCAGGAATTTATACTGTTGCTTAAACATGGAGCCAATTTTCTTGCTTCTCACGATTTTACATGGCACATTGCAGTAATCCCTGGCTTCCAAAATGAGGTTACAGTTCCAATATTAAATCCCTATAATCTCTGCATCTATCTATCTGTCTGTCTGTCTATCTATCTATTATCTATCTATCTATTTTCTGTCATCTATGTGTCATCTATCTAATCTGTTAACTAGTATTTCTTTTGAGTATCCAACGAACACTAGTACTTATTAATATTTCAGTTGTGTGTAGTCACATTCGTGTTTCATTTTTTTTAATTTTATTTATTTTTGTATGTGTATGAGTGTACTGTCTGCATGTAAGTCTGTGCACCCGTGTTGTGCAATGCTGCGGAGGTCAGAAGAGGGTTTCGGATTTCCCCGGAACTGGAGTTCTCCTGGAATTGGAGTTACAGATGGTTCTTAGCCGCCATGTGGATGCTGGGGATTGAACCCGGGTCCTCTGCAATGCAGTTGGTGCTCTTAAACACTAGGCTTTCTCTCCAGCCCCACATTCATACTTTATAATCAACAATCATGATAGTTTCTTGAAATACAGTGATGGCTCATTTTATTGAGGAGACTACGAAATAGTGAATGATTTTAAATGTTAAACTTGACTCATTGGAGCTCATCTATACAGGTGAGGCCAGCTGTTCAGTTGTTTTTTCAGCTCTACTGACCTTACATTGGAACTCCAATGATTTAACTTTTCTGAGCTGTCATCCATATTGGTTGCATTCAATATCATAGTTTCCCAAGACTCACCCATAATTATGGAAGAAAGTTCAATAAACTTATTTGTTCACCAAGCTAGATGTGGGCAGAATCCTCTCTTTTGTCTATTATCAGTGCTCTCTCTCGAGTGAATAGACATTAGTTTCTATCTCCCCTAGAAGAAATCATATAACACAGTTGATGCCTCAACAGATGCTGATAGAAACAATGATAAGTTTCAGAAGACCATTTGCATGGCCCAGAGAGGGGTGACAATACAGGCAAATGAAATGGATCCCTGTGAAGCCAGCAAGTCTCTTCAGAGTGAATTTCAATGTGGTTAGCCTTCCCCATGTGATGTTAGATGATGTGCTTTCCTGCCAGAGAGACTATTTATCCCTGCATATGGATAAGATAGGCAAACAGGGAAGACCCAACTGAGGGTGGAAAATCCTTAAGAGAACTCAAAGATGGCCATCTCCTATACAGTAATATGTAGCACAAACTTGAGAAATGAAACTGCTACATGAATATAGGAATGCATTCCAAAAGCTGATGGACTAGAGAATATACTACAGTCCTGAAAAGAAGTAGATATGATACCTACATATATATTATATACATGATATAGACCATACCTGTAGCATATGTATGAGAGAGAGAGAGAGAAAGAGAGAGAGAGAGAGTATAGAAGATAACCTTCAGATTTCAACTTTAATATTAATAAAGGGAAAGTGTATGATTCATCATGCAGATGAAGTCCATAATGTTTCAGTAACCAAAGAATACTCTACTTCCAAACTTCTTGGATGGTGAAAGTTTTCTAAACAAGAAATGAAGAAGCCTATCACAATCTATCTCATGAGGTTTGAGACATATGGAGGATAGGGACAGTCTGAGTGCCATAAAAGCAAGGAAACTGAGTAATACCCCATTATTTGAGGCACAGGCTGAATAATATGAGGCAATAGAAGATACTTGGTTATCCCCTGTTGATGTCTCCCAAGAATATAAGGAACTTGAAGACAATACAAGAAATAGAAGTGTTGTGAGGATGCTAACCATGGTAGACGTGGTATCTGATGCTCAATTCACCAGGACACAATAAGACTGTGTTCATAGAAGAAAAAATGCAATAAAAGTTGTTGATTCATATGAGCCCTATAAGAAGAGGTAATCTTTACAATGTAGAAGAGGCTCTAATAATATGGTGATTATCTTATACTGGCATGTAAAAATTGGTTCATAAATTGCTAAAAATTAAGAATGATAGAAATGAGAGGGGCTATGGTAGTCAATGATGCTTGTCAGATTGTCAGATTCTAGAATCCCCTAAGTTTCACGCTTCTCAGCAGGTTTGTATGTAATTTTCCAGATGAGGTTAACTGAGTTGAGAAGACCCACCACAAATGACTGATACCATTATATGAGTTTGCGTTCCATATTACGTAACAAGAAGGGAACTGACCACCACTTTCCATCAAGCTTTGTTTGGTGACTGGGATGCAATGGAAGCAGTAGCCTCCTATTTCTAACATTATGCCTTCCCCCACAAGGATAGACTGTATCCCCTCAAACTGTATGCCCAAACAAACGTTTCTTCCCTTAGTTGCACCTTGCCCCATAGGGTCTTTTGTCAAACAATGAGAAAAGCAACCATTACAGTTTGTTTTCAGCTCATTAAATGGTAAAAGTAAAAGGATTTGGGTATAATTTCTAAGGGGAAAAAGGAAAAGAAGCCAAATTAAGTGTCTGTAAGCCTCTGGAAGACTTTGAGGCCAGGAGATATGGGATTTAGATGTCTTGGTATTTTCTTCCATCTGTGGCTGAGCAGTAATGCCATTAAATTACAACAAAATATCCTTTGACTTATGATCTTAAAGACACTTTATTTCCAACCAAAGTTTTCAAAGAAGGAGCAAGCAACAGAGCAGTACAGTTACAAAAGTTAAACTTGGTCCTACATGTGGGTAGTTACATTCTTAGATTATGCTATGTGTATATTCTCCTGAAAGAAATTATTCTAGGAATTATGATTGTTCACCATGTTCAGGGCCCTTTCAGTTGCCAGATATTGCTGACAGAAATGCAGTGCCTTTTTTATAGAATAGGAGCCTGTAGAACACAAGAAGCCTTTACAAGAAACAGGTAAGATACCAAGAGCACAGCTCCACTCTGTCTTGACTTCTGGCAAGGCTGAACAGTGTACTGCCAAAATTTAGCCCTACAGGGTTGGCGAAATGCATAATAGAACCACAGTATTGAGCTAAAGATAAGATGAGACAAATATTGAAGAATGTCTGTGGCTATAGGGAGCTGAACAAAAGAGCCCCTCCTATTCAGTGGCTGTACGCAATACTGCAAATGTTACAAATGACAGGATCTTTTCATAGTGTGTTTGAAACAACTATCATTTGTTTCAGTGTTCTTGTAACTGCTGATTCCCATAAAGAATTACCACTTGCTTGGGACAGATAGCAGTGAGCCTTCAGATATCTGTAAAAAGGTTTTCATTGTATATTATAATTGTCTTGCAATCCCCACAGGAATCAAAAGTGTTGGATCCCCGGGTACTGGAGATATACATGGCTGTTAGCTCCCATATGGATGCTGGGAATGGAACCCAGATTCTCTGCAAGAGCAATCAGAGCTCTTCACCACTGAGTCATCTCTCCAGCCCCCTCAAATCATCTTCAAACATTTGTGCTTATGCCCAAATTATTGATGCCATCAGGCTGTTAGTGGAAGAAAACTTCTCTTGGGAAGAAGGCAGTGTTACTGTGGATATTCATAACCAACTTCTGTTGTGGTGCTGTCATGGCTCAATGACCAACCATAAATGGAAAAAAAATAATCAGACATATAAGCCCTACTTTGCCCAAGGCTCAAGGATTACAGGGAGTGGGACGAAAGTAAGAGTTTGAGAAAGTGATGGTTTGTGTTTAAATATTCCCTCCAACCTTAAACATTTCCCCCTGGAAGAAAGGGAGGGAGTTCATGAGATTGGAAAGAGTTACAAGATCTCCCAAGAGAATTATAAGAATTCTCAGGAAGATTATGTTTCACAAGCCCTTACTTTCACCCCCTGAGGTTATGTGAATGGAAAATATTTGCAGAGCCTAAAGAAACTCTTCGGTGGGTGTATTAGTCACTTTTATGTTGCTGTGATAAAACACCATGACCAAAGGAACTTATAAAAGGAAGAGTTTATTTGAGCTTACGATTGATGGTTCCAGGGAATTAGAGTCCATTGTGGCATGAGACATGGCGGCTGGAACTGGAGCAGCAAGCCGAGGGTCACATCTCGCAATGAGCACAGGAAGCAGAGAGAGCGACTGGAGACCACAAGGCTTGTTAAACTCACTAAGCCTACCCCCAGTGACATACTACCTCTAGCATGGCCAGACCTTCTAAGATCTCCAAAAACAGTGCCACCAACTGGAGACAAAATGTCTGAATACTTAAAGCCTATGGGGGAAACTCATTCAAACTACCACAGTGGGGATGTCTGCAAGTTCTGCTGGGAACCTCAGTGACGCAGGCTTCGTAAATCATCACCCATGCCGCTGTGGGGAATTTTAGTGTTGGAGTTGTCCAAGATACACCCATGCTTCTGAAAGTAACTCAGATGATCTTATTGCTTCAGCATGCTAGTTATGAGTGGAACACTTTTTTTTTTTTTTTTTTGAGACAGGATCTACCTGTAGCAACAGCCGTCCTGGAACTCTCTCTGTAGACCAGGCTGGCCTTGAACTCACAAATATCCGCCTGCCTCTGCCTCCCAAGTGCTAGGATTAAAGGCGTGAACCACCATGCCCAGTTGGAACTGTTTCTTTAGTTTTGGGTGTTTTCCTGTCTTATCTGGGTAAAGGAATGCTTGTTTATGTCTTTACAGATTAAGTAAAACAGCACAGTGTTAGTATATAGCCTTTATTTCCCTGTATTTTAGCAAAGTAGATCATTAAATCTATAATACTTTCACACACATATGTGTGGTGAATTAAGTTTTCTGTCAGGTAACTAACTGGGTGCTATGCACACATTTCTCAAGATATCCTTATTCTTCAGGATAAAATATATCTACTAATCAGGTTTGAGATATTACATATATTTGTATTTTCTTAACTTTTATTATATTGGGATGTTTACCATACATTTATACCATTCCCTAATGCTAGTAAATAATATTTATCATAATTACAATATGAACTTATATTTATTATGATTATTTCACTAGATCCACCCTCTAATACCCTGCAATCTATAGGCTTCGTCAAAGCAGATGGAAACATTTCTTCATTCTCTATTTTTTGCTTAAGAGTGCATAACACAGTAAATACTCAATACAGTCACCTGCTGGACACATAAATCCAACTATTTACACTTATGCTTTCATAAATCACAATAAAATAAAAAAGTGCTTTGCAAACATGATTGTGTTGTAGAAATATTTAGAACTTACAACATATTTGGATAATAGGTATGCCTCTTATCTACATTCCCTGAATAATTACATAAAAGATGATTGGCTTAGAGAAGTACATTGCACATTTAAATGACTTTCCTTTTTGCTGTTGTTGATGTTGTTGTTTTCTGATATTTGCAGTCATGTTCTGCTATGGAACCCTGGTTGCCCTAAAAAGTTGGTATGTATTCTAGGTTGGCCTAAAAGTTATATACCTGCCTGCCTTTGTTCCACCTCTGCCTCTCAAGTGCTAAGATTAAAGGTGTGTAGCACAATGCCTGCCTCCATTTTACCTTTTTTTTGTTTTACTTTAAATCAACTATAAAAATAAGTGCATTCTAGTACATTAACATAAATACATAAAATAAAAACAATAAATATTTTTAAGCCAGTGAATTAAGCCACAGAAAGTGAATGTTATGTCTTTGGCTGAATAACTATTTATCTCACATTGTCAAATATAGAAATTAAAGTAAATAGCATTATTAGAAAGCTTATTAATAGGAAACCATTCATAAAGGAACTCAAAATTTTTTGAAGAATAACATTTTATTTAGATCTATTAGAGTGCCACTAATTATCAAATTCAAGCTTTTTTATTTTTTTATTTTTTTATTAATTTTATTTATTTCTGTATGTGTATGAATGTACAGTCTGCATGCAAGTCTGTGCACCCGTGTCGTGCAATGCCACGGAGGTCAGAAGAGGGTGTCAGATTCCCCTGGAACTCGAGTTCTCCTGGAATTGGAGTTTCAGATGGTTCTCGGCCGCCATGTGGGTGCTGGGGATAGAACCTGGGTCCTCTGTAAGAGTGGTCGGCACTGTTAACCACTAGGCAAGCTTCGCTAGCGCCCCTGGGAATTGATTTTTAAGTAAGTCAAGGAGAGGTTCCACCATTCAAGCTTTGTAAATATTTTGATATATAATCTTTCAGTTTATTTTATTTATTATATTTATTTATGTGTATGATATGTACTGGGTCTGAATGTAGGTTTGTGGACCCGTGTTGTGCAATGCGAGAGGTCAGAAGAGGTGTCAGATATCCACCTTGGAACTGGAGTTTAAAGACTGTTCTCAGCCAACCATGTGGGTGCTGGGGATGCGAACCCTGGTACCGCTGCAAGAGCAGTCCAGTGCTTTGCTAGGCCATCTCTCCGCCGCAATCTTCTTATATTTTAATCACAATCAGTCACAAAAGTTTTAGCAATCTTATGCCATACAATTTCTTTGTTGAGGTAAAGTTTAAAAGCTGTATAATATCACCAGCTATTATAATTTCTCAACATGTTCTCTATTGTTGGACATTTGTATTGATTTTAAGTGATTACAATGTTGGCATAAGCAACATTTTTGTGCACTGAACTTTTTTCCATTCATAGTTGTTTAATGTAGCTAAGTAGTTAAGTATTTTGATTCCTGTAGTTTCTTTTATATGTTTGTCATAATGTAAGCCCTGATCAATAGATTCTTTTCAGTAGACTACATAAAGTATGTTATGTATATTATAAATATGAAAGAAGGGATTTTTTTTTTTTTAATTTATTTTTTTATTTTTTTTTATTATTTATTCTGCATTTGTGTATGTGCACCCATGTCGTCAATGTGCCGGTAGGTCAGAAGAGGTGTTGTTTCCCCTGGAACTGAGTTCTCTGGAATTGGAGTTTCAGACGGTTCTCGCCGCCTGTGGTGCTGGGGATCGAAACCTGGGTCCTCTGTAAGAGCGGTTGGTGCTTCTTTAACCACGAGGCCATCTCTCCAGCCCAACGAAGGATGGTATATTAAAAGTCTTATTTGACCTTGTATAACTTTTCTTTTAAAGGCTTAGATTGATGGCAAGTTGTAAAATACCCTAAGTTATATTCATGAGGTGGATTTTGCTCTAGACAGAGTTTGTGGAAGGGAGGAACACGAGTACAGGAAATAACTAGCCCGCATAAACCCAATCGATTTGGCTGGCAGTGAACGCTGCTCTACAGCCTGCACTAGTGGAGATCGGCTGAAGGTGAGTAGGGGCTGAGCTTGAACCCTTAGCTCAATGGTCCTCTGCTTCAGCCCCCCAAGTAGCTGGGATTGTAGTGCACCTCAATTTTCTTGTTCTCTCTCATTTTGATGAAATTATTTTTGAGGATAATATTTTAGGATATATTTTTATGAGAGTGTAAATTGAATAACTCCCCCCAAAACATTACTTTATAAGATTGCATTGGTTGTGGTTTAGCAGTACATGCTTTTATTATTATTATGATTCATTACTATTATGATTGGCATGGTTGTGGTTTATCAGTACATGCTTTATTTTATTACTTATCAAAGAAAAAAAAATTTTGACCCATAAAAAAGTTATAATTTATGGAAGGAGGTGTTTACCCAGTAATATATGGGGGGAGAAGCCTGTATATTGTGAAATAAATTTATTGCTGAGAAGAGAGATAATTGTTTATCAATCTTGTATACAGGAAGGTGTGAGCATTAACAAGTCCTTGCTAACTCTGGGGAAGGTCATATCTGCATGTCTGAGCAAACAAACCGAAAGAAGGTTTTCATTCCATATCGTGACTCTGTTCTTACATGGCAAGTATCTTTTGAAGTATAAGTAATTGATTTGCTGTTATTTGATTTATTTCTTTATGTGGTATACATGTCTCTTCGTGTGTGAATGTGTGTGGTGGTGCATGTGCGTGTTGTGCTGGTGTGTGTGTTGTGGTGTGTGTGGGTGTGTGTGTGTACACCTCACCTGGTGTATGTGTAAGGGAGACCACAGGTTAACTGTCTGCCTGAATTTTTTTGTGTGATGGTTCTTTTACTGAACCTGGAGCTTGCTATGCTGCTGCTACTGAGTGGCCAGTGAGCTTGGGGTCCACCTGTCTCAGCTCTCCCAGTATTGAAGTTAGAGTGGTGCACTGCTAGCGAACTTTTTTTTTTTTTAATTTCATGTGTAAATGAGTGTTAGTCTGTCTGCATATGTTTTAGTGGCACACATTCATGCAATCCTGAGGAGGACAAGACAAGGGTGTTAGATCCCCTGGAAGGGGAGTTACCAGACAAGGTTAGCTGCCATTGTGGGTGCTGGGATTTACCCAGTCTGTCGGTAAAACAGAAACCAGTGCTTTAACCACTGAACTATCTCTCCAGCCCCAGAACTAACATTTTTTTTTTTTGGTCTTTTCGAGACAGGGTCTCCCTGTACCCCAGATGTCTGGAACTGCACATCTGTAACCAGGCTGGCCTTGAACTCACAAATCCAACCTGCCTCTGCCTCCACAAGTGCTAGGATTAAAGGCGTGCACCACCACGCCCGGCTAGCCTAACTTTTATATGGGTACTGGGACCTGACTCAGTCCCCATGCTTGCGAAGCAGGCACTTACTCCACTTAGCTGTTTCTCCAGCCACTGAAGTATAAATAATTGTTTAAGTACAATGAGCTAGGATGATGGAATGCTTTTGTAGCATGCTCAGTGCCGTGGGTTCAATCCCCAGCACTGCCAAACACACACACACACACACACACACACACACACACACACACACGAGTGAATGACTGAATACAGCAAGGAAAGTGATGGTAGACTGTTTTCATACAATTTTGGGATAGAGAAAAACTGAATTCTAGAAGCAATCTGCTTGGAGTTGAAGGTCAGCTTTATGTTTTATAAACTCCAGACTTATTAAATTTTCTTAATAGTGTAACCGGCCTCATCCATAAAAATGGATCCATATAAAACCTTTTTTCTTTTTTCTTTTGTTTTTTTTGTTTTTTGTTTTTTGGTCTTTTGAGACAAGGTCTCCCTGTAGCCCCCAGCTGGCCTGGAACTAGCTATGTGAACCAGGCTGGACGCCATCTACAGAGATCCACCTGCATCTGCTTCCAAGTGCTGGAAAAAGGTGTGTTGCCACACGCACACACCGGGCTCAAAACTTTTTTTTTTAAGGTAACAGTGAAGTTCAGTAATAAAAATGTCTTAAGACAGTATGAATGTAAAGTGCTACGCTTGTACTTGTTAGTGTTTAACATGTATTACCAGACATATAGATCCACCTGCTCTGCCCCCCCAAGTGCTAGGATTAGAAGGTATCCACCACCACACCTGGCAGATCTGTGTTTTTATGGGTGTACATTTTGTTTTTCATAAACCTCTGTATGCATTTACTATTAACTTAATGATAAGTGTTAGTATGGATAGATGATCACAACTTATAATGGTTTGAATTGAAAATTTTCTGCTTTGTGACGGTGTGAAAAGTGATAATCATAGGAGAAATCATATCTTGTTTTTTAAAAAATTATTTCGCATGGGTATGCAGTGGTGTGCACACGTGAATGTGCAGTGGTGTGGACGTGTGGGTGTGCACATGCGGTGGTGCAGTGGTGTGCACGTGTGGCATGCAGTGGTGTGGATGTGTGGGTGTGTACATGTGGTCAGTGCAGTGGGTGTGCAAGTGGGGTGTGCATGGTGTGTGCAGTGTGGTGTGGGTGTGCACATGTGGATGTGCAGTGGTGTGGACTGGGTGTGCACTATGGGTGTGGGTGGTGGATGGGTGTGCAAGTGGGTGTGCAGTGGTGTGCACGTGTGGGTGTGCAGTGGTGTGCACGTGGTGTGGTTTCAGAAGCTTGGCAGTGCAGCCTTTGCCTGCACAGTTGTCTGCCAGTCCAGTTTTGTTTTGTCTTTGGACAAAACTTGACCTTCTGCCTTTGGCTTCCCAGGTGCTGGACTTCAAGTTGCCACTCAGCCTGGCAGTAACTATAAACTTTGGAAATTTGATCTTTTCTGAGCTAGTGATGTGCAGCAAAATCATCTTTCTAGAGTTGTAAAGCTGAGCAGCAGCATCAAGCCAAGCTCCATTTAGCCAGAGAGCAGTGCAAACAACTCATGTTCCAGTGATTGTTTCTAAGCCGTAATGTTTGATAGAGTACACATATTTGATACATTTGTATTTGAGACGAGGTCTCTTGTAGCCTAGAGCTGGCCTCCAACTCACAATAGCTGAGGATGGCGTTAAATTTTTGATTCTCTTGTCTCTCCCACGTCTTGTGGGGCTGGGGATTGAACTCGGGGCTCATGTATGCTAGGTAAGCACTGTGTCACCCGAGATACTTTTTTTTTTTTGGTCTTTTGAGATAGGTCTCCCTGTAGCTCCAGCTGTCCTGGAATTTACCTGTAGACCAGGCTGGCTTGAACCACAAAGATTGCCTGCCCTCTGCCTCCCAAGTACTGAGGATTAAAGGCGTGCGTCACCACACCCGGCTGAGATACATTTTTGACCTGATATTTTCAGTTTACTATGGATTTATCAGTATGTAATCTGTTTTTGTTTTTTTTTTTTGGTCTTTTTGAGACAGGGTCTCCCTGTAGCCTCACCTGTTCTGGAACTTGCTCTGTAAACCAGGATGGCCTTGAAGTCACAAAGATCCCGCCTGTCTCTGTCTCCCAAGTATTAGGATTAAAGGGTCCGGCCAGCATATAATCTTAACTCAAGTGAACGAACAGTTGTGTAAGGACTGCATCTCAGACAGGGGTGTGTGTGTGTGTGTAATTGGTGTATTGTTTATTTAGTTTTTTCTCTTAATTTTTTATTGAGTTTTTTTGCCTTTCATATAATAAATCTTAATCAAATTCAGACCCCTTTTCCCCTCCCCAGTAGCTCCCCCACCATATTTCAGGCATTCTGTTTTATATATATATTTCTGTCCAGTCAACTATTTGTATCCAGATGGCCCTTGATGCAAGTTCATCTACTGGAGTCTAGTCAGCCTTGTCTAGAGTCACCCCTTAAAGAAGATCTACTCTCCCTCAGCCCACAGTAATCATTTCCCAGTAGTTCCTTGGCTAGGGTTGGGCCCTGCTGCCTATTTCCCCTGTTCTTTGGTGGATTTTTATCTGACTGAGTTGACATGGATCTTGTGTATGGTATCAGCATTGCTGCAAGTTCCTGAGCAGTTCCCAGAGCCTGGACATTTCTGTTTCCTTACGTTCATGCACACCAACCTTTTTTTTTTTGAGACAGGATGTCTCAACTTCACTTTCACACTGTCCTGAACATATTATGGAGCCGGTGCTGGCCTTGAGCCCATGATAATCTTTCACCTCAGCCTCCTATGTGGCTTTTACCATGTCTAAGTTCTAATTGGTTAATTATAATGTGGTTTCTACCTTGAAACCTAAAAGGGAGAATGTGATTTTTTTTTATTGTTACTTAAACTTTTTCATACATCATACATCATTTCTCAATCCAGTTTAGACTAATTTCCCTTTCCATGCCCCCCACCCCACCAGAGTTTATGCATTCTGCTGAATATATCTTACATCTTTTTCTGAGTCTTTCCAGACTTTTTTCTAGTTCTTTTGTTTTTTGTTTTTCTCTCTAACTTGTAATATATATACATATATATATATATCGCATATATATATATTACCTGAATTGGAGGATTTTTTATTTTTTGCTAAAAGATGTTATGTTTTCCTTAAGAAGTGCTTGAAGGTTACTCCTTGGCAAACCCAAACAAACACCATTCTTGCTGTTGTGTTCCACACTGGGGTCTTTCCCTCCCATGGTCCCCAAATGAAGTCAGGTAAGCACATCTATAGAGGGTAGTTTGATGCTGTATTAGTCACTTTTCTGTTGCTGTGATAAAACACCATGACCAAGGGAACTTACCAAAGGAAGGGTTTATTTGAGCTTATGATTGATGGTTCCAGGGAATCAGAGTCCATTGTGGTGGGAGGCATGGTGGCCAGGGCTGGATCAGCAAGCCAAGGTTCACATCTCACAGTGAGCACAGGACATCAAGAGAGAGAGAGACTGGAGATTGCAAGGCTTGTTAAACTCACTAAGCCTGCACCCAATGATGTACTTTCTCCAGCATGGCCACACCTTCTAAGACCTCTGTATTAGTCACTTTTCTGTTGCTGTGATAAAACACCAGACCAAGGAACTTATAAAAGCAAGAGTTTATTGAGCTTATGATTGGCAGTTCCAGGGAATTAGAGTCCATTGTGGCAGGAGGCATGGTGGCTGGATCTGGAGCAGCATACTGAGGATCACATCTTGCAAAGTGCATAGGAAACAGAGAGGAAGCAACTGTAGAACACGAGGCTTGTTAAGCTCACTAAGCCTGCCCCCAGTGACACACTTCCCCCAGCATGGCCACACCTTCTAAAACCTCCAAAAACAGCGTCACCAACTGGAGACAAATGTCTGAATACCTAGATCCTATGGGGGACACAAATTCAAACCACCACAACCTCCAAGAACAGTACCACCAACTGGAGACAAAATATCTGAATACTTAAAGCCTATGGGGGGACATTCTCATTCAAACCACCATGTTCAACTCCCTGGCCCCCATAGGCTCCTGACCATATAAAATGCAAAATGCATTTTGTCCAACCTTAAAAGTCTCCATAGTCTTTACCAGTCTCAATTCTATTCAAAAGTCTATAGTCCAAAATCTCTTCTGAGACACAGGCTCATTTCTTAACTGTAAGCTCCTGTAAAACCAAAAGGCAAATCACATACTCTCAACATACAGCAGAACTGAATACACATTCCCATTCCAAAAGGGAGGAATAGAGGCATAGTGAGGAAATACTGTACCAAAACAAGATTGAAAACCAGCAATGCAAACACCAAGTCCAGTAGCTCCATGTGCGACTTCTGGGAATTTATTTCCAAAGGGCTTGGATGGCTCAGCTCTTCCAGGATTGAGTGCAACACGAATCTCTTCCTTAGGCTGGTACCACTCCCTGTATGCAGCCCTCCTTGGCAAATATCTCACTGCTCTGGCATCTTGAATATCATCTTGGGGTCTCTGCTGCCAACCAGGCTTCACACTCACAGCTTCATGCATTGGCCTGTTAGGGCCTTCTTTATTCAGGGACACCCCTGCTGCACTCTGACTGACATCTATGGCTCTCTGAAACCTTGGAGGAAGAACTGAAGACCCCTTCACTCTTGCAAACTTTATGCCTCTAAAGCCAGCACCGCATGAATTAAACTGCCAAGTTTGGCTGCAAGTTTAGGATGGACCCTGGCCTATTTCAACCACATTTGCAACTTTTCTCTGCCCTGAACTTGGAACAGAAAACTCTTTCAGTATTTTCCTTTCAAAAGTTGGAGGATTAGCTGGGTGTGGGCTTGCCCTAAAGGTACTATTTCTGTTGTTTTCTTGTAAATCTCGAGGCACCTCCTTAATCACTTTAATTTCACTTTTTCCATTGTTTACTTGTAAATAGCTAGGCCTCTTCCTAGTCACTTTAATCTCCTTATCAAAAGGAACCCCTTCTTCACTTGCCTTGGTCCCCACTTTAACAATCCTAGTGTGGTTTTCAGATCCAAAATGTACATTCTGCCCCATCTGCTCTTCTCTGTAGATCTGTACCACTATTCACCATTAAAAGCCATGCCACCATTTCTACATTAGGCTGTCTTGAAATATCGTCCACCAAAGACATTAGTCCATTGCTTTTCAACTTAGCATCAGGCAAGCATTTGGGCTGTGGGCACACTGCTGCCAGACTCTTTATCAAAAGATCCCAGTTGCTGCCTAACTTTTTATTTTCCTCTGGAACTACATTTTTTGCAGCAATGCTTTCTTCCAGGCTTCTACAAGAATGGCCGCTTAAGCTTTGCTTACAGTAGTCAACAGCTTTTCTACCTCAAAGATCCAAAATCTTCCACATTTCTCCAAACATCCACATGGTCAGGTTCTTCACAGCCAACAGCCCACTCTCTGGCACCAAATAACTGTAACAGTCACTTTTCTGTTGCTGTGATAAAACACCATGACCAAGGGAACTTATCAAAGGAAGAGTTTATTTGAGCTTCAACTGACAGTTCCAGGGAATCATAGTCCATTGTGATGGGAGGCATGTTGGCCAGGGCTGGAGCAGCAAGCTAAGTTTCAAATCTTGCAATGAGCACAGGAAGTCAAGAGAGAGAGAATGGAGACCACAAGACTTGTTAAACTCACTAAGCTTGCCCCCAGTGATGTACTTCCTCCAGCATGGCCACACCTTCTAAGACCTCCAAGAACAGTGCCACCAACTGAAGACAAAATGTCTGAATACTTAAAGCCTGAATACTTAAAGGGGCACTCTCATTCAAACCATCACAGATGGTATATGCATTAAGTAAAATAATTGTTGTAGATTTATCCCTGGGGCATAAGAGCCTCCACGGGATGGGCCCTTAATCATATTTATAGTATTTGGCATGTGTTTCTTCCTGTGGAGAAGGCTTTAAATCCAATCAGAAATTACTTGCTTACCCCCATGTACCACTATTGCACCCATAGGCATATTTTTCTATACTTGTCAATAATGCAGCTCACAGAGTTCACTGCCAGTAAGACTATTGTTTACTTTTCTCTCCTACTGCCATACCCAAAATAAATAAATTAATTAATATAAATAAATAAATAAATAAATTTGCCAATTCTTTGAAAGCTAGCCAGGAGGAAGGAAGCTTCTTGAACATCACCAGAAGAAATAGCTCATTCAAACATCCTAGCAATGTTGAAGAATGTTACGCTGTTTCCTTATCCCATATTTATTCTAAATCTGAAAAAATAAAGCCTTCGTAACCCCCCCAAAAAAACAACTGAATTAATAATTGCACTGAATTTGCAGTTCAAAGTGTTCCAATCCAGTATCAAGCCATCCCTGAGAATCTCCTGGGGGAAAGTGACAGCACTGCACCATTTTAATAAAGTACAAGGAGGAGCTGATGCGGTGAGGCTCCACTTGGCTTGTGCACCATAGGGGGTCTGGCCCCACCATCCCAACAATCTTCAGTAAGATATCTTTGATAAAGCCAGGGCAGGCTGATCTCCTGTTTGCCAAAGTGGGAAATCATATCCTAAGGCCCTCCTTGGAAGTACTGGGCAGAGAATGTGTCACACCTCACTATCAACACACCTCAGTTTCAGTGACCCTACTGGCTAGCACCCTGTATATGCTGTAAATTCCCATACACTCCCCAACCCCCATTCTCACCTCACAGGGCCTAGTATATAGTATAAAAGGCCCTGACTTTTGCCAATAAAACGAGATATTCCCTGAGAATCTCTCCCAGTTTAGTTCTTTCAATGACTCATATCAGGATCACTCCTCCCCCTCCTGGCTCTGGCCTGAGCCTCAGTGTCAATCAGGCTGAGGACCGAATGGTCTGCTTGTGGGAACAAAGAGGAAGGAATAGCAATAAGGTTCATATGGAGCTCAAATGTAACAGAACCTATTGATTCTATAATGTGCTTGATTTAACTTTGAATAACTGTAGGAACCTCCTCTGAGCTAGCCCTGGGTTCCAAGATCCTGACCAAAAAAGAGGTGAGTAGGCTCAGAATCAAACAGCACAGACTCCAGGAGTTGGGTGAAAGGCAGGGAAAATTTGAGCACCTACCAACTCATTTAATACAGGAAAGACAAGGATTTATATATGATCATCCTCTGCTTCTTCTGAAAACGCCTCAGGTGTTGGTCAAACCACTGATTCAGCTGTTGCCTCTGAGCACAGGTTAAGTCTGTAGGTTAACCAAGCTGAGGCAGGTGTGTAACACTGTACACATAACTTTTACATGTAATGAGAACAATAATTTGAATTGTATATTTACATGGTACCTTTTGTTAAATTGCATTATTTTCAAACATTGTGTGAAATCACACAAGTTATTTTAAGAAATAAACATAAAACATATTAAAAAATTAAATTAAATTAAAAAATATACCAGAGGAGAGAAACACACATTTTTTCTGAACCAAGTCAATAGAAATTACTGTGATAAAGAAATGTTACTCTCAATTATTCATTAAATCGACTTTGCTAAATTGGTTATATTCATAACAATAAAGCAACATTTTTCAAAATATAGTAATGTTGGGATTATATTCTCACCCTTTAACATAAATCATTCTGAATCATTGTAAACTCTGAATGTACTTTCTCAAGGCATTATGCTCTACCTAATTAACTATCTACCTAATTAATGACCTACTTTTGTTTACTTGTGGATTATCATACTCATTAGTAAGAAATTCAGTGTTTTTCTAATACTTTTCATCTCCTTTGACAAATCAAGTTTTTATCAATATACTTATAAGTACCTTTTAAATGTTTTATTAATTTATCTTCTGTGCGAGAGTGTGTGTGAGGGAGAGAGAGAGAGAGAGAGAGAGAGAGAGAGAGAGAGAGAGATGATTGTGGTGTGTTCATTGGTTCTCTCATTCTATTACATGGGTTCCTGTTATTGAACTCAGATCATCAGGGTTTTCCTCATGATCCACCTTTCCAGCAAAGAAAAACATCTTAAATATTTATTATAAAATACTTGTGCATATTTATGGTTTAATACATATTTACAGATGATCTCTCTATGTCTTTCCTATTCATTGATCCCAAGGCTTTGATAACACTATGCATGCTACCTACCACAGAGCTGCATTCTCAGTCCAGAATGTTTCATCTTATTACTAGGTTATCTTTTTTCATCTTTGGTTTCTATGATCTTATTGTTAGGTCTGGGCTTCCCAGAATCCCAAGTGACACAGGTGCCCACATCCTCCAAAAGCTGCCAATCTTCTCACCCTTTCCCCGGTACCTGAGGTCCTGCCCCATGGGTATAAATGGGTGGACCCTAGCCTCCATCTCTCTCTCTGCCCTGCTGCTGTGTTCCACCATGTGTCTCCAGGCAGCCCTTGCTGGTAATCTCACATGGAAATAAAGCATGTTCCTGGTGTCACTTAAGCCTCATGTGCCGTTTTATAACTGCGGCCCTTTTATAACCTAATATTATGGTGCCATGGATTCTGTCAGGGCTCGAGATGCCGGCATTTTTGATCTGGTGGAGTGCTAGCCAGCTCTCACCCCAAAAAGGACCTCCTAACTTTTTTTTGAACCCCTGGGATGGACTTGCTGCAGTGCAATTCTCCAGACAACCAGCTTCCCCATTTCACAATGAGGTACCATTCTGCTCTCCTGCTTCCCTCCTTCCCTCCCTCTCTCCCTCTGTCCCTCTCCCCACTTCTGCCCCTTGTACTTCCTCCCTCCTATATCTGCTAGTCCTCTCAGATTTAGCCCTTCATTGTCTTGGACCCACTGAGGCTTGCAGAGAGCCTCAAATTGGGTTCCTGATCCTGCCATGCTTGTACTCCCCTCAACTCCATTTTGAATACACAGGCTCACAGACTGCCTCAAACTGGGTTCCTGTGCACAGGTGGTACAACTCTCTACTCTTCTACACTCTGCTGCTTCCCTGCTCGCTCGTTCTCTCCCTCCCTCCCTCCCTCCCTCCCTCCCTCCCTCCCTCCCTCCCTCTCTCCCTCCCCCCCTCTACTCCCTCCTTCTCTCTGCCTCTGTCTTCCCTGCTATTCTTCCTTCATTTTTAGCCTCCCATTCTGCTTTTCCATTTTGAATCCCTGAGTGCCGGCATTATCAGGGATCCCCTGATTTTTCTGTCCAGATTGCTGTCCACTGGGACTCTTGGGACAGAATCCTAACCCATTTTCCTAGTGTCCCCTGTCACAAGCTTGTGGACCCTGTCTGAGAGCCCCCGACATTGGTCTTGTGAACCTGGGGTCTCTGACCAGCACTCCTGACACTACGGCAGATGCGCCCTAGTCCTCAGACAGGGCTTTGAGTCTAAAAATCTTTACCTCCTTCCTACGGATCTCTGATACTCTTCCTTCATTTCTAGTCTCCCATTAGAGGACACAATTCCTCCACTGCATTCCACCTTCTTTGAGTCTAAAAACCTTCCTTCCTACAGATCTCTGATTCTCCCCCTTCATTTTCAGCCTCCATTAGAGGACGCAGTTCCTCCACTCCACCTCCCATTAGAGGACTCGATTCCTCCACTCTGGTCTGCTTTCTTTGAGGCTAAAAATAATATTTATTTCCTTCCTACAGAGTTCTCTTCTCTCCTCCCCTTTCCCACACACTCTGTTCTGTATCTCCTCTCTGCAGTAACAGACTGCACCCTCAATCCAGGCTTTTTTTTTTTTTTTATTTTTATTTTACTGTGCTTCCCAGCCACCCCTGCCTCCACACAGCTGCCCCACCATGCCCATGCAGTTTTCCCCCTCCCCCAAACTGCCATGCACCACCATGCCCTGCCGCCACTATCACGGGTTTTATAAAAAAGAAATGGGAGCAGTGGCAGCCACGCCAATTCCTCAACTTCCATCTTGAGGCTGCCCCATTTCCACTGAGCCACAGCCACTCTGTCCAGACCCCATGGCAGGAAGCCTGAATTTACATCAGACCATATAACAATTACATCCATTTCAAAATACAATCAGTTTTCTTTTCTTTTTTTTTTCTTTTTTTTTTTTTTTGTACTTCTGTATGGATAGTTAATTTTTACAGGCTTTTGTTTGAGATTTTTACAGCCTTTGGCTTCTTAACAAACACTGTTGTTTTTTTTTTTATAGTTTGTTTACAAAGCTTTTGCTTAATTTTAAGGGATTATTTCAGATTTTGGCATTTTCCATTTCATTGTTTTTACTTTATAAACCCCATTATATTCAGAAATCCATTTTGTGTCTGCTTCTGAATATAAGCCTCTTTTTCCACTAACTAAATTTATTCTAATTAAATTAGCAGGTAATATGTGCAAGCCACCAGATTTTACTGTCTGCCCTGTCCACCATCATTTGCAGGTTTACACGAACAGCCTGTGCTCCAAAGCACAGTATGGGCTTATAGGCTGTTTCCACCTAAGTAGATGTCCTAAACTCTAAATGATTCTGTGTAAATGTGACGATTGCAATGAATGGTTCCACAGCCCTGGACAACAATGGACAACTTTAGATACAAAAGGGATTTTCCCATTGTCCAGAGTTAATGGATGCAGCTAGGTCATGTGTCTGTCCAATCTGTCTGTGTTTTATAACCTTTCTTCAATGTGTCTTTGTAACTGTCACGTGTCCATGTTCTCCTGTGTGTTTTTTGTCAAAACACACTGGAGGTCATGTGTCTATCCAATCTGTCTGTGTGTTATAACGATTCTTCCATATGTCTTTGTAACTGTCATGTGTCATAGGAATGTGTGGATACAATACATGTGTATGTGTATGATATTGTTAAACAGCATACTAAGATCTGTCTGAGTATGATTGCAGTGCATGTGCCTCTGCTCAGTACAACATTTATAAAGTGTCATCACCAAATTTATTTATTTACCCATACGTACTAAAATTGTTTTATATGTCTGTTATACTTTGCACATGTTACTTTTAATATTTTTAAGAAAAATTAGGCTTTCCTTCTGGTGACCACATGGACATTCCAAATGGAACCAATTTGGATGAGCCCTAAGTATTTCCTGCCTGCTGTTGGTATGTGACAATGCCCCCCCATCTTTTCCTTTCCAAAACTATAATTAAAAATCTGGGGACAAGTGACATAGCCTTCATTTGAGAAGTTACTGGTTTTAACCACTTTATTTTCTTGGGTTTTATTCATGGGCTATGTTAGAACTTTTTGCCTTTCATGGTTTAAATCCATTGGACTTTGAGTCCCTAAATGAACTTTTTAGACCTTAAAGAAGAAATTGTAGGCCTTACTGCATAGGTTTAATGTCAACTTGATACACCTGAGCTGAAAAACCTCAATAATTGCCTTCATTGGACTGGCCTGTGCCCATTATGAGCAATGCCATTCTTGCCCAGATATTTCTATATTATACACAATAGGCTGAATATGAGCCAGCAACACAAGCCACTAAATAGCATCTTTTCCTAGCCTGTGCTACAGCCACTACCACCAGGCTCCTACCATTAGCTTTTATTATTAGAATACTTTTGCCAAAATTAAGAGTTTATTAAGAGTGCTTATGTCAATGTTCAAGCTTTACTTGGGAGTTATATGGTAATTAAAGTACCAAATCCATTCAAATATCCCTCTTCAAGGTTTAGGAACCACACTTGAAGCTCCAATCTGATTTGACAAGAGGGATTTGAAGGGACAATATTTTGGTCCCTACCTTCTGAAGTCAACTTGGGTCCTAGGGTCCTGCATTGGTACTTTGTACATGACCGGTGGCAGTGAGTCAACAACCATCCCAGGCCTGGGAGGTCTTGGAGATTCACTTAAAATTACTTCATCTAGCCAGTGTCCAGTCTAAGGAGGAAAGTCCATATAGAGGAGAAACTCCTTACATTTCAAAGGGAAGCTCTGGTCAAGCAAGGCCTGACTTTGTCCTCACATAGATGGATCTGGTGAAGAGAGGCAGGCATGAGGCCTGAGTAACCCCTAAGGACCAGAACCTCAACTGACCTTAACACCAAAACTAATTTCATTCATTGGAGTTAACTGTGTGGTTGTAAACACCCCAACAGGAAACTGTAATCTAAAGAAGAGAAAATGAAATAATTTATTACTGGAGAGATAGATGAGAAAGCTACTATTCCAAGTTAGAAAATATCTCAGAGATAGGTGACAGATTTAATCTGCCATGCCAGAAAATACCACATTTTATATTCTCATGGTTATGGCTCTCATTCTGGAGCCATGTGTATTAAAGCTGGCCCTCATTCTAGAGCTCTGGGTACTAAAACTTTTTTTCCACTTCCTCAAACCAGGGTATGGGTCCGCTCTCCTTCTGCAGACCCTAGGCAAGGACTCTCCAATTACCAATGTCCCCAGAAGCCCCCCTCCCCCCACTTGTAGGTACTGTGACATCCCTACATTGGTATACGCATATAAGACTCAACCAGCTTGTCTCTTCAGTTGCAGGGAAAATGTCCACTAAGTACTAGCCATTATCAATCTAGATCAAACCCACTGGGCAGAGCACCCAGAGCAGCCAAAATGGAAACCAGATTCTAACCCTCCAGCCTGACAGCTGTTCCCCCAAGACTTCACCCTCAATCTGTTTGAAGCAGATACAGAAGAGAGAACAATACCCCATTTACTTATCATAAGCAAAAGTCTGGAATGTTAGGTCTGGGCTTCCAAGAATCCCAAGGGACACAGGTGCCCACTTCCTCCAGAAGCTGTCAATCATCTGACCCCTTCCCCTGTACCTGATGCCCCGCCCCATGGGTATAAATGGGTGGACCCCTCTCTCTTCCATGCTTCTCTGTTCCACCATATTTCTGCAAGCAGCCCTTGCAAGCGGCCCTTGCTGGTAATCTCACATGGAAGTAAAGCATGTTCCTGGTGTGACTTAAGCCTCATGTGCCTTTTCATCTGTGGGCTGGAGGTAAGCATCCCTTTTCATAACCTAATATTTATAAGATACACAAGTATGACTTACAGTTGCATATTTATGCAGTACTACAGAACCTTTGCATTTATGTAATTTGCAATTCACTTTTCACCTAAATTCCAGAACACAAAATTTCATCTCATCCTCCATGACATGGTGGTCTCTATTTAGCCAATACTAAATATGTTTTAAAGGTGGCAAATTTATGTAGGCATAACCAGATAGACCTGTATGTTAATTAATTGGGTAAAATTTCTGATGTCTTTGTGAATATTTTTATTATTCAAATACTTAAAGTGAGTCCTGCTGCACCAGACCTTGCACCTTTTCATCTAGCTAGTAAGAACCAGCACATCCTGTTGCTATTGACTTTCCTTGGACCTTGGCCCCCTCCTCACTGAGGGAAGTGGAGAGGCCCTAAATAACAAGCCTCATCAATGCAATGACTGATATAGAAAACATAATATCAAGACTGGACAATAAAGTCAAATACTTAAAGCATAATATTTTACCCAACTAGTAACAAGTATAAAATTGTTTCTTGAAGATTCTTATAATCTGTTAAATATGTCAATAGATTGTTCTTCTATATTAAATTGTTTTATCAACATATATTTTTATTTTAAACCACAACTTCAAGTAATATTGAAAAAATTTGTATCCGTGTGTGAGAGTGGGTTTGTGGTATATGTCTTCCTCCAAATGTATTCAAAAGCCAGAAGAGGAAGTCAGATGTCTTGCTCTACCACACCCACCCTTGTTCCCTTAAGGTGGGTTTCTAATTGATGGGGTTAACTGTAAATTAGCTAGCCATTCTCTACCCCCTACAGCACTGTGATTCTGGATGTAGCCATGGCCTACCTGGCTTTTGTGTAGATTTTGTGAATTAAACTCAAGTCCTCATCTTTTTTATTCAAACAGTCTAACAACAAAGCCATCTCTCCAGCCCACTTTAAGAATTTTTTTAAATGTGTGCTTATGGTTGATGATTGTATAAACTAATTCCTCATAATTTTGAGTTATAATATTCAGACAGTGAGATTTCAAGCATTGTTCTATATCCCTTTTATCCAAAACTCTTTTTTGTTTGTTTGTTTTGTTTTCTTGTTTACATTTTTTTAAAACAATGTCTTACCATTTAGCCTTAGTTGGCCTGGTAGTCTCTTTCATAGATCAAGTGGGTTTTGATCTAATTCTGTTTCTCAGACAGAATTTGCATGCGTCTTGCCTCAGTTTCCAGAGATGTTTGGGTAACAAGCTTTGTCCATAGGTACTATTTTTTAATTTACTTAAATAAATGGAAGGAAAGGAATTTATATACTCTACATCTACAATCAACCATATACACTGGCATGTAAGTTATAGCCCTTTGAAGTTAGAGTTCATTTGGATCCCTCATACATGGGTGGCAAATCTCAATATCTCATGAGATTTAATTATCTGACCTTAAAAATATAATTATATAGAGTTGCAAAACTATTAATGTTATGGAAAAAAATATATTTTTTCTATTTCAAAAAAGAGTTGTGATACATATCAAATAATATACTCATGGTTAATGTTAATGATTTAGTTCAAAGCAAAAATTTTAATATTAAATTAGATTAACTAAATTAAATTAAATTAAATATATGGTATCTTCAATAGAAAATTGAACCAGAAGTCAGAGTAAGACACAATAGATAAGATCCTAGTATATTTTTGGTGTACTTTCTACAAAGACAAATGGATGATTTGGACATTTCTACATGTTTCACCAAATAATCAAACATATTTCTAATAAAATGAGAGTGGTGGAAATGGCAGATACACAGTGAATATACATAACTGTATTTCTCGAGAACACAGCTTTTTCCTATTCACTGCCAGTGAAGTATTGGACCATGTCCCAAGACATTTATCCTACTCTAAATAAGAGCTTGCTTTGCTTCTGGTATGCACAGGAAACATACTTCACACAGTTCTAAAGACTGAATGAGACAACTGGGTGCCCATCCATAAACTCATAGCCAAATACACAGCAGACATTCTGCTCTAGCGATCTTGAATGGGGTCCTTCATATACCTGGGGTTTTGCCTGAAAAGTATTAGGCAAATATTGCTCTGTGACACATCTCTTTGAGAAAAACACTAAGGCTTTGGTCTCATGATAAATGTAGTAGAGCTGAAAGAATAAAATATAAAATAAAATAAAATAAAATAAATGTCTTATGAGATCAGTCTTAATATTACTATAAAATTATTTAATAGTCTATTATGTTAAACAAGTTGTAAGACAAGTCCAGATTTGTGAGACAAAGAAAGAACATTTCACTTGAAGGGAATAACTGAAAACAAATGAGCTTCATTTGCTGCTATCATCATGCATCTGCTACACACTCTGGCCAGGTAACAAAATCAACATGATGGCACAGGTTGTGTACTTTGTTTCCACTGGGAAATTATCTTCAATTTGACATTATTTTCAGCATACAATTTAAAAAATGAACGACTAAGAAAAGGATGGATTCCTAGGTGAAAAAGCAAGTGATGTATACTCAGTTATACCTCAAGTTTCAAATGTACATTTCAGAAAATATTTTCATAATTATTGACTCATATCTGGTTCCTAATAAATGCTACCATTTAGACATACTTTCCTAAGAATTCTTCTTCATTAGATTTCCTTATTTACTAAGTCAAAAATTGCTCTGTCATTTTAAATTGCTGTCTTTTTGAAAGTCAGAGTTCAAAGTTTTCAAGTAAACAATTTGAATAATTTCAATATTTATCTAATTTCAAGATAAGAATCTGTACCATTTAAATAATGTTTACCCAAAATTGATGAATTCAAATCACACATTTAGTAAACAAGTTATAATTATCCATTTTTTTTAGAAGTCTAGATTTGTTTTTCAAGGTGTTCTGTTTTCAATTGTTGTGACAAAACTGTCACCAGCACCAACTTGGGGAAGAAATTTAGTCAGCTCACAGTTCATCACTCAGGGAGCCCAAGGTAGGAAATCTGTGCAGGAGCTGGCAAGCAGGAGCTGAAGCACAGGCCATGGATGAATGCTTCTTTGCTTCCTCCTCTGGTCCATGCTCAGCCTGCATTCTTACACAATGTACAACAAACTGCCAAGGGGAGCCACTGCCCACAATGGTCTGGATCCTCGGACATTGCTCAATAATAAAGGCAATAGTCCACAGACGTGGTCACAGGCCAATCCAATGGAGCCAATTCCCCAACTGAGGCTCCCTCAACCCAGATGTGTCAAGTTGACACTGAAGCTATTCAGCACACCAGTTATCAAACTAAGGAGAGTGTTGATTTCTTGTTACCAGAATACCGATTATGCAGCAAAAATCTGATGCAGCCAAATCTGAGGAAGGAATCTTTCTTCACAAGTCAGTTGTGTTTCTCAAAGTAATAGCATACATTTTCAAAGGGCAGCCCTCCTCAAATTATTCATAGAAGTCGTCAACCTCAAATGTCCTTGAAGCCAAAGGAAAACTTTTTCGAGGAGAATAAACATATTTTTTAAAGTCCATATATATCTATATAATAATTTCAATCTATAATTTGAATATGGGAGTACCATGGGAAAAAGCAGAATTTACTTTTATTATATTTATTTGTGTGTGTGCATGTGTGTGTGTGTGTGTGTGTGTGTGTGTACTACAACGTGCATTTGTAGGTAAGAAAATAATTTGTAGATATTTGTTCACTCTCCCATGGGATCCAGCTGAAATCATCATCCTTGGCAGCAAGTCCCCATACCTGGTGAGCCATCTTCCCAGCTTAAAGCAGAATTTAAAGTCTGAAATTGCCATAATTTCTACTTAACACAGTAAATATAGACACTTTTGAAGAAGATAACATAATTTCAATCAGGAATTAAATCTATACCAAAGATTAGCAAAAATTAATACCATGTAATCAACACCTCTACAAAGCAACCTAACAGTAGTAACATAATTACAAGTGGGGGAAGATACAAAGTATACTGCAAAGTTGTTAAACATAACAAATATCTACAGTATGCAGGAAGCAGTAAAAGTATAAATGAGGTTGCAAATAGTAAAGCAATGTAAATTAAATACAGAGACTATCTTGAAAGTAGATAGAGCCAATAACACAGGGAAACTAAACGGGAACAATTGTAGATGATATAAGGGAAAACGCACACACACACACACACACACACACACATACAGAGCAAGAAAACAATGGAAATAAATCTTTAAATTGTTGAAAGCAAAGAGTGCAGACAATTTAATTTTCAGTAAAAATGTCCTTCAGAAACGGGTTCAGAATGAATACATTCACAGCTTCCTAAAAATTTAGTCAAGAAATGTTACAAAATGAGAAATTAAATCAGATTAAATAAGTTTAAAATAAATATACACAAATTATTTAAGGACCTTAAAAATGATGTGTCCTGAAGAGATGTCTCATCAATCAGTGGCTAAAAGCACTGGCTGCTCTTGCACAGGACCCGTGTTCAGTTTCCAGCACCCAAATGACTGCTAACAACTATCTAAAGTACATGGGCATTACATAACACAGGTGTACTTACATTTATGCAGACAATACACTCCCACACATAAAATAAAATACTAAAAATAAAAAAGATAAATATGTATGTTAATATGAAAATTATTTTCTATTAAGTTTTGGAAACACAGCTTCATTTAAAAGTCATTAATTTATATTTCATGGCTTATAGATGTGATATATATATGAAAAAAATATAACAAATGGGGGTCTGTAGTGATTAAATTTATGCTTTGAGACTCTGAAATTCCATGTGAAGCACTACAATGTGTAAAGGTCAATACTAACCCAATTTGGATAACCTGAGACTAAGCATAAGAAGTCTGAAAGAAAGCACTAAGAGGAGGAATCATTTACTTTCAAAGACCTCTAGACAATTAAAGTTTTAAAATATTAGATTTCTTGTTTCTACAAATGGGGGAATGGGTCTAAATTTATTTGGGAAAGGTTGTATGAAATGCACAAAGCTCAATAAAAATTTTAGAAAAAGAATGGAATAAAAAATTAGATTTTTTTACTTTAAATAAGGAACTAATACTGTAGACAGGAAATTATAAACTAACTACAAGTGATAAAAACATGAATGTCATTGCTCAAAATAATATATATATATATATATATATATATATTACTGATCACACTAAGTGGAATTGTGAAAGATCAGATTTCAGCTAAATAGAGATTGTCAAGCTACATAAAGATAGAACAATTATTACAGACAGTTTATCTAAGACATATATTAAAAGTAGGGAGTAAGAGCCAGCAAGATGGCTCAGTGATTAAAGAAATTTGACTCCAATACGTGCAAATCAAGTCTGATCACCGGGACCTACATGGTGAAGAACAGAGCTAGACTATTTGCAGCCGGGCGTGGTGGCGCACGCCTTTAATCCTAGCACTTGGGAGGCAGAGGCAGGCGGATCTTTGTGAGTTCAAGGCCAGCCTGGTCTACAATGTGAGTTCCAGGACAGCTGGGGCTACAGGGAGACCCTGTCTCGAAAAGACCAAAAAAAAAAAATAAATAAAATAAATAAATAAATAAAAAATAAAATAAAATAAAATAAAATAAAACACTATTTGCGAAAATATTACGTATACAGAATCATCAAGTGTTGAAATTATATATCAGTGAAAACACTCAGCCCATTACTCATCTTTCTTGACTTAGTAAATATGCTGAGTAACTTTGGGCCATATAATTATTCAAAATTCCATTTATTACATTATGATGGGTTGAAATTTACTATAATACAATCACATGAAAATAAGAGTCTTTATGTATGTATAGCCAGGGCCATAGATATTCATTGTCTTAGAAAAATAGACTGACTTGGAAAAATCAATTACAAAAACCTTCATCACACCTTTATAAGCCAATTAACACTAAATCATCACTACTCAAGATCAACAGAGACTTTAAACATTAAAAGAAAAGAAATCTCTGGAGGAAATGGGATAGAAGTATCTGGTCATTAAACTCAAATTCATTCATGACTTTTACTGTAGAAAATATTTAAAACAATCATCAAAGTAACACAAGACATAACTACTTCACCTCAGAGAAATAGATGGAAAGACTTGGAAACAAAATTCATACGTAATATTTTAATTGCTGTTAATGTTCATGTGATTGATTCAGGGTTCAGAGACACTGGAAAGTGATGGCTGTTATCTAACAAGTATTCTCTATTAATAATAATATTTCTCACTATTGTGTAATCTATTCATATGAAAGAAACACTAACTAATAAAAGTTTATTTGAAATATATTTTTCAGTTAGATATTATATTTTCATTTACTTGAGAAGCTTTTAAAAAAATCGCATCAAGGAGTAATGTATGATTTTATACATTTATATATTTATATAGAAGCAATTTGTAAACTCAGATAATATTGCTCAAACTCATATACTGGCAAATTATAGAAAATGGAAAAATCTGGCTCAGATCCTCCAAACTGCTGCCTGATTGGTGCTCTACAGTCTAATTCCTGCCCAGGCACTCACCACACAGCACAGCTGGCAACATGATGGGTCTCCTTCCAGCCCCATACCAACTTCCCAAGTTGGTGGCTTGATTGGCTGCTATACAACCCACTGGTCACTATTACACACTATTACTCATGGGATAAGATTACATGCACAAATAACAGCCACTGGTCCCTGTTCAATGGTATGAGGGACTTGTCTTTTTATTCACAGCATTCTGTTTTTATACCCAGAGTGACATGATATCTCAGGGCCTAGTTTCAGCCCCATGCCTCAAGTTCCATAACATCACAAGTACTTGCCAATGTCTTAGATCCCAAGGTGTCAGAGGCTTGCTAACACACATGCAAATCCTGCCTAAGGCCAGGTTTCAGTGTAAACCAACAAGCAGTTAATTTAGCACAAAAGAAGCCACAGGTGGCTTCTTTTTTCCCTTCACTTGGAAGGTATTCATGTATTATTATTATGGAAAAATACTTTTATAGGTATGACTATATCATGGAAATTAAGATGAGAAGATGTTTTCCTATTGTCTAAGTGTCTTTAGTCTACTCCCATGGACACCAAAAGTGAAGCATTCTGTCATAAATAATTGTGACTTTATAAGAATGAACAAAGACATACTACACTTCTCATTTTGAAGGTAGAAAAAGGAAGCTACTGGGCAAGTGAACTGATTGACTTCTGAAAATTAGAAAAGTAAAATTCCATAAACCATCATGATATGAGCACAGCTCTACGACTCTGAATTAGGCATGTGAGACCCATATCTAGCTTCTGACTTCCAGAACTATAGCATAATTTATCTGTATTGTTTTAAGCCATAAAGATTATGGTAATTTGCTATGCTTTCAATATGATGGTAATAGGACGCTATATCCTTTCCCATCAACTACTAACAATGGACTAAAGTTGACAGACTGATTCATATTTTATTTTAATATTAAAACAATTTTATTAATTGAAATGGATTTATGTAGAGATGATATACAATGTTATCCCGCAAATTTTACCTCTTGTTAGACGCCAAAAATGCATTTCTTATGCTTAGGAAAATTAGTATCTCCTTTTTTTAAGTTTTTTTAAAATTTATTTTCTGATATAACCAGATAATATGGTAGATTAATTTTCAGTAGAGTTTCCATAGTGGTTGAATATGTTTGCAAATTCCACCTGCAGTGAATGAGTGTTCCCCTATCTCCATATCTTCAAGAATATTTTGTGTCCTTTTTTCTCTTGATCTTAGCCAGTCTGAATGGGAACGGTGAAATCATAAAATGGGTTTAATTTCCATTTCACTAATTACCAAGAATGTTGACATAAAACACAGTGTTGGACAGGAAAAGTGTTCCTTTAAATTATTGGTCAGGGTAGTTTAAGAGACTCTCAAAATCACACAGCCCTTGATTAGCTCTGAGAACTGAAAGGTAAGATCCTATTGCTAAGACAGGACATGCTTCAGACACAGGACATAGAGCAATGGGGTTGGAAGTAACCTGAAAGCCTTTTCCCTGAAGACAAGCTTTCATATGTCTGGAGGATATCATGCAAGCTGTTAAGGGAGAAAAATCAGCCAATGGTCCAATTCTAACTTCAAAGTTTAATAATCATAACAATGACCAGCACAATATACTGTATTAGTGGTGCTTTTCCTTTAGGGATAATCAGTAGCTACTTAATTGGACATGAAGGCCTCTCAATTGGAGGGAACCTATGGGTGGCATTGTAAACACAGCCAAATACCCATGTCTGGAGAGATCATAGGTCCTAAAGAAAATTCTACCTCTGTTCTATTTCCAGACAAATGTAATGTCTTACTTACTGTATGCTAAATATGGATCCTTATACTTATAGATAAGTTCGGCATTCACCACTCATCAAAGAAGATTTTCTTGTAACAGATGGGGACTATTAAAAATTTCTACAAATGGTCAGAGAATGTGTCTATGAGATGCCAACCCCCAAGTGACACATTTATACTGAACTCTCTATACTTAAGGCTCATGGAAAATACCAGAAAGGAGGTCGAGAGAATTCTAACACAACTCTCAGCTCTCACCAATGAAGCTTTTTAATACAACAGAGTACTAATACAACACATTGGCCAGAGTACAGAGAATAAGAGACTCCAGAGAGCATATCCCCTGCTAGGACTCCTATATTAAACCTCACCCACCCATGTGTCATGGACCATTGTGGAAGAGAGGAGAGAGAGATTGTAAAAGCCAGAGATCCTGCATGCTTACAAGGAAATAGAACCTTCCAGGCCTCTGGGAACTTACTCATATGAATGTAGAGAAATTGTGTCAGCAAGCACAAGACTCATGCAAATCAATTGGACAGAAACCCAGGATAGCACTGGTTTCTGCATGTCCATTGTTAAAACCCCCTTTATCTGTATAGAGCTTTATCTTTATGAGAAGGAAGAAGCTGTCTGGGTATTGCACTCAGACTGCAAGAAGAGGGAGGTCTTCATCCCCATCCTGATCAGTGCTGGCCTCACCCTCTCCATTGGGACAGCAGGACTGGTGGGAGAAGCCCTTGGAAAGGCCTACCATATGGAAGTTGAGTTCCAGGATAAGCTTGATCAGGCCATGGCTTCCACCACCAACAGCCTTGAATCACTCCAACAACAGATAACTTTGCTGGCTGGAGTGGTGTTACAGAGTCAGTAAGCTCTGGACCACATAATTGCAGAACATAGAGGAACCTGTATGTCTTTTGTGGGGGGGGGGGTGATGCTGCTTTTATGTCAATGAGTCTGGGGTAGTAGAACAAAATTTAAAATCACTTAAGGACTACTGAAAAGAACTTTTTGTACATTACACTTCACAATCATCTGTCTCCTGGTTCTCAAACCCTTTAACCACCTGGATGCTCCCTTTCATATGGCCTCTCATCACCTTAGAAATTCTCTTAATGATTGCTCCCTGTGTGTTGTAGTTTGTCTTCAATTGCTGTGACAAAACACTCTGACCGACACCAACTTGGGGAGGAAAGGGTTTATTCAGCTTACATCTCCTGGGTCACAGTTCATCACTCAGGGAGCCCAAGGCAGGAACTCAGGACAGGAACCTGAGCAGGAAGTGAAGCACAGGCCATGGAGGAGTGCTGCTTACTGGTTTGCTCCCCTGGCCCATGCCCAGCCTGCCTTCTTATACGCTACACAACAACCTGCCCAGGGTGGCACCACCCATAGTGGCCTGAGCCCTCCCACATTGTTCAACAATCAAGACAATACTCCACAGATGTGGCCACAGGCCAGTTCAATGGAGCCAATTCCCCAATTGAGGCTCCCTCAACCCAGGTGTGTCAAGTTGACACTAAAGCTATCCAGCACACTGTGTTTTCCAGTTCTTTAAAGGCTAAGTTAACAAGCTCATTCGGGTTGTAACCAAAACTGTCCTGGTTCAATACCAGACCATCCCCAAACCCCTGCCTGAAGATTACTATAATACTTCCCCATTATAAAAACCAAAGGGGGAGCTGTGAGGCCTGATAATTCCATGATGGCTGAGGTGTAAGTGGGCTGGCTTCTTACTCCAATAGTCTAGAAGGTCAGAATGAGTTGAAGCCACCCCCACTCACCATTTGGATATTAGACAACTGAAGCCTAACCCCCCCCCCCAGGTGTTGCTTCCTAAGCTTCTCTTTCCTGAGGCATGCAAACCTTAGTCTCAGGAGACAAAGGGTGCATCCACCATAAAATCTTAATCTCAAAAGACAAAAGGTGCAACGGCCATAATAAAAAAAGGGATGTGTAGATGAAGCTGATCAATGAATACCAAGTTGGTTACATACAGCGTGATGCTTTGGTGTACAATTTTACAGTAGGATCAATATAGTTATGATATTGCATGCATTCCAAAAGCCTCAAAGAAATAACTGAGTAATTTTGTTCGGAACTGTGGAATTTTTAACCAGAAAGAAATTATACATGTTTAATGACCTAGACATGTTCAGCAATTTTAAGTTTTAAACAATGTATATATGCATGAAACATCATATGACCTTATAAATATATACAACTTTATATTTGTATGTCTTCCAAAATAAATTAAATAAAAAAAAAACTTAGCTGTTGCAAAGCACATGTAGACTTTCTTCTACTCCACCCACACATCCTTGTCAAGATCCCACTAAAACTGCTATATAAGTCCTTAAGCTTCTTGCAATAAAACAATCTTGCCCCCCAGAAGCATCCTCTTGGGTATTCTCTGATCCACTGGATTCACTGCATGCTCAAAGGACATTTGCTGCTTCCTGATCCTGGTGGCTGTGCTACAACCAAGTGCAACTGCCACATGGAGGGTCACAAGGGCTGGTTGCCCAGAGGCAGGAACCCGACACCTGAGAACCCCACAGTCTATGAGTACTCCAGCCATAGGTATTATTCTGTTTTCAGTACCAGGGATGAATTCTTTTCTATTGTGGGAGCTTTAAGTCAAATGAGACAACTGTTGTTTGCCATCAAGATAAAAGTGCTGCTATATGAGGGCTGGAGAGTTGGCTCAGCAGTTAAGAGCACCTACTACTCTTGCAAAGACCTGGGTTCAATGCCCAGCAACCACATGGCGGCAAAGAACCATCTTTGACTCCAGTTCCAGGAGAATCTGACACCCTTTTCTGATCTCCACAGCATTGCACAACACAGATGCACCAACCTACATGCCGATGGTACACTCATACACAGAAAAAAATAATAAATAAAAAAAATGTTAAAGTGCTGCTATTGATTCAATAAGAATATTTTCTTGAGCTTGTCCTTTTGATTTGTTGGCATCACAATAGGATTATTGATTGTTTTCCATCTTCAAAATTACACAGAATGAGCAATAGTACTCAGGGAGGAGAATTTCAGGTCAGTTCCAGTTCAATTGGTCCTAGTCCTATGCCCAAAGCATTCAGTGCCTTCAGCAATAAAGCATATCTTTGAGTTCTAGGGAGCAGGCAAGGACCATGGAACTAGTCTCTGTTATCTTGGAAGTATCTTGGATTATCCTGACCAGTTCAAAGAAGGAGTGAGTTTCACTTGCTTGGCCCTGATATTTTTGTTACAAAAACACACATATATTTTACAAATGTATTTGTAAGTGACCTTACAAATTAATTATTTTCCTATGGATTTGTTTTAGATAGCCTTAGTATCATTTATTTCTCCTTCCTCTCTCACTCTGTGTAAACTTTCCTCCCCAGTTCCCAGTTAAATGGCTTACTGTACCACTCTTGAAAGCTCAATCTCCCTCCTGATGACCCCTTTCTACATGATTGGCTTTTTACATTACTTCAAGTGATGCACTCACATCTCACAGCTAAGATTCCCAAATGAAAGAATAAACAATGTTTGCATTTCTGGGCCTTGGTTACCTTATTTAGTATGTTTTCCCCATTCACACATTTATCTGTTGATTTCATGATGAAATATTCCTTAATTCAATATTAGTTAAGATGCTAGTAAGGGAGTTTCCAGATGTTTATAAAAGGTCAAGACCTTTTGTCTTTGCATGTCATGCAAATGTTTATAGTGCACTGATACATAACTCAAAGTCGTTTCAAAAAGGCCAATTTAAGAAAGATCCTAGAGTGGGTCTCATAAGCTGAAAGCAAACAGACATAAGAATACATTGTGCTCAACCCATAACAGATAGTTCAACTTAGGATTGTTCCAACTTTACCACATTGTGAAACTGATACACATTCAGCATGATTCTAAATTTAAATTTAAGACTGCTCTTTTCTTAGACTTGAGATACATAGTACTGATTCTTTTTTGGGAGTGGCAATGAAACCAAGCCCAGATCCCCACCAGCACAGCAATCACCATCATGAACATTCAACATTGAAAGTACTCTGTTACCAGTCTATTTTGTTCAGTGGCTTAAATGAATTCAATGCTATTCCAACTTGTGATATTTTCAATTTATGATATTTTATTCCAGAGCTAACCCTGCTGAAAACCAAGCAGCATTTGATGTAAATAAAAGAACAAACAGAGACTATTTGGAGCAAAGATATTTCCCCAAGAAAACCAAAAAAGCAAAGGTTATTGTATTCAAGGCTCCAGAGTTTTCCCACAAGTAAGAGAAAAGAATATTTGCTTAGAGAAACACAGAGAGGAATTGGCCAGTGAAGGCAGGAATCTACAAATTTTTCTGGGAAGGTTGTACAGCAAAAACTTCAGGTATGTTGCTCCTGTCATCTCGTTAACAAGTACACACCAACCTCTTAAAATACATTTGTGGCTGTATTCTAATAGAACTTCATTTGACAAAATAGGAAGCATGCATTAGCAGTAGTTTTACAAGCTCTGACATAAAAGATGGAGTTGCTATATTACAAATGAAATGTCCCGAAGACCCTGTTTAAATAAAGAAACTTAATGAGCATTAAACTGGATAGACAATTAAGTTCCCTCAATATGGTCCCCAAGTGTCTTATAATTGGTGGGTCAGGAATAAAACCAGGAAAATAGTATAAAGTAAATGAGAACAAATGGATTTATGCAAAGGGTAATTACTGCTGTTATATTAGAACACATAACTTTTTCTTAAAGAAGAAAGTATGTCACGTGCAATGCAAAATACTATGAAATAAATGTATGCTAGTGTATAAAATAGGAGTATATGTGCAATGAGAATAATCAAAAGTGTTGGAAAACTTCCTCAAAATATTAAAAAGGCTTTAGTCATACTTTTTTTTTGTATTTAACCATAAAATATTAAGCTAGTACCTACAACGAAGAACCAAAAATTGGTGCATTCTTCCTCTAGTAATTATATCTGCTAATTTGGTGAAGCAAATTAGAGAAAACATTTTACCTGGATGGTCTCTATATAAAAATGAAGACTATAATTCTTGTACATTAGGTTTCATCCCTGCTGTTTATTTAAGCAATCTGCTACAGCACCAAATTATTTTAATATATGTTTTCATAAGAGTTGTTTTAAAATTACTCTCATTAGATTAGTTGTAGATATAATTTAAGATATAACCGATTTCTAAAAGTCTGATTACTGATAGAAAAACCAGGAGAAATTGACCAACAAAAGTAGGAATTATCATACTTTTTCTCTGAGAGGTATAGAGTAAATGCTTCATATACAGTGTCCATAGGATCTCTATGCTATATAGCCATCTGCCAAGCAACTCTACTCTTAATTATGCAAAGCAACTACGTGTATAAATTCATTGGGGCCTATAACATTACAAGTACAAACTAATGTGCATAATAGTATTTCACATCTGGAGGAAAAGGAAGAAGATGATGGATATTCTATGACTTTTGTTTATCTGTATTACCAAATCTAGTTTATATTCTCAACTGTAAAATATTGATCTTTAAATGAGTCCTAGTGGCTTCTGTGGCCCTAGATGAAGCAGCTGACACTGTGATTTGTTCATTTTATTATAAATTAGTCCATGCTAATTTTTATATTTTGTTATAATTCTTACGTATATTTTTATCCAGTTTTTATATTATTAACCTTAATCAAATTTAACCCTTCTCCTTGCTTCCCCTGTGTCCCCATGGTCTCCCCTCCACAGTATGAATTTTAGAAAAAAAAGTTTTAAATGCTTAAGCAATTAATACTTAAATTTGTTTTTTCTTCAAGGTAAGTAAAACTATAAATAAAAACTGGAAGTTCAAAAACAAACTTGGGCTAGAATGATTAAGAACACTTGCTGGTACTACAGAGGACCAATGTTCAGTTCCAGGCATCCACATAGCAGCTAACATCCATCCTTAACTCCAGTTCCAGGAGATCTAGCATTCTTTTCAAAACTCCATGAGCATTGCAAGACCTGGGTGAACACACACATATATATGCAATACACTCATATGCATAAAATAGAGATTAACAAATAACATATTAAAAAAAAAAAACTAAGAGGTGGACCGGTGGGTCCTGTGGACCAACAATCCCCCCAACTGGGACCCCCCCAACTAGAACTCAGGAGAGAGTGGCTGGCAACAGAGGGAATACAGTGTTCAGAAAGTGTCATCCATGTTGCTACCCACCTAGCTCTTGCAGAACAGAAAGGGATACGTGAATTATAACTTCCAATATATAACCAAACTTAAAAGCCTAAAACCTAGACGAGTCAACACTCCATTCATAAGGCAAATACAACAAAGACACCAGAAGGAATCAAGGAAAGCAATCCTTCAACAAGAAGAAGAGGCATTCAAGATTTGAATCAGAATACAGTCAAAAGGCTAACCACATGCTGAGAGCACAATGAAGGAACAATATGGGAAAAGCACAGAATAACTCCACACCAAACTCTATGTAGCCAGTGGAGTACTCCTACAATGGGATCTCCCTAGAGGTAACCCAGGACATATATTCCAAAATAACAATTACAAATATATTCAAAGAAATCATAAAACTAAGGGGGAGAGAATGAAAAACTCTGAAATGGTCTAGAGGAAGACAAGGACAAGCTTAGGAAATAACTAAAAGGAGACAATGACAGACTGCAGAAAGAGCTAGAGGGACAAAATGGCAAACTCCAGAAGGAAGTGGAAACACTGAAAAGATCCCATACTGAAAGGAAAAAGGAAACCAATGAGCTACGAGAAAAGTTTGAGAAGCTTCAAAAGGAAATGGGAATAGTAAAGAAAATACAGGAAGAAATGAAAAAGGAAATTGAACAGTCATCCAATCAAGTGGAAAGAATGGGAAAAAGCCTCAGAAGCAGAATGGAGGAAGCAGAAAAAAGAATATCAGACCTAGAAGACAACACAGAACAACTAAAAAGCTCAAGTAAAGACTATGAAAAATTTAAAAATACACAAGAGTTGAAAAACCAGGAAATGTGGGACACTATGAAAAGATCAAACCTCCACATCATACGGAGAGAGGAAGGAGAAGAATCTCAAAGAGAATGGTATTGATCAGATTGTCAACAAAATAACATACGAAAATTTCCCCAAATTAAAAAAGACAAACCCATACAAATAAAAGAAGCAAGCAGGAAACAAAATAGACTAGACCATAAAAGAAACTCCCCCTGCCATATTATAGATAAGATGCTAGATACTCAAACAAAGACAAAATTCTGAAAGCCACAGGAGAAAAACAACAAGTTACATATAAGGCGAAAAACTATTAGAATTGCAGCTGATTTTTCAGCACAAACTATGAAAGAAGAAGAACATGGACCAAAGCATTCCAAGTGCTAAATGACTATAAACGCCAACCCAGGTTAATATACCCAGAAAAAATGTCAATTCTAGTTGAAGGAAAGAGAAAAATCTCCCAGGACATAAACAAGATAAAATAACACATGTTTGGAAAACCAACCCTTCAGAGAATACTTGAAGCAATTCAAAGGACTGAGGAGATGAGCAAATACACTCAGGAACATTGAAAGAAAAAAATTAATAAAAACAGAAATGCAGAAGGAGAAACCTACACAAAAAATGTGAACGTATAATAAGGTGAAAGGAAGCAACACATACCTCTCAATTATAGCCTTAAATATCAATGGGCTAAACTCCCCAATTAAAAGGCATAAACCAAGATCTCCCGAGACCAGATGAACCGAGTTCAGGTAGGTAGGTAGGAGCTGGTTGCTTCAACAAGACTGATTGTTGTTTGATTTAATCTACTTAATGTGTTAATCCAGTTGTGTTTGTGGCTTTTGTGGCTGTGGGGGTATAGTTATCCTCCCAGCTGCTATAAAAGGTAGGGTTGTGTAAGTCTTGAGAACTGAGATCTCTCGAGACCAGCTGAAGCACAGGTAACAGGGCACGGGATAAAGAGCACACACCCCTCCCTGCCAACTGGAATTACAAAGGCATCTGAAGGAGGCAAGCAAAGCAAGCCTTCAACACACTGAGGAGATTTTTGGGACTGACAATGGAATACAGGGAAGGAGAAGGCCATATGCCAGGAACACAAAGAAGAGACAACATAGGAAAGGGGCAGGAAAATCCCACACCAAGATCTACCAACCTTAAGGAAGATTCCTACAGTGGGATTCCCCTGGGGATGGCCCAAGACACAGATATCAGAAAGACGTTTGTGAACATACTTAAAGAACTACAAGATTACAAAAAGCAAATCAAAGAATTAAGAAAAGAGAATGAAGAACTCAAGAAGGACCTAAAGAGAGAGTATGACAAACTCTGGAAGGAAGTAGAAACACTGAAAAGATCCCATGCTGAAAAAGATAAGGAAACCAACCAGCGAATCAAAGAGCTACAGGAAGAGATTGAGAAGCTCGAAAAGGAAGTAGAAATACTAAAGAAATCAGAAGAGGAAATGAAAAGGGAAATCAAACACTCATCCAACCAAGAGAAAAGGAATGGAAGAAGCCTCAGCAGAATGGAGGAAGCAGAACAAAGAATATCAGACCTGGAAGGTAACAGGGAACAACTAAAAACCTCAAGGAAAGATTATGAAAATTTTAAAAATACACAAAAGTGGACCAATCAAAAACTGTGGGACACTATGTAAAGATCAAACCTCCACATCATAGGAATAGAGGAAGGAGAAGAATCCCAAGAGAATGGTATTGATCAGATCTTCAACAGAATAATAGATGAAAACTTCCCCAAACTAAAAAAAGACAAACCAGTACAAATACAAGAAGCACATAGAACTCCAATCAGACAAGATCAGAAAAGAAATTCTCCATGCCACATCATAGTTAAAATGCTAGACACCCAAAACAAAGACAAAATCCTTAAAGCCATAAGAGAAAAACAACAAGTGACTTATAAGAGGAAACATATCAGAATTACAACTGACTTCTCAATGCAAAATAAGAAAGCAAGAAGAACGTGGAGCAAAGCATTCCCAGTGTTAAAGGACAATAGATGCCAACCCAGGTTACTATACCCAGCAAAAATGTTGATTATAGTTGAAGGAGAGAGAAAAACCTACCATGACATAAACAAGTTGAAAGAATAGCAGGATAAGCCATACTGCCTACAAGAACACATGGAGACTAAACAACACACTCTTGAATAATAAATGGGTCAAGGAAGAGATAAAGAAAGAAATAAAAGCATTCTTGGAACTGAATGACAATGACAATACAACACAACACAACAAAACCTATGGGATAGCTTAAAAGCAGTCCTAAGAGGGAAGTTTATAGCCCTGGGTGCCTATATTAGAAAAACAGAAAGAGCACAAGTGAATGATCTAACACTGAAGCAAAAAGCACTTGAGAGGCAACGACAGATGATCCCTAAACACAACATAGAGGAAAAAGTAACAACCCTTCAGAGAATACTTGAAGCAATTCAAAGGACAGAAGAAAGGAGCAACCATGCCCAGGTACCTAGAAAGAGAAATCAATAAAAGCATAACTGCAGAAATAGAAACCTAAAACCAAACCACAAATGGATAATGAGAGAAAAGGAAGCAACACAAACCTATCAGTCATAACCTTGAATATTAATGGACTAAATTGCCCAATCAAAAGACATAGACTGGGAGATTGGATTAGGAAAGAGAATCCATTTATATGCTGTCCACAAGAAACACATCTTACCTTCAAGGACAGGCACCACCTTAAAGTGAAAGGATGGAAAAAAAAATTCCAACCAAATTGTAACAAAAAGAAAGCAGTTGTTGCTATTTTAATATCAGACAAAATACACTTCAAAGTAAAAGAAATCAGAAGAGACAAAGAAGGCCATTACATTTTTATCAAAGGAACAATTCAGCAAGAAGATTTCACAATTATGAATATATATGCCCCAAACTCTGATGCACCAAACTTTATAAAGACAATTCTCTAGGACCACAAGTCACACACTAACCCCAGTACACTCATAGTAGGGGACTTCAATACCCACTGAGTGCTTTGGACAGGTCAACAGGACAAATAATAAACAGAGAGACATCTAAACTGAATGATATGAGATACACCCGAAATGGACCTCATAGACCTCTACAGAATATTCCACCCTAATACCAGAGAATTCACTTTCTACTCAGCACCCCACGGAACATACTCTAAAATAGACCACATACTGGGACACAGAAGAAACCTCCACAAATACAAAAAGTTTGAAATAATTTCATGCATTCTATCAGACAGTGCAATGAAGCTCAACATCAACACCATGATAAGCCCTGCTGCCTACAAGAACACATGGAGATTAAACAACACACTCTTGAATAATGAATGGGTCAAGGAAGAGTTAAAGAAAGAAATAAAAGCATACCTGGAGCTGAATGACAATGACAATACAACACAAAACCTATGGGATACCTTAAAAGCAGTCCTAAGAGGGAAGTTTATAGCCCTGGGTGCCTACATTAGAAAAACAGAAAGAGTACAAGTGAATGATCTAACACTGAAGCTAAAAGCACTTGAGAGGCAACAACATATGAACACTAAATGCAACAGACAGGAAGAAATAATAAAAATCAGAGCAGAAATCAATGAAATAGAAACAAAGAAAACAACACAAAAAATCAATGAATCTAAAACTTGGATATTTGAAAGAATAAACAAGATAGACAGACCTCTAGCCCAGTTAACCAAAAGAAAGCAGGAACAACTCCAAATCAATACAATCCATGATAAAAAGGGAAATATCACAGCAGACAATGAAAAGATCTAGAAAATTATACAGGAATACTTCAAAAACCTATACTCTACCGAGTTTGAAAACCTAGAAGAAATGGATGAATATCTGAAATCCTGGGAATCACTAAAGCTCAACCAAGAAGAGATCCACAGCTTAAACATACCCATAATTTATGAAGAAATTGAAGATGTAATAAGAATCCTCACAACTAAAAAAAGCCCAGGCCCAGACAGGACAGTTTCATGGCAGAATTCTATAAAACATTTCAAAAAGACCTACAACCATTATTACTGAAACTGTTTAGAAGGATACAAACACAGGGAATTATCCAAAATTCCTTCTATGAAGCCAACATCACTCTATTACCACAACCAAGCAAAGGTAAAACTAAAAAGGAGAATTATAGACCCAACTCCTTAATGAACACAGATGCCAAAATTCCAAGCAGGATACTGGCAAATCGTATACAGACCCACATCAAGAAAATCATCCATCATGACAAAGTTGGATTCATACCAGAGATGCAGGGATGGTTCAACATACAAAAATAAATAAAAATCATCAAACACATGAATGGAATGAAAGACAAAAGCCACGCCATCATCTCAATTGATGCTGAGAAAGCCTTTGAAAACATCTAGCATCCCTTCATGCTTAAAGTCCTAGAGGGAATTGGATTAGAGGGATCATTCCTCAATGTAATCAAAGCCATATACAGGAAACCCACAGCCAATATCATCCTAAATGGGGAAATGACAGAAACATTCCCTTTAAAGTTAGGAACTTGGCAAGGCTGTCCCCTGTCACCACTCCTCTTCAATATAGTGCTTGAAACACTTGCTAGAGCAATAAGGTGAGAAAATGAAATTAAAGGAGTACTAATTGGAAAAGAGGAAGTCAATCTGTCCCTATTTGCTGATGATATAATTGTTTACTTAAGGGATGCTAAATACTCCACCAGAAAACTCCTGGAAATGATTAACAGCTTCAGCAAAGTGGCAGGATACAAAATTAACCTTAAAAAAATCAATGACTTTTCTTTACATCAAGAAAAAGCAACTGGAGAAAGAATTCAAAGAGACCTTCCCACTCACAATAGCCTCAAAAACAATAAAATACCTAGGAACAAACCTAACCAAAGACACCAAAGATCTCTACAACAAAAATTTTAAACCTTTAAAGAAAGAAATTGAAGAAGACATCAGAAGATGGAAAAACCTCCCATGCTCATGGATTGGGAAAATTAACATTGTAAAAATGTCCATTTTACCAAAACTCTTGTATAGATTTAATGCAATCCCAATCAAAATCCCCAAGAGTTTCTTCACAGGCTTGGAAACAAAAGTTCTTAAATTCATTTGGAGAAACAAAAGACCCCGAATAGCCAAATCAATCCTGAGTGAAAAGAGCTACACAGGAGGGATCTCTATACCAGATTTTAAACTATACTACAGGGCTATAGTCATAAAAACAGCCTGGTACTGGCACAAAAACAGACCTGTTGACCAATGGAACAAAACCGAAGATCCAAATCTGAGCACATACAATTTCAGCCATCTCATATTTGACAAGGGGGCCAAGAAACCACAATGGAGAAAAGACAGCATCTTCAGCAAGTGGTGTTGGCAAAACTGGATCACCACTTGTAGAAGAATGAAATTAAACCCCTACCTCTCGCCCTGTACAAAAGTCAACTCCAGATGGATTAAAGACCTCAACGTGAAACCCCAAACTCTGAAGGTGATAGAAGAAAAAGTTGGCAGCAGACTACAAGACATAGGCGTAGGAAAAGACTTCCTAAATCAGACAGCAGCTGCACAAGAATTAAGGTCGACAATTGACAAATGGGACCTCATTAAACTCAAAAGCTTCTGTACATCAAAAGAAACAATCAAGGAAGTGAAGAGAAATCCCACAGAGTGGGAGGAAACCTTCACTGCAGATACATCTGACAAAGCATTGATTTCCAGAATATATAAACTACTCAAAAAACAAAGAAGAAAGAAAACAAATGACCCACTCAATAGATGGAGCAAAGAGCTGAACAGAGACTTCACAAGTGAGGAATTAGAGATGGCTGAGAAACACCTTAAGAAGTGTTCAACATCACTAATCATTAAGGAAATGCAAATAAAAACCACTTTAAGATATCATCTTACTCCAATAAGATTGGCCAGGATCAAGAAAACAAATGACACCAAGTGCTGGAAAGGTTGTGGGGAAAGGGGAACACTCATCCACTGCTGGTGGGAATGTAAACTCATACAGCCACTATGTAAAGCAGTGTGAAGAACACTTGGAAGTCTTGGAATTAACTTGCCACCTGACCCAGCCTTACCACTCCCAGGCATGTACCCTCAAGTCTCACCCCACTGCAGAGATACATGCACGGCCATGTTTATTTCAGCTCTCTTCACAATAGGAAGGAGCTGGAACCAACCCAAATGCCCCTCAACTGATGAGTGGATAGAGAAAATGTGGTACATCTACACAATGGAGTCCTATGCAGCAGTAAAGAAAGATGACATCATAACCTTTTCAGGAAAATGGCTGGAGCTAGAGGACATCATGCTCAGTGAAGTAACACAGTCCGAGAAAAACAAACAACGAATGGTATCCCTCATCTGTGGATGCTAGTGCAAATTACCTATTTGTAAGTATTTCTTTTGCACGGCCCCTTGAGCTTTTGCCCAAAGCAGTTGGGAGTGATGCATATTGGAAACAATAACAGCAGCAAAAACAAGAACAACAGGAAGGATTGCATCAAAGAACTAACTGAAACAGTGAACTTCTGCTCAAAATAGTCAACTTCCACATGGAGAATATTGAGAAAGATTGAGAAAAAGATGAAAAGCATGTTTGTCAGAATGCATGAGCTCTGGTGGTGTGGAGCGATAGGGTTGGGAACACGGGTCTAGATTTGATAAATAAAAAAATATCAGTAATTTATAAAATAATTTCATTGAAAAGCCATCTTTATTTCAGGATTGCCTGGTAACAGGCTTGGTGTTATTCAATCAGTTTCCAATTAAAAAAAATAATGTCATTAAAAAGGCATAGGCCAGCAGAATGGATTAAGAAAGAGAATCCATTGATATGCTGTGTAAAAGAAACCCATCTCACCCTTAATGATTGGCATCAACTTAAAGTGAAAGGATGGAAGAATTATTCCAAGCAAATGGTACTAAAAGAAAAGTAGGAGTTGCTATCTTAATATCACACAAAATAGACTTCAAAGTCAAAGCAAAAAGAAGAGACAAAGAGGGCCATTATATTCTTATCAAAGGGAAAATTAACCATGAAGAATTCACAATCATGAATATATATGCATCAATCTCCGTTGCACCAACCTTTGTAAATACAACTCTACAGGACCTCAAGGCACAGATTAACCCCAGTACACTCATAGTAGGGGACTTCAATACCCCACTATGTCCTTTGGTCAGATCAACCAGACAAAGAATAAACAGAGAGACATCTGAACTGAACAATACAATAAAGTAAATGAACCTCACAGACATCTTCTGAATATTCCACCCAAACACCAGAGAATATACTTTCTACTCAGCACCCCGCAGAACATTCTTCAAAATTGACCACATACTTGGACACAGAAAAAAGCTTCAACAAATACAAAAAATTGAAATAATTTCATGCACTCTATCAGACCATAGTGCAATAAAGCTCAATATCAACACCAGGATAAGCCCTGCTACCAACATGAACATATGGAGACTAAACAACACACTCCTGAATAATGAATGGGTCAAGGAGGAAATAAAGAAATAAATAAAAGCAGTTCTGGAACTAAATGATAACGATAGTACAACAGAACAAAACCTATGGGACACTTTAAAATCAGTGCTAAGAGGGAAGTATACACTCCTAGGTGCCTATATTAAAAAA